>CAJQUN010000131.1:0-600000 GCA_907163345.1 Haberlea rhodopensis | reverse complement strand
GGATCTATAAGTGGAGAAATAAGAGTTGAAGGCTAAGCTGATGCTGATTTTTAAATTGGATGTAGATGATACCATATCGATGTTCGGATTTGTATTTAAGCTCAATGATGGTGATGTCTCTTGGAAACGTTCCAAGCAAGACACCACATTGGATTCCACCACTGAAGTTGAATACATTGCAGCATACGATGCAGCAAAGAGGCAGTTTGGATAGGAAATTTCATCCAAGAGTTGGGTGTAATTTCTAGTGCAGTTGACACAGTCTCTGTGTACCGTGACAACATTTGAGCTATTATGACTAGCCAAGATCTCATCAGGATCCAAACATATATTGAGAAAATACTATCTAATGAGAGAGATGGTATACGCGGCATTATTATCGAGAGAATCGCTTCAACAGAAAAATATAGTGAATCCACTGACAAAGCATTTACAATGATTGGTGTCTGTTAGACATCTTGGGAAGATGGTCTTAAGACACATGAGTAGTTGGCTTTGGGAAAGTGAAAGATATTGTTGTCATACATGATTAAGTAAATCAATAGTTGATTGATTGTACCTGTAATCTTATTATGACAAATCTTTGTTTGAATATTAATATATATGGCACTTCTTCATCTGTTTACCCATGCATCTTGATGCATTGATGAAGTCCTTGAGATTGCTATAGTCCATAGAATGTGGTTGCGCATATGATGGTGATCATGAAATACATTCTCGACTGCGATTTCTAAATGTTCCTGGTCGATGAACCTTCGAGAATGCGATATCGATATATGCTCGTTAGAGACTGGTATTCATGATGTGTCTAGTGTAGTGTGCCGCGTTTCATCGGCGTTGGCTTGGAGAAGTCAGCACACATGAATAGGTGCTCATTAGGAGTGAGTTCACTGAACGACCCTACTCGGAATTCTATAAGTGGTTACCATTTGTCGAGTATAGAATTTCTAGTCATAGTTGTGCACCATTACTCCTCATGACCCGAGGCGTCATTGAGGTCTTGATAGATAGCTGTGTACTTTGATTTAATGACTGGTCACATGTGGGTCATAAAATCATTATTTTGGGTATTCAGTGATGCTATCAGAGGCCTATGATTGTCGTTGGGGATTCACCACTGGTCTTGATGAACCAGGATGTCCTATGTGTTTTTCTATATATGATTCGAGGAATCTCTGGCCAGAGTGGGTAGTGCTTGTGAAAAATGAGTTTTTCATATACGCACACAAGGAATCATATAACGTGAAACAAATACATAGTTATTGAAATCATAATGGGTCTCGATCAACCAATGCCCTTGATTCAATCGGGACATATTGAGTGAAAGGAATGTACTGCACGCTAACTATGGCTGACAGGTTCTCGTACGTTGCTAGTCATTTGTATCTAGGTCTTCGTGAAGCGCAGATGCTAGGCGCTACCCACGATCGGTAGGTTGTTGCTGAAATTGTATTTCGGTCATTGTCTATTAAAGGAGTTTAATTGACAATGGGGCATTCAGGGTAAGCCCAAAGAAGTTGTTTGACTTCTAAAATCACAAAGGTTGTGATCCTACTGCTATGATACAATTGAGCCTCGCTGGGTCACAATCAACCGGCCGTCGATCTATCGATGAGAATTGAGACTTAAATGTTAAGTGCTCAAGATTGTGTGATTGATATTCAAGATATGAGTTTAATTTTTGGTAGCTCCTCACTTTAGTGGAGTTTCTATGTTTGGAAAGGTTCTATCTATAGAAAGTTCTAAAATTAAAAAGTATGATATATTTATCTCATAAATATGTACGTCATTTGTACATCAAGTAATTCAATTGGATTGACCTACTTGGATTATGAGTTTAGTGCTCATGTGTTGGCTTTTGGGCAAGTGGGAGATTGTTAGCATATATGCCCTGTAAGCCAAAAGTTGGCCTATTGGG
Source organism: Haberlea rhodopensis (assembly GCA_907163345.1). Lineage (NCBI taxonomy): Eukaryota > Viridiplantae > Streptophyta > Magnoliopsida > Lamiales > Gesneriaceae > Haberlea > Haberlea rhodopensis. The sequence continues at coordinate 598,082 of CAJQUN010000131.1, read as the reverse complement.
CTTTATGCACCCAAAGCCCATTAGTTACTTAATGACCCTATAAATATGTCATTCTAGTTGAGAGACTCTTTTCATTATATACGATTCCATTCACTCTCATAGAAATGCCAACACCAAACTAGCACTTGTGTTGGCTTGTAGATCTGGTCAGGTTGATTGGACTCGAGGGACTACCGCTATCAGATTCACGTCGGTGAACGGTAATCTCTTTTCGTGCATTTATATTCGATTTATGCATGCTAATACATGAATCAGGCGCGATCGACCGTCCCCGGGTCAGATCTGTTTATTGTATTATTTCCGCTGCGTTTGGATCTGGCGCCGGGGTATGGAAACACAACAGTAACAAGGTGAAAAACATAAAGATGGGGTTTGATACCACTAATGTAGTACATCCGTCATGCTGTTCTCTTATGTTTCTAGTCTATCCAAACAAAAAATAGATTATACCAGTTACTAGGAAATGAATCTGAGACAAAAGGCATAATAAAACCCAATACATTCTGTTGAATAAATAGATAGATAGAGATTGTTATGAGATAAAGAGATAAGATAATCTTTGTATTTGATTTATTGGAGTGTTTTCTTTTCTTAGGACTCTTTAGTATTAGGAGTCTATATAAACCTACATTGTATCTCTTCTTTGATATAGTTTTGAATAAAGAATTTCTAGTTCTCTTAAAACTCATCTTTCTACATGGTATCAGAACCATTAGATCTTATACGAATTTTTTCCCCAAGGTTTTCGCGGCTGTTACTGTGCGCGGCTACTGTTCACGCGGCGCGATTACTGTTCACGGCTACTGTTCACGCGGCGCGATTACTGTTTGCGGCTCACGCGGCACGATCACTGTTTGCGGCTTTTTTCGGTTCAATTCTTCACTGCCCATCGCACAAATGGCTTATACAGATTCTTCTTCCTCGGCCACCACAAATTCTACCGCTACACTCACCCCACCAACACTTACTGATTTTTCTTCCAATCCTATTACGAATCATCGGTTAAGTGGACTCAATTACCTTCAATGGTCTCAGTCGGTGAGGATGTTTATTCGAGGTAGGGGTCGAGATGACTTTATTTCTGGCTCAAGCCGCTGCCCTGTCAAAACTGATGAAGCCGCGTTTAAAACATGGAATATCGAAAACAATATGGTGATGTCATGGCTTATCAATTCCATGACACCCGATATTGGTGAACAATTCATATTGTATTCCACAGCCAAATCAGTTTGGGATGCTGCCAGGGATACTTTCTCCAGCAAGGATAATATCGCCGAGCTGTTTGACATCGAAAGCCGCATTCAGGCGCTGAAACAGGGGGAGTCCACCGTTACCCAGTATTTCACAGACCTTACAAGATACTGGCAACAACTGGATCTTTTCGAGTCCTATGAGTGGAAGTGTTCTGATGATGAATCAATTCACAGATCCATCGTCGAAACTCGACGCCTTTTTAAATTTTTATTGGGCCTCAGCACCAACCTTGATGATGTTCGGACACGGGTTCTGTCCATTAAGCCCCTGCCTCGGCTGCGTGAAACCTTCTCCGCCATGCGCCATGAAGAGAGCCGAAGGAAATTAATGATGAGCCCTCCGACTGGTACCCAGTTAATTGAGGGATCAGCCTTGGCAGCACCAAGAACCCTTCCTGGTGCGGCACCTCAACAAGATATTGCTTCTCATCACACTGGCTCGGTTGGGCAGCCTTCCGGTTCCTCCAATATATGCGTAATGGTCGCCCTTGGTGTGAAAAATGCAACAGACCTAATCACACTCTTGACACTTGTTGGAAGATTCATGGTAAACCGGCAAACTGGAAATCTTTCCGTCAGCGGCGTGCTCAAGTTGCCCAATCTGACGGATCTAGCCAAGCTTCCCAACCCTTCAGCAAAGAGCAACTTGATGCCCTTCAAAATTTGTTGTCTAAAGTACTTCCATCCAACAACGCTCCGCCTCTTGGTGCTGGTAATCATGCCCATACAGGTATTGTTTCCAAAGCCTTGCTCTCACATCAGATGTCATCAGATTATTGGATCATTGATTCAGGTGCATCTGAGCACATGACGGGGAATTTGAACATGTTTCAATCCTATCAGCCAAGCACTTCAGGTTGCTCTGTCCGGATTGCAAATGGTTGTTGTGTGCCAGTTGTTGGCACTGGTTCAGTATCCCTCTTGGAGGATTTGGTGCTAAAATCGGTTTTATATGTTCCTGATCTTGAGTGCAACCTGTTACCTGTTAGTCGCCTAAGTATGGATCTCAACTGTGTCACTAAATTCTTGTCTACCTCTTGTGTTTTTCAGGACTTGGCTTCGGGGCGGACGATTGGCAATGCTGAGATCTGTGCAGGACTATACCTCATTCGACCCACTTGTGTTGTTGCTTCTCAGTGTGCACGTTCATTTAATTCCTCATTTTCTATTAATTCTTTGAGTTTGAACAATGATATTTTATTATTATATTATCATTTAGGGCATCCGAGTTTTTTTGTATCTTGCAAAACTTTTTTCTTCGTTATTTCGCAATAAAAATTTGAATTCTTTCACGTGTGATGTTTGTCAATTATCTAACATACTCGTCATTACTTCAAACCTATTGCGTATAAGCCATCCCATCTGATACCCCTCGATGGGGGGTTGATCTACCTACTGGGTTTTAACCGACCCAATCTGATTAAGCAATGAGTTGTAGGGTTTTGGAAGACATCTATATTCTCGGGATAAACATGGATCTAGTTGTCATATACAATACTATTTCATATTGACTAGAACTCTTCTCCTAGATTGACTAGAACTCTACAATTATAGATTGACTAGAACTCTTATTCTATATTGATTGAGACTCTATCTCTACATCTATAAATAGAGGGCACCTGACCCTCATTCAGGTACGTTCACTTACGCAATACTTACACGCTATTGCTTACGTCTTTCATAATACACCTTTCATATTATGCAAAGCCTACAATTTCAATACTTTTTCTATTGAAGCATATACTGACTTGAGCGTCGGAGTGGCTTCTCCTACGGGCGGAGTCATCTTATCATTTTTCTTTGATATACAGACATATTTTGGAGCGGTTCAATTCAGTTTATAGAAGATAAATCGTTTGTTGCATCATCGCACGACATTTATTAAAGATCACACTTTTTGGTGATATCAATTGGCGCCGTCTGTGGGAAAACTTGATCTAAGACGTGAGAATTGAAAAAAAAAAAAAAACTTATAGTGCCAGGGAGATGACTAAGGGCGAGGTTGGTGTCAATCTGGTGATAGTCAATATCTTCTTCCTCACACACAGTAGCCATGGGGAATTCTTGAGTTCTCCATAACCCAAGCTTACACGCATGTGTCGATCTCCTTGAATATGCCTCAAATTCTCATTGGCTTCTCTTCTAAAATTGCAAATTTAAGAAATTCGCATTCCCAATTTTCTCGATCGCAAGCTTCACTTCAACGAAAAAAGACTGTCGTCAGTCGATCACCTCTATGAAACCTGTAGTATGGTAGCCGCACTCCTCGGCGTGCACTGCAAGTCGAACACCATCTGCATTCGTTGCTTTGTCTTCTTTACACGCAAACAGTACCAGCAAGCAGTTGGACACTCACCATGAATACAAATGGTTCTCTAATGTTTTGATGGGATAATATGAATGTTAATCAAATTAAGGTTTCTATTTGGGTGACGAAACTTGGAGTTTGATGGGTTTCTTTCTTGAGGCAAGAATTCACACATACAAAAAGAAGTTGAACGAAATATAGATCAAGAAAGAAGCAAAAGATTACCTTCTCGGAGGAACTGCTGCGCCGGAGATCAAGATGTTGTTTCAAGTCGGCGGACAAGACAACTTCCGTCTAGTTTAGGCGTCGACTCACTTACTCCCTTGGCGTATACGCTTTAAGAAGACCATCATCCACAAAACATTAGATTATGAAGATGAGTTTTCGCCTTGCTTATGCTGGTCCTTGAAGCAAGTCTGTGGACATATACTTCTTTTTCAGAGTCTTTATACGGCCTAAGGAGAAGAGGAATTGATATTGGACTGAAAAAAGAACAATATACTTGCAGAATCTGGTGATGAAATTCGTCAGACTGGGCTGCAGACCACATGCATCAAAAACTTCTCTCGGTTGTATTTCTGGTTGTATTACGGTATATGAAGTCAAAGTTGCAATCGCTTTATGATAAGGACAGGCAAGCTACTCTTCAGGCGAGTTTATGGGGGGATAGTGATGATAGGTTCAGTGATACTGACTACCTTGGCAGAGGAGATGATTTATTCGGGTCAAGGGTCAACTTAGATGCCGAAACATCTGCTAGTGTTCGATAGACCAAGAAGTTACGGAAAATTGTGGGTGCTTGCTATCCTTGGCTACATTCTGGAACTGAACGATTATCTTTTGTTATCAGCTATTAAATCTTTTGGATGCCACCGGTTTCTATTCTCAAGGATTGCATGCTCTTGAAATTCTTGTTTGTCGGGCCACTAGGTAGGAGCTGATATCTTTCACAAATTCGTCAACGACATGTCGAATTATGCCGGGTATTATGCCCATAAATAATTGCAAGGGTTTCTATGCATGACTGGTTTCTGCAAAACTAAGAGTGAACCTTGATGATGTCGTTGCAGTAGAAATACCATGTCATTAGCTTGGAAAGATATATTGTTAGGAATCCGTTTCTGGCTACAAAATTATAAAGCAATAACATATGTGGTGTCTGATGGGAAAACGACTCTACATCCACAACGACAGTTCATCAACAATTATACAAAGCACGATAAATCCAAAGTCAAAGATAAGTCCTCTTGTTTATCTTTCTTTCGGCATGCAGTGCTAGAAATTTCAATCATTTTTTGGGTTCTTCTACGGACCCCATAATTCTTCTTTGACCAAAAAGAACATTTTATAATCGACCATTTTCAACTACGAGATCGAGGTGCAAAATATAAAACCTTTTTACCTTGGGCATCACATTCCTGAAGTTTGCTATGTGGCACACCGTAAGCTTTTTGTGTGGCCTCTTGGGCATCGTGTTCCTAAAGTCCACTATGCGGCATCTCTGATCATCAGCCCATCACGCGGCATCCCTGATCATCAGCCCACCACGCGGCTTGTATGCCCGCTACAATGTGGCTCTTCAGGCATCACATCCCTAAGGCCCACCATGCAGCATGTCCCATAAGCCTACTATGCAGCACATCAGGCATCGCGCCCCTAAGGCCCGTCACATGACACCTCTCATAGGCGCATACATCAAATATTGGGTGATATCTTCAAAAAATATATATATCATATATATTACTACAAGCTTTACATGCTCAAGACTTAAAAATCGTTGGAATTTGAATGTTTTAAATTCCTTGCAAGATATTATTATTTTGGATCGTTTTTGTCTCGTCTTAGGTGTATTATTGTAGTACTTTTAGGCAGATCTAAGTTATTTCTCGGGCGTGCAATCTAGCAGTAAGGCCCTATTCAGAAGTCCAAGGCGTTGTCAATAAGCCCTTGGCACATCAGGAGCACGTTTACGACTGGCTCACCTCGCCTCGGTTACGCGAGGCTTTAAGGGTTTTCACCCGAACTCAGGAGCACGTTTACGATGGCTCACCTCGCCTCGGTTACGCCGAGCTCTTTGCCTTGGCTATGCCAAGTGCCGTCAGGAGTTTTCACTCAAAGCTAAGATTACGCTCAGGAGATGATCGCCCCTATTTATTATCTTTGGAGCTCGGTTCAAACGAGCATTCTTCGCTCATATTTATTATCTCTGGAGCTCGGTTCAGACGAGCATTCTTCGCTCATATTTATTATGTTTGGAGCTCGGTTCAGACGAGCATTCTTCGCTCATATTTATTACCTCTGGAGCTCAGTTCAGAGCAGGCGAGCACACTTCGTCTCTATTTATTATTTCTGGAGCTCAGTTCAGATCAGGCGAGCATACTTCGCCCCTATTTATGATATTTGGAGCTCAGTTCGGATCAGGTGAACATCATTTGCTCCGCATACCTATAACCTCTGGAGCTTAGTTTAGTAAAGCGTCATTTGTACATATTTATCCGATATAGCTCAAATCAGCTCAGATGAGCTTTATTTGCTCCGTATTACATCTGGTGCCCGATCGGGCTTATCTGCTCACCTCAGGATTCTATTGATGCTGGAAATCAAGCAAGTTTCATTGGCATCGTATATTTTTCATCACTGGGGCTTGAGATTTCTATTAATTATGGAGCTTGGGACGCTTAATATTCATAAAGCCAATGTTATTAGTACCGCATGTTTATTCATCACGGAGCTCGACTATATCTCATATTCCCGTGGAAGTAAACAGCAGGGGCACTAGGAACAGGTCGGTTAAACATTTACGAACTTCTGGTCTTCGACGTCAGTTCGACTAGGAGGGGGGACTTGTGATACCCCTCGATGGGGGGTTGATCTACCTAATGGATTTTAACCGACCCAATCTGATTAAGCAATGAGTTGTAGGGTTTTGGAAGACATCTATATTCTCGGGATAAACATGGATCTAGTTGCCATATACAATACTATTTCATATTGACTAATTCTCTTATCCCAGATTGACTAGAACTCTACAATTATAGATTGACTAGAACTCTTATTCTATATTGATTGAGACTCTATCTCTACATCTATAAATAGAGGCACCTGACCCTCATTCAGGTACGTTCACTTACGCAATACTTACACGCTATTGCTTACGCCTTTCATAATACACCTTTCATATTATGCAAAGCCTACAATTTCAATACTTTTTCTATTGAAGCATATACTGACTTGAGCATCGGAGTGGCTTCTCCTACGGGCGGAGTCATCTTATCCTTTTTCTTTGATAAAGGACATATTTTGGAGCGGTTCAATTCAGTTTATAGAAGATAAATCGTTTGTTGCATCATCGCACGACATTTATTAAAGATCACACTTTTTGGTGATATCACCATCCATTCTCACTCATTCACAGCTATATTTGGGGTCCTTCCAGAGTTAAAAACGTCACTGGTTCTCGTTGGTTTTTAATGTTTATTGATGATCACACTAGACTCTCATGGGTTTTCTTATTGAAAGACAAATCTGAAACAAGTGACTTTTTTAAGCAATTCAACACCATGATTCAAACCCAATTCTCTACCCGTATTCGTGTATTAAAAACTGACCGTGCCCATGACTATTTTAACTCCAACCTTGGCGCTTACCTACATACCCAAGGTATTATCCACCAAAGTTCATGTGTTGATACTCTTCAACAGAATGGGATCTCTGAGCGCAAGAATCGTCACTTACTTGAGGTTGCTTGCTCCTTACTCTTTTCCCATAATGTACCTTCTTGTTTTTGGGGTGATGCGGTTCTGACTGCCGCTTACCTCATTAATAGAATGCCTTCTCGTATCCTCAAGCTTGATGCTCCTATAAAAACCCTTCTCAGGACTTATCCTACCTCGCACCTTTTACCGACTATTTCACTCAAAATCTTTGGATGTACTTCCTTTGTACACATCCACTCACATGCTCGGTGTAAACTTGACCCTCGATCGATAAAATGCATTTTTCTTGGTTATTCTCCCAACCAAAAAGGGTATAAATGCTACTCACCAATTCTCAAGCGTTTCTTCCATACCATGGATGTGACATTCTTTGAAAAACAGCCTTTTTATCCTCGTTCTTCGATTCCGGGGGAGAGCAATCTGAATGAATCTCAAACTCCAGCAGCAATCCAACCAACCATACCCATTATAGAGCCTTTCACAATCTCTCATCATCCACTTCATGTGCCTGAACCACCATTGCAGGTTTACTCTAGGAGGCATCGGGAACCTGAACAAATTCAGCCTTGTCATGACTCCTCCTTGGATCCACGTTTTGCTGAGAAACCACGAGGTAATACTGATTCTTCTAACCACAGTATTGATGATTCTGATGATAGGCCTATAGCAGTTAGAAAAGGGGTGAGATCATGCACTCAGCATCCTATATCTAAATTTGTTTCAACTGATCACTTATCTCCTACATATCGAGCTTTTGTGTCATGTTTAGATCAGGTCCAGATACCGTCCAATATTGAGACTGCTATGCAAGACCCAAATTGGAAATCTGTTGTCCTAGACGAAATAATAGCTCTAGAGAAAAACAAAACATGGCTCATTACTGATTTACCTCCAAATAAGAGGACTAATGGGTGTAGATGGATTTTTTCAGTGAAACATAAATCTGATGGGAGCATAGAGCGATATAAAGCCAGATAGTTGCAAAATGGTATACTCAATCTTATGGCATTGATTATCAAGAAACGTTTGCTCCAATTGCCATGTTAAATACTATCCGAGTTCTTCTCTCTATTGCTGGAAATATGGATTGGCCCTTATATCAGCTTGATGTCAAGAATGTTTTTCTCAACGGAGATCTTGAGGAAGAAATCTATATGGATATTCCTCCTGGATTTGGGACTCAGTCTACGGTTAATAAAGTATGCAACTTGAAGAAATCCCTTTATGGCCTGAAGCAGTCACCCCGAGCTTGGTTCCATCGTTTCTCCACTGTTCTAAAGGGGAACGGTTACTTACAGTGTTAGTCTGATCACACGTTGTTTGTCAAAAATTCAGAGGAAGGAAAGATCACTATTCTTATAGTGTATGTTGATGATATTGTTCTCACAGGAAACCACAATGATAACCACAATGATGAAATGACTCAGATGAAAGTTCTACTTTCTAGGGAATTTGAAATTAAAGATCTAGAACATTTGAAGTATTTTTTAGGAATGGAAGTTGCTCGATCATCCAACGGTATCTTTATTTCTCAAAGAAAATATGTATTGGACCTCCTAAAGGAAACTGGAATGTTGGGATGCAAACCCATAGACACACCGATGAACACTAAAGTAAAGCTGGAAGCAAGAGAAGACAGTTCATTGGTTGACAAAGGAAGGTATCAGCGCTTAGTGGGGAAGCTAATTTATCTTTCACACACACGTCCGGATATTGGTTTTGTGGTTAGCGTTGTCAGTCAATTTATGAAAACCCAACCAAGGATCATATGGATGCTGTATATCGAATATTGAGGTATCTCAAAAGAAATCCTGGAAAGGGTTTGTTCTTCAAGAAGTCGACAAACAGAAGCGTCAAAGTTTACAGTGATGCTGATTGGGCTGGCTCTCACACTGACGGAAGATCAACATCTGCTTACTGTGCATTTGTATGGGGAAATCTGGTAACATGGAGGAGTAAGAAGCAAACTGTTGTAGCTAGGAGCAGTGCAGAAGCAGAGTATCGTGCCTTGGCTCAAGGCATATGTGAAGGAATGTGGTTGAAAAGGTTGTTAAGTGAACTCAAGCTAGACAACAATCATCCAGTTGAAATGATGTGTGATAATCAAGCCGCCATAAGCATTGCTAAAAATCCAGTGCATCATGACCGTACCAAACACATTGAGTTAGATTGACACTTCATCAGTGAAAAGATCGAGAAGAGAATTATTGATCTCAATTATGTCTCCACTCACATGCAATTTGCTGACATCTTAACTAAGGCACTTCATCATCCTTTATTTGAAGATTTTTGTTCCAAGCTGGGCATGATAACATATATGACCCTGCTTGAGGGGGGTGTTGAATAAATAGATAGATAGAGATTGTTATGAGACAAGGAGATAAGATAATCTTTGTATTTGATTTATTGGAGTGTTTTCTTTTCTTAGGACTCTTTAGTATTAGGAGTCTATATAAACCTACATTGTATCCTTCTTTGATATAGTTTTGAATAAAGAGTTTCTAGTTCTCTTAAAACTCATCTTTCTACACATTCCCTTTACTCCCGATTAAAGTAAGATGACAGAACAAGGCTTCATCATTCTATCTAAATGAATACTTGTTTTCTTTAGCCTTACAACAAATTTTCTTATACAGATATCTAAATAAGACGTCATTATCTATTGTATCAGTAACAACAATATAGCACTCTGCAGAACTGCAGAATTAACTACCAATCCTTGTTGAGGATCTCCACAACATTTTATTCCCGTGTAGCAAAAAAAATGCACATATAAGAAACAGTGAAATGTCTCACTCTTCATATTTTTTCTTGAAATGGGTGACAGACATGGCTTCCAAGTATGTATCCGCAATTAATCCAGCTCGCATAGGCCTAAATCCAGTGTATGGCATTGGAAGAAATATCCCCGACAACTCAACAATATCACCAGGAGCCACCTGCAATATTGAGAATGAATATAGGTTGAAAGGCTAGGAAAGAACATATAAATTACTAATATCTGACAAAATGTCACCTGGGTACTAAATTCAAAAAGGAAAAAACTCCAACATTTAGTATGCTTTGAGCCTTTTATTAGCTAGTAAAATCTGATCTTCTATATTGATTTGTCATTTTCAAACATAAATCAAGGATGACTAATTATATCTAAACTATTTCAAGTAGATAAATCACTCTGACATTTTTGCCTAAAAAAAAGCTTTTCCAACATTGCATTATAATTTGATTTTGGAACTGACATCAAGATTCACAAACGAGGTCCTAGGCTCCTAGACGAAGTTCAAGTTGCATAACACATTAAGACTTGTTACAAAGAGCTAAGGCTATCCACCAATAGCAGGCAGGCATGCAACAATTTATGCAGTTTAAAAGAAACACCCAAAAGCCACATAGATTACCAACCTTTCGTGTAAGCTCTCCCCTAAAATGAACAGTCATGGACCGAGGAATGTGCCCTTTTGGAACATGTTCAGCTAGCTCTTGAAGTTTAGCCTGCAACAAATTTCAAACTCAATGAAAAAGGAACTCCTGTGTGCGGTGTGTTCATCGAATTGTCACCCATAAATTGCTTCAAGTGTTAACCTCCTGAAACTTCAAAAATTTTGATGCTCTGTGCTGGGGAATGAGGTTTCCTTTTGCTCTATTTGTTTTGCATTGAACAGATGGACAATCAAATAGAGGCATGAATACCCGAGCAGTTACCTCCTGGCTCGAATAAAATCGTGGATTTTTTAGGATGGCGTCAAGGATATCAAGAATCAGAAGTTGGGCACATAGTAAGTACAAAACCTGGTAGATTTCGAATCCACACTCTTCGCATGTATAGACAGCCACCTGCATCAGTGGTTTGACATCCGAACAGCGTGTAACAATACCAGATAGCCTTACAAGCTGACCAATATATGCAGCTTTGACCTCCCTAATGGTGAAAGCCCTGCCTTTTGAAGATGCTTTAAGGTAAACTTCACTGGTTTTCACAAAAAAATGCCATTAATTGCCCTTGCTTTCTTGAGAAGATTAGCAGATAAAGGTGACCGCAATTCTTATGATGCCTCTAGTTTAGAAAATTGGAAAATCAAACTTGATACGATGACATTATCAAAAGCCCACAAGACGTGCACACAGGCTCAAGGTAAGGCACAATGCTTCAATGAAGCATGTGCCATACCCAAGCCAACTTTTGGTTTGCTTTAAAGGTTCAAGCCCACTTTTGAGCGCCCTTCAGACACCTGCTCTTACGTAATAAATTATTGGCAATTATTACTATCCTATGCAATCAATTCACTAAATACTAATTATTTGGTTAGGCAAAATTCAGATGTTAGATTTCACTGAGCAGAAAACACAAAATTAAACCTTTTTCTGTCTGGTTTTACGTATACAAAATGAGGGCGGTGTAAGTACATCAAGCATATTTTTGTTTGTTGTACTTTAGCCGTATAACTTAGACTGACTATGCTTCTAATCTCCTTTCATTTCAATACGACAAGTAAAAATGTTTCAATAATTGATACAGATTTTACTGGAATGAAAATGCAATGAAATATTTTTTTACTTTTCTTTTCACTTTCTCCAATAAATAGTGGACTGAAAATTCAGTTAAACAACTAAAATATCAAGCAGTTTGTTCAAAAAAAAAAAAAAAACATCAAGCAGTTAATTAAAAAATTTTAAAAAATAGAGTTTTCTTGAATAGATCTTACAATAATCGCTTAATTTCCATAGGCATCTTTTGCTGTGGATCAGAGCGATCAGAATTCTCAGTTCCTTCCTCGGATCTCTGAGTCATCAAAATATCATGGTCTTCATCCATAATGACCTCTGTTGGCTCCGGCAGTAGCTCGTCGATTGCACTCGCAAATAGTGCGACATATCTCCGCGTGTTTTCAGAGACCCGCCTCAGAAATTCTTCACCAAGTCCTTGTACTAATTTTATAAAATATAATGAAAACCCTAAATCAAAAACATTTACTTAATCACTGCTAACAGTTGGCATTTGATAAAATTGAAGAGGATGAAACGTCACATTAATTACGTCTTCGAGCTCGATCTGTACGGCCTTAACTTTGCGATTCGCTACATCTTGCTGAAAATTAACAATCAGCAAATTTTTTTAAAAAAAAATCTTTGAAGATGAAAAGGCACCAAATAACCACCATTAAGCTTATATTATATGCTGGTATCCCGTATACATAACGAGAGAGAAAATGGAAGCGAAAATTTTGGAAACTCACTAGGATGTTCATGTATTTGGCTTCTCCATTCAGGTCTGCAAAGTTCGAGAGAATGTCTTTCGCAATTTCTGAAACATAACAAAAACATCCAAACATATAGATTAGAACACACAAAAGCGCGTAATGCGCATTGAAGACATAGATTACCTTTGTCTTGTTTGAAGTCGAGATCATTCATGGCGCTTCTGCGTCTCTCTGTGTTGGTTGCTATTGGCGGCAAAAAAATAAAAAATAATCAAGCGCAAAAGAAGAGGGGATTGGATTTTTTGGCGGGAAACAGTGGCCTCCAAGCAACTAGCCACCGGGCTTTCACTCGTATGGCCTAGACATGACCACGGTTCGTGAACCGTCGGTCGACGGTTCAAAAGAGCTCGACCCTTAACCTTAACCTTCGTAGACGGTTCCGATTACGGTTACGGTTAACCACCGGTTACGATTACGGTTCGACCCTTATATTTTTTAAATTAAAATTAAAATTTTATTTAAACAATTTAAAACTTACTATAAAAGAATCATAAAAAAGAACGAAGGAAATGTAACGGGGGGAGAGTTTGAACTTTTTAAGTTGTCATTAACTCTCTATATTCATATGAATCATTTAGCAATTTCTAGTTCAACGTGTAAGTATATCTAGTTGAAATTTGCATGCCATTAATCTTACAAAACTTACCCAATTGTTTCATCAAACTCGATGGGACCACAAATAAGATAATGCAATTTTAATTGATTGAATCTGATTATCTAACGATACTAATTACATATGAAATTGGTATTAAACATATATAATTTTGATACTAATTACAAATGATATTGGTATGACACATTTACAATTATGATACTAATTACATATGAAATTCGTATGAAACATATACAACTTTGGTACTAATTACAAAAGAGTTTGGTATGAAACATTTACAATTATGATACTAATTACATATGAAATTGGTATGAAAAATATACAACTTTGGTACTAATTACAAATGATATTAGTATGAAGCATTTACAATTATGATACTAATTACATATGAAATTGGTATGAAACCTATACAATTTTGATACTAATTGCAAAAGAAATTGGTATGAAATATTTACAATTTTGGTACTAATTACTTATGAAATTGGTATGAAATTTATACAACTTTGGTACTAATTGCAAATGATATTGGCATGAAACATTTACAATTATGATATTAATTACATATGAAATTGACGAGCATAACATTAAATTATTATTTATCTATAAACAAAACAACACAAAAGTTCTTGTTATGTTAAAAAATGTCAGTAACAAGATTTGTCACTATTAATTTACAAACAAATGCCAGTAAAGTTATTTTTATGATGATTTCATTGATTAATCATAAATATATTAAGTTAGGAGTTATTAATTTATATAATATTAAGTTAGTGAATTATCAATTCAATACGTTGTTCCCAAATCAGTATAGGTAAATTATTAAAATAGTTTATTAATTAATCAAATATTACATTATTGAGTTTCTATTGTAAGTTATATTGTGATAAATTAAGATATACTTATTTAATTATTATATATATAATGTAAATCAAATAATGAGCATAAAATACTTGTAGAATAACTATAAAAGGTATATAATATATTTGTTTTGTAATAGTTTGCTTCAAATATTTTATTTTGCAACCACTATTTATAGTTCTTATTAATTTATCCAATATTTTTTGTTATATTTACTTTGTAATATATATGTTTTTATTATAAAATATTTATTTAAGAGCATAATATATTTTTTTAGATAATTTTTATTTGTCAATATAAAATAGTTATTGTATTGGACATATAATATATATTATCTTTTAGTATATATAATTATATTGTCTAAAATAAAACAATCAAGACAATAGCTTAGTGGTAAGAAGCTGTGAATATATGACAAAGGCCAAGGGTTCGAATCCTCAACAACACAATTTAATTTTAAATAATAAATAATTAAAAAAAAAAGAAGGGCGAACCGGCGGTTCCCACGGTCGGAACCGCCGGTTACAACCTGCGGTTGGAACCGCCGGTTCCACGGTTCCGCAAAGGCATGAACCGTAACCGGCCCGTACAGTGACGGGCCGGTTACGGTTCGGAACCGTGAACCGAGTCAACGGTTAACCGGCCCGTTGACCCGGTTACGGTTCCGGGCCGGGCCGTGGTTTTTTAAAAACCGCGGTCATGTCTAGTATGGCCCTCAAGGTTCTAACAAATACTTTTGTCTTTGCCCCGACGAGTGTTTGATTTGGTGGGGCAGCTCGAAATTGTAAGATCTTGAATTTGACTCCCGTGATAATATTTTTTCGGTCTGAGCCTGTAGTAGTGAGCTTACCTAGTACGATTTATCTGATGACATGGTTTACAGGCAACTACGTCAACCTGTGGATTTATTTGGAGTGTACTAAACGTAACGGATGCGTGTTCCATCGTCGTCAAAAAAATAAAATACACTTGTCTATTAATTTTTAAAACTAATCAGCCTCACATTTGGTCCATCAGGTGGAGTTTTTCTGTCTAATTCACAGTCGACTCAATTTTTTATTGGGGCACTTACGGGCCGATATCACACGTTGAACATTAATTCGGCCCAGTCCGCTGAAAAAAGAAGCAATCAATTCAGTCCAATTTCGTGTTAAAAGACGAAAATGGGCACATTTAAAAGCTGTAGTCGATTTTAGGGGAACCATTGAACCCTAATTATTTCTCATAAAAATCAACAATTTAAATTCATTTTCTCCCTAACCAATTTCATAGTGCAAGTAATATCACTCTGTAAACTTACATTTTTCTCGCAATCTGTAAATGTGACACCGGACAAGGATAAATCAGCAACTTCAACCAGGAATACGCGTTGTAAACCAGGGCAAAACTTTTACGATTTCTGGTAAATATTTATTCCTATATTAAATTTTGTTTTAGTTTTTAGTTTTTTTGCATTCTTCGCTCTGATGATACGAAGGGTTTGTGTTTTTAATGTTTTGTGCGTGCATGGTGCACAATTAAAAATTTAGTTGTGCACGATTAAAGTTGAATTGTTGTGCGTGCATGGTGCACAATTAAAAATTTTAGTTGTGTACGATTGAAATTGAATTGCTGTGCACAATTAAAATGTTTATTTGTGCAGGATTACATTTTTTGTTGTGCACGGTTAATATATTAAGTTGTGCACGATTATTTGTGTTTAATGTGCACTGATTCATGAAGGTACAGACTGTTGATTGGCTGGGTATCGATGCACGATTTAACTTATAAATCGATGAACGCTTAGTTTGTTCATTGTGCACGATTAAATAAATAAATAATGCACGATTAAAATCTATTGTTGTGCACGATTAAAATTTTAGTTGTGCAAGATTAAAATTGAATTGTTGTGCACGATTAAAATGTTTAGTTGTGCACGATTAAAATCTTTTGTTGTGCATGATTAAAAGTTTATGTTGTGCACGATTAAATGTTTTTTGTTGTGCACGATTAAAATCTTTAGTTGTGCACGATTAAAATTTTTTTGTTGTGCACGATTAAAATATTTATTTGTGCAAGATTATTTCTGTTTAATGTGCACGATTTGTGAAGGTAAAGACTGTTGATGGGCTGAGTAGCAATGCACGATTGAACTTATAAATCGATGAACACTTAGTTTTGTTCATTGTGCACGATTAAGTAAACCAATAATGCACGATATATCGAGAATATATGCACGATTAATTGTATTATTGTTGCACGATTAAAAGGATAAAAAAAATTTCCTTGTTTTTTGGACGTACACCGTGTATAATGTATACAATGTTTTTTGCTCTTTAAGTTTGGGATATCAGATTTAAAAATTCCAACGCCATCTTCACAAATAATGTCAAACAGATATCGCAAAGGATAACAGATTTAAAATCACTCAACTTGCGGCCAGAACATATCAGAGTTCTGCATAATACACCTTTCTGGGAGCTTGTGAATTGTATTCATTCAGGCATTGTTGTCATAGAGCATTGCAAGAAGCATGACGCAATCATTAAACAAATTATAGCATGTTTCAACAAGGAATCCGGATATTTTGCACTGCATAATCAAAGACTAGAAATTACTGCAGAGGATGTGCATTTAATTTTCGGAGTTAGAGACGAAAATCAAAATGTCGAGGTGCAACTGCGAAATAACACATTAGCTAATTTCCTTGGCCGTTGCTTCCCATTGAAGCAAGGAGATAAGCAACTTAGATTGAGCAAAATCTTTCTTTGCAAGAAAATGATGATGAAGGTCACGAGCAACGATGTTAACGATGTGAAAGATTTTGCGAGATTGTTGACGCTGTATATTCTAGAGGCATTCCTAATTTCACCAAAGTCAGCAAACCTACCTTGGGCATACATTCGTGTTGTTGAGGACCTTGATACAATTTGCAATTATAACTGGTGAAGGATGAGTTTACGTTCAACACAAACTCTTCTACTTACCGAAAATTGACAAAAGAAGTTACAGAAGCCATTATGAAAATAAACAAAAATGAAGGAAAATGGTAAGACGTACTTACATTGTTAACCAAATAATGCACAAACAAAAAAATTGGCTTACAATGTTTATTTGTCGCGTGCAGGGGAACAATCTGGAGAGACGAATGCACTAAGATGGAATTAGACATTTGAGATATTGGGGCAATCCTCAACAACCAGTCTTTGATGAACGAGGTATGTAGTATGTTCGGGTTTTAATGGTTTCAGTTGGTACACTATTAGTTATAGTACTTCTCCACAATTGAATTATGTTATGATACACGAGTAGTTAGAGTAAAGGAGCATGATTTATTAAAATATTGCATTTAGTTTGTTGTAGTTGTACGATTCAATTTATGAATGGGTGAACGATTGAATTTATTAGAGATTGCACGATTGACATTTTGACTGGGTGCATGATTGATGATATTAAAAGACTAAATTATGAATGGGTGCACGATTATTTTTGTTGTTTGTGCACGACTAATTAAAAGATGGAATTGATTTTGTTTTGTGCTTGATTGAATTTGTTAGAGGTTGCACGATTGAAATTTTGATTTGGTGTATGATTGAAATTTTGAGTTGTTGCACGATTGGAATTTTGAATAGGGTGAATGATTAAATTTATTATGGGATGCACGTTTTGTTTTTTGGGTGATGCACGATTTAATTAAGTAGGGGATGCACGATTAATTGTGATCTTATGCGCGAATAATTTAATAACTGATTTATGACATGGATAATTGAAGATGCACGATTGGATTACTGAATGGCTGCACGATTATTTTGTTGTTCGTGCACTACTAATTAAGAGATTGAATTTAGTTTGTTCTTTGTGCACGATTGGAATTTACATTAAAGTGCACGTGTGTAAATGCACCATGTTTAATATTTACGTATGTTAATCTGTGGAATACAAATCAAAATCAAATTCATAATCTTATGATTTATTTCAGATTATCGATTGGTGGGCTGTTGTTGTGGATAGAGACATGGAAAAGAAAAAACAGAGGAAACATGGCTTCATTTATTACGGCCTCTGTTGGGTAATGTATTTCAACTTACAATTAAAAAAATCCGACTATCATATATTTTAATTTTTAAACTTTCCCAGCAATACATTATACGTATGAAAAGTGATCTTACGCCCGAGGAAGCCGAGAACAACAAGGCGATCGCTGAAATGCACATATATAAGAAGCTACCAGAAGAAATGTTGTACAGATTTCTAATATTCCCAATAAACACATGTGGGAAAGAAGACCCACAAACAACTGCTGGATATGACTGGACACTCCTTGCATTTGATAATCAAGAATGCATATGGATGCATTACAATTCCATGAGGCCACCACACAGAGAGTCTACAGACTATTTTTTTGGAGAAGGCCAAGATATTGGTGAGATATACTGAAAGTAAACGCAGTTTTACTTTTTTACGTCGCTGATTATGTTACTTATATAATGTGAATTCAACTTCAAAATACAGAATGACTACGTTGAATAAAAGATGCATAAGATCATCATGGAGTGTCCAACCACCAGAGGTGTCCAGTACAGCCCTAGTGAACAATTTTACCCAATGCAATCATATAAAAAAGCGGCACAACAAAAACGTGGCTCTGTAGATTGTGATGTTTTTGTCTGCATGAATATGGAGCATTTAATGACAGACAAACATGTACCTAAGCAAACAAAGGAAGACTTAAGTTCCATGTACATAGCTAAGATGGTGACCATGATAGTCGAAGCTAATCACTGAACAAATAGTTAAACCTACATATTATATATTGTAAAAACTTAAAATTGTAAAGGTACTTGATTGAAATATAATGAATTTAGTTTGTTTTTTATGCACGATTAGTTAAAAATATTTAATTTAATTTATTGTATAAAAATGATTGAATTTATGAATGGGTGCACGATTGAATTTGTTAGAGGTTGCACGAATGAAATTTTCAGTGGGTGCATGATTGAGATTTTGAGTGGTCGCACGATTAATTGTGTTCTTCTGCACGAATAAATTTATAACTGACTCGTGACAGGGATGGTTGAAGATGCACGATTATTTTTGTTGTTTGTGCACGACTAATTAAAAGATTGAATTTATTTTTTTCTTTTTGTGCACAATTGAAATTTTGATTATGGTGCACAATTGAAATTTTGAATATGATGCACGATTTTATTTATTAGGTGATGCACGATTAATTGTGTTCTTTTGCACGAATAATTTAACAACCAACTCATGACATGGATGGTTGAAGATGCACGATTGTTACTGAGAGTGGATGCCTGAATGGATTTATGAATGGGTACACAATTAGTTTTGTTGTTTGTGCACGACTAACTAAAAGACCGAATTTTTTTTCTTCTTTTTGTGCACAATTAAAATTTTGAATATGGTGCACGATTAAATTTATAAGTGGATGCACGATTTAATTTATTATGTGATGCACGATTATATTTATTAGGCGATGCACGATTGATTTGTTCTTGTGCACGAATAATTTAATAACTGAGTCGTGACATGGAAGAATGAAGATGCACGATTGTTTCTGATAGTGGATGCCTGAATGGATTTATGTATGGGTGCACGATTAATTATGTTGTTTGTGCACGACTAATTAAAAGACTGAATTTGCACGATTAAATTTATTAGTGGATGTACGATTTAATTTATTATGTGATGAACGAGTTTTTTATTATGTGTTGCATGATTAATTTTGTTCTTGTGCATGAATAATTTAATAGCTAATTCTGTTGGGATTGCCCTAAGACAACTCATTAGATGATTGTTTATGACATACAATGTACTATGGTTTTTAGAAATGGCAATTATTATTATATATTATTCGAGTATCTATGTAATATGAATTAATATATAAGTTAATGTCCTTAGAATAATATTGTATTGTTCTTAAAGATTGTCCCTAGTCAAGTGTTATCATAAATCGGGATAATAATAATGCATTGAGACTAGCATGTTTTGATTGATAAATTGTTCATAGATATGAGATATCAAATCAACACATGGGTGCATGTTAGAGATCAATGTACTGGACAGACCCACCATGAGAATGCTACATGGATAGTTATATGAACGTCATAAGCAATTCTTATAGTGATAATAATGTATGTAATCCTTACGACTTGAGATCACCAGAGATCCCAACATAAGGAGTCATGTATCTTGATATTGTCAAATGTTACCTGTAACAGGGTAAACTATAAAGACAATTATTGGATACACCACGAATTATGTAGAGGGGTGTTGAGTGATCAAGAAAGGATTTGTCCCTCCTATATAACAGGAGAAGTGTTTGGGCCCTTGATCAAGTAAGACTAAAATGCATGGCCGTGCTCGAATAAGTCGATATGTGATATCGAGCTTATTCTTTTATTCTAGTCTACTTGGGGATCAAGAAATAAAATATTGAATATAAGAGTATGACTATTCCATGACTCGTGTTCAATCTAAACACATTGGACAAAGGGATTAAGTTACATGGTTAATATTGTTAGTTCCGGATCTTATCGATGAGATTTTAAAGATGACAAACATATCAGACCGGATCGAGCGAAATCAGACTGACCAGATCGATCGCCCAAAACATATCAAGCTGATAAGATGACAAAGCATATCAGACCGGATCGATGGATTTCAGACTGACTAAATCGATGCTTCAGATCGATCTCAATCTTTATCAGATCAGAGCAGTCAAGGATACATAAAGAATGGCTCCTCAGTCCGAATCATTAACGGCTATTTATTGTAGCATTTAATGTCGTAATTAATGCTACAAAGGACCAAAGACTGAAGATTGTCATAAAAGGTAAGAAGACAAAGAAGAGCCTACCTGACAGTCGCCGAAAGTATGAACCAGAACGGCAAGTATCCTGAAGAAGAAGACTGTAGCTTACTCAGAGTTTAAGCAGAGTCAAAGTTGCACATTAAGGGAAATAATGTCGTTGGTACTTACAACTATAAAAGGATGCAACAAAAGGAATATACGTGACTCTCGCTGATCAATTGAAAAACGCACAAGAAAGCAAAACAGCACAAGCTTACAAGCTCAGAAGCTCTCGAGCTGAAATTATTCTTAAGCACGATTACTTTGTAACATTTGATCATTTAGGATCACTGTGCGCATCTTGTGTATTCTGTGTTGAAAAATAGAAGTGAGAAACATATTGTAACTGTCAGACAGAGAGTGTCTGAGCAGATCGAGTGACTAGGAGTTTCAGTCTGGTAGTGAGGTAAATCCAGCTGAATCGGGTTTGTACAACAGGATTGTATAAATCAAAGTCTTCTAGTATAAACCTTCCTTAATTGGAAGAAGGGGAGACGTAGAAGGATTACACCACCTTCGAACTTCCAGAAACATATCCTGTGTATTATCTTTCTACACTTGTTCTTTCATACTAGCCATCGAGCCGTTCTTACATATACAAGAACAGACTGTTCCGCACTTATACTTTCAGTGGTCTGTTCTGTACAAGAGTTGATTAAGAAACAGATTTCTTTCACTAATCCGAAAGAAATCACAAGGGATTAATTTTTACAAGGAGTGTTCATTCACCCCCCTCTAAACACTCCGGGCCGATCCTAACAACAGGTCATCTTAATCAGCACAAAGACACTTGAGCTGATGGCATCATTCAACAAAATTCCTATGTTCTCAAAAGAAGACTATGATGACTGGAGAATCAGAATGCAAGCTCATCTGGCAGCTCAGGATGACGATATGTGGTTCGTCATCACTGATGGGCCAATGAAGATTCTGAAAGTCAATACAGCAGTCGCCATTACTGGTGGTGAACCACAAATGGTAGAAAAGGACAGATCCCTCTGGACGAATGAGGAAAGAAAGAAAGCAAATCTCGATAATGTTGCCAAAGACATCTTGTTCAAGACATTAGACAAGAACATGTTCAGCAAAATCAAAATGTGCTCTACTGCCAAAGAAATTTGGGAAAAGAAGCACAGCTATGTGAGGGCAACGACCAGACCAAAGAAAACAAGTTAACTGTTGCTCTTCAAAGATTTGAGAGCATAAAGATGAAGAGTGGAGAAACTCTAAATGAGTTTGATGAAAGAGTCACTGGCATCATAAATGAACTGAATGGTCTGGGGAAGGAATATTCTAACAGAGAGATCGCTCTGAAAGTTATGAGAGCTCTGCCAAAGGAATGGGATGTTAAGACCATTGCCATGAGGGAATCAAAAGATCTTAACAAGGTTGAACTTCATGATCTGTTTGCAGATCTTAAGGCCTATGAGTTTGAACTGATAAGCAGAGGTGAAGCAGAGCCATTCATCTCTCAACCAAACAAGGCCCTGGCAGCCATTCCAGACCAGACCGCCTCAACATCAGACCAATCCGCTGAACAGATAAGTAATGATGCTATGTCATTATTTATCAAGAAATTCGGTAAATTCATGTCTAAGAATAAGAGGAACTTCAAACCCTCTCATCATTATAAATCAAGAAAAGATGATGCTGTTAACGATCATGCTTGCTACAATTGTGGTAAGACCGGACATTTTATTACAGATTGCACCAGACCGAAGAAAGAAGAACGGAAAGAGGAAGAAGAAGCAATACAAAGACCGCAAGAATCATGGAAAATCCCAAAAAGTCCTAGTAGCTGAAGAGGGAAACAACAAATGGGCTCAGACAGACTCAGACTCAGAAAGCTCTGAATATTCTTCCAGCGAAAGCGAAGAAGATATTCAATGTCTTGTGGCAGACGAAGAGATGAGTCAGACAGACGAGGTATATGATCTTGACTCAAATGAATTTACACGAGAAGAGCTCATGTCCGCACTGCAAGACATGGCTAATGATTATAGGATCTTGGCTGAATCATTTGAGAAAGATAAAGCTAAAGCCAGTAATCAAATAGATGAGCACAATAAACCAAGCTGCTCTGAGCAGGGTGAGTGCAATAATCTAAAGATCGAGCTGAATAAGCTGAAAATCTCCTATGATCAGCTCCATGAAGAAAATAAGAGAATTAGCACACAAAATGCTAAGCTTTCTCATATATTCAAAACATGGACAAAATCCAAAACATCTTTGGAAGAATTACAAGAGGTACAAAGAAACGTTGGTGATTTCACCGGCATAGGATTTGACACCAAAGAATCCACCAAAGATGAATCTGAACTGTTGCTGGTAAAGAACCAAGTCAAACAAATGACATTTGTTAAATCCAGCACAGTATATGAGACTGAAGCACCTAAAATTCAAACGGGAGTCTCTTACGTGAATCAAAATCAGAGAAAAGGGATTGGTTATGTTGACCAAGCCAAAGAAAAGGCACCAGCAAGATTTGCGTCTATCAAACCAAATCCAAATGTGCAAGATCTGAGGCAAGGAAGACAATACAATTACTACAATTCGAAACCGATTCAACGAAGATATAGACTACCTTATGAGAATCAAAGGCTTCCACAGCGCACACATTATCACACACAACATCGAAACAGACCAGCACACAGCACACCTTACACACACAAGCCATTGAAGCTGATATAGGTGTGGGTTCCCAAAGGGCTAATCCGTTCTGGACCCAAATAGGATTGGGTACCAACAATAATTATATTTGATGACAGGTACCGAAGAAACTCGCATCAGACTGGTATTTGGACATTGGGTGTTCTCGTCACATGACTGGAAACATCGAGCTGTTGTCTGAAGTCACAGAATGTACTGGACCCAAGATCATCTTCGGAGATAACTCAAAGGGTAAGACCGTGGGCAAGGGTAAGATTGTCAATGGTAACATTATTATCAATGATGTGCTGTTAGTTGAAAATCTGTGCTATAATCTGATTAGTATAAGTCAACTCTGTGATAATGGTTATGCTGTAGAATTTCACAAACACACTTGCACTGTTAAATCATCAGACGGTATAACCATGCTTGTAGGAATCAGGAATGGAAATACATATAAGATTAACTGGAATCATGCTCAACCTGATAATCCTACTTGCTTCATCGCTAACAATGATAATAAACACTGGCTATGGCATAAACACTTGAATCATATCAATTTTAAGACTATCTCTAGCCTGTGTAAACATGATTTAGTTATCTGTCTGCCCAAGATCGATTTTGCTAAGGATAAGATCTGCGAAGCTTGCCAAATGGGCAAACAGATCAGATCATCCTTCAAAAACAAGAATGCCAAATCCTCCTCCCGTTGTTTAGAACTACTGCATATGGACTTGTTTGGTCCTATACCAATAACAAGTTTAGGGGGAATGATGTATACTCTTGTTGTTATTGATGATTACTCACGCTTTACATGGACTATATTTTTGAGCAGTAAAGATCAGACCGGTCCGAAGTTGATCAAGTTGCTGAAACGCACTCAGAATGAGAAATCATCCAGCATAGACAGGATTCGCAGTGACAAAGGCACTGAATTTTCAAATCAGAATCTTGAATCCTTTCTAGAAGATCATGGAATCAAGCATGAGTTTTCAGCCGCTCGAACTCCTCAACAGAATGGAGTTGCAGAACGAAGAAACGGAACGCTCATGGAAGCAGCAAGAACAATGCTTGCTGATTCTGGTATTTCACAAAAGTTCTGGGCAAAAGCTGTAAACACTGCTTGCTACACTCAAAATCGGTCTATGATCAACAAGAAGCTGAACCTTACTCCATATGAAATATGGACTGGTAACAGACCATCTATTTCTCACTTTCATGTTTTTGGCTGCAAATGCTTCGTTCATAACAATGGTAAGAATCATCTTACAGCATTTGAAGCTAAGTCAGATAATGGAATATTCTTGGGATATTCATCAACTAGTAAAGCTTATAGAAGTTTCAATAATCGTACCTTAACTGTAGAAGAATCTGTTCATGTGGTTTTTGATGAATCTTTATGTGTTGAGGGCAACAAAGAATCAATTCAAAATCAGATGAAAAATATCCATCTCGAAGCTAACAGTGATGATGAGATTGTAGCTAACAGGTCAAGAGACAATCCACCAGAACCAGAAGTACCAGACAGACCGGATCAAGGCATTGAAGCTTCTTCAGAACGAGCTGATCCGGATGTTCTTCACTCGAATGTTAAAGCAGATGCTGATCATGCTGCTACTACTCATCCGACCGGACCAGACAATCCAGAGTCAAGCTATCGATAGGACTAAGAAGTATCCACATAATCTAGTGATTGGTAGTCCCTCTGCACCAATCAGAACCAGAGGACAGATGACGGATGAATTCACACATGCTGCTTTCATCTCAACTCTGGAACCTAAGAAGATCGATGAAGCATTGACTGATTTCAACTGGATTAAGGCCATGCAAGAAGAGCTAAATCAATTCGAACAAAATCAAGTTTGGAGTCTAACCCCCAGACCAAGCGATCTGCCTGTTATTGGAACCAGAGGGTCTTCAGAAATAAGCTGGACGCAGATGAAACTGTGGTTAGAAACAAAGCCAGACTGGTGGCACAAGGATTCAGACAAGAAGAATGAATCGACTTCGATGAATCATTTGCACCAGTAGCCAGACTTGAAGCTATCCGAATCTTTCTTGCATATGCTTTCTTTAAAGACTTCAAAGTATATCAGATGGACGTCAAGAGCGCTTTTCTTAATGGAAAGCTTCAGGAAGAAGTCTACATTGAGCAACCACCTGGATTTCAGAACCATTTGTATCCCAATCATGTGTATCTACTGAATAAATCAGTGTATGGTCTGAAACAAGCTCCAAGAGCCTGGTATGACACTCTATCTCAATTTCTGCTGAACCATGATTTCATATCAGCTCAGTAGATAAAACTCTCTTTAAATTTATTAAGGGGAAACATACCCTATTAGTTCAGATTTATGTTGATGACATAATCTTTGGGTCAACTAACCCCAAATTGTGCGAGAAATTTTCTAAGTTAATGCAGGGACAGTTTGAGATGAGCATGATGGGAGAACTTTCATTCTTTTTGGGTCTCCAAGTAAAACAGCTCAACAATGGTATTTTCATCAACCAGACCAAGTATACCAAAGAGCTCCTCAAGAGATTTGGAATGGAAACATGCTCAACTGCATCAACTCCAATGAGTCCAACAATCAAGTTAGACAAAGACGAAGGGGGAACGACAGTTGAAGTAACCATGTATAGAGGACTAATCGGATCGCTATTATATCTTACAGCGAGCCGGCCTGATATTATGTTCTCAGTCTGTATGTGCGCCAGATTTCAGTCAGAACCAAAGCAATCACATTTTATTGCTGTCAAGCGTATTCTGAAATACTTAAAAGGATCTCAGAACGTTGGTCTTTGGTACTCCAAAGATTCAAACTTCAGCTTGATCGGATATTCAGACGCAGACTACGCTGGGTGTAAGATTGATCGTAAAAGCACCAGTGGAACATGTCAATTTCTAGGTGAAAGATTGATCTCTTGGTTCAGTAAAAAACAGACATCGATTGCCACATCTACAGCTGAAGCAGAGTATCTAGCCGTTGGAAGCTGTTGCGCTCAAATGCTCTGGATTCAACACCAGCTCAAAAACTATGGCATCCAAACTGTTGACTCTCCGATATTTTGCGACAACACAAGTGCAATCGCTATAACGTATAATCCAGTTCTGCACTCTCGAACAAAGCATATTGATATACGACATCATTTTATTCGAGATCATGTTGGCAAAAAGGAGATTCGGATCGAGCACATCTCAACAGAGCAGCAAGCAGCAGACGTATTCACCAAACCACTCCCTGAGGCTAAGTTTAATTATTTCCGTCAAATTCTTGGTTTAATTGACTTATCTTAATAGTTTAGATGTTTTCTTACTTTCGCTCTTAAAGATTTTTGTTGCCACAGATCGATAATACAATGTTCAGAAAGACACAGACCGGTCCGAACTTTCAGACCGATCCATGTCAATCTGATGTTATCATATGATCTGTCTGGTCAATAAATTCTTTTTTAACAAAAACAGCCCGGACTGATCGCATTTTAACCGCCTTATCTATCTGTTATCCTGACCGTTTATTTTGAATTTCTTTTTATCAGTCATCGAGATAAAGACACGTGTCTTCTCTCTCCTATTTAGCGGGCTGAACATTTCATCTTCTTTCACTTTTTACAATTTACCGTTATCTGCTTTATTATTCTCTCACTCTCCTAAATCTTCGCACTCTTTTACCTTCATTCCAATGGCTACCATTACTCACAACTCTCTCTCCGTTGAGTTTAATGACATTTACATGGCAGAAGATGCAGAGATGGTGTCCATCTTCCGAGCTTTGGAATCATCTGGCTTGAGGAACTTTCTGGAGTGCGGCACAGTTGTTTATGAATCTGAAATCCGCGAACTATTCGCCAATGCCGTCTCCCAGAGGACTTCAATATCCACCTCTGTCAAGGGCAAATCATTTGAGATCTCGCCGATGACGCTGGCCAAGACCTTTGGCCTCCCCAACTCCGGACTGACAGAGTCTGGACAGATTCCTCAAGCGTCACGTCTCAGCTCTTCAAGGGAAGATTTCTATTTTTGGCCACCGCCTGCAACCCTCGTTTAAGAAGAAGGAAATGCTTTTTCATTTCCAGGTGCTGTGCGAAATCGTTGGCAAGCCTCTTTTGGGCAAAGCAGGAAGTTTTGACGCTGTAACCGCAGAGAAGTTCAGGGCTATGGCGGTTATTGTATCCGGACAGAAGATGAATTGGTCCGTGATTCTTTTTGGAGTTCTGATGGAAACCGTGATTGCATCAAAACAGGCCGTATGTTTTGCTGTTCTTCTCAGCAAGCTACTGGAGTCCTTAGACATCGAGCTGGGAAAGCAGTCCGCTCTCAGTCCCTTCAAGATTCTAAACTCCAAAGGGCTCGCCCTGCTGAAGTCCAAGAGTGCTCTGCCTACTCCTACTACTCTGGCTGCAGTCAAGATTGAGAAGGGCGAAGAACAAGCTGTTGCGCGCAAACCTCGGGTCAAGCGAAAGCTAACCATAGAGACTGATTCTGAAGAAACTCAGTCTGCTCCCTCGCCACCAACCAAGCCACTTCCCAAGAAGCCAAGAACCCAGATTACCAAACCAAAAGCCTTACCCATATTGCCTCCAACAAAATTCACCCCTGCACCCCAACCTACAACCCAAATTTCGACCACTTCAACCACTGCACCCAAAGTAACCATCCGAGTCCCTTCTGCCATCCCCGTGGTCAAAGGGATTGTTATCACTGAGTTGAGAGACTATACCCAATCAGGAATTAAATCTCCATCTTCCACAGGCAAGCCATTCTCTCCGAACCAATCTCCTCTAAACCCAAATCTGCAGCGCAGACAGCCATCGACATTGCTATGGAGGATGTTGATGAGAAGGTGAAGGCACTCATTGTGGTCTTTGATGAATACGTCCAGTACCGGACTATCAACCACATTGAGATGTTCTTCGGAAAGTTGAGCAGACTGAAGAAGATGGAAGAGGAAGTTCTGAAGGGGACAGAGACCGATGATGTTCGGCTTGCCGTGCAGCGCAAAGAGCTATTTACGGCAATTCAAAGATTCAGACTGGCCACTCTGCTCCTAGCTGCTAAGAAAGAGAACTTCAATCCGAATGCTCCAACTGCCAGAGATGATGGGGCTGTTATTGCTCAATTAGAGATGGATATTCATGCTCTCCACTTAGCTGTCCGATTTCAACGACAGAAAATCAGCATATCCACTCCAGTAACCAGCCCGGATCATCCCTCTGCAAGCAAGACTCTGGCAGAACCTTTCGTTGAGGTTATTTCCTCTGGGGCAGCAGACTAGACTGAAGATCAGCCAGCAGCGCAGACTGCAGAACCAGTAGCAGATCCGACAGCGGAGCAGCCATTGCCTAATGCTCCGTCTGCTACAGATGATGAACCATTGAACGTGTTGTTGGACTCTCCAACAACATCTATTCCTTTGGGATCGTCAGACTCCCACGTTCAAATCAGTCCAACCGCAGAACTTGCAACAGTTGGCGCACCAGAGTTCGTCGATCCGGATCTGGTGGTATCCACTGTTGTTGCAGCTCTACAACTTGAGGAGCCTTCCAGACCCAGCACTCCTTCGGGACACTCAGATGAAGATCTGGCCTTCATTCAAGAATTTTCTTCGGATTTGGTCACCCTGATCCGATCCGAAAGTCATCAAGCTGCCATATCTTCCATTATGCCGATTGCTGAAGAAGATGATCCTGCACTGTCATCATCAGATCACTCTCCCAATCGGCTATCTGATGCACCTCCATTTCTGGCAAGGACTCCTCAGCACCTCTCTGACAACTGCATGTCACTCTCTCAACGTGTTCTAGAAGTTCATCAAGGTCAGAGGCTTACAGCTTTGGACTTTGATTCATTCAAAGAGAAGATGACAGCCAGTATAAGCAGCCTTCAGCGAGGACTGAACGATTTGTTTTCTCAGCAAGCCACTTATAAAAACAGTTTGAGAAAAGAGCAGATCGAGCTGGCCACTGAAGTCCGAGCATCTGTTGCCAATTCCCTCCGCGCTCAAGACGTTCGTCTTGACGCTATCAGCGCTCAGCTAGCACAAGTTGTAGACTTTCTCCAAGAGATTGCTGCTGACAAAAATGGGGAAAAGAAAAAAGACTTCAGGCCGCATCAGTCTCAGTCTTCTAGAAAAAAGAATTATCATACTGTCTGTATTTAGGATTTTTGGTGATCAATAAAAATCCCCTTTCAATTAAGTCCTTGTTCATTTATTTTGAACTATAATAAAAGGCTTAATAAAAAAAGGCTTAATCGATCCAACTTAATAATGTTCATTTATTTTGAACAAGAAGAAGTAATCGATCCGAAAGTATACGCTTCAGTGTTCCTATCAGACTGGTTAAAAAGACTTAGAAGCTAGGTTTTGTCATCATCAAAAAGGGGGAATTTGTTAGTTCTGGACCTTATCGATGAGATTTTAAAGATGACAAAACATATCAGACCGGATCGAGTGAAATCAGACTGACCAGATCGATCGCCCAAAACAGATCAAGCTGATAAGATGACAAAGCATATCAGACCGGATCGATGGATTTCAGACTGACTAAATCGATGCTTCAGATCGATCTCAATCTTTATCAGATCAGAGCAGTCCAGGTTACATAAAGAATGGCTCCTCAGTCCGAATCATTAACGGCTATTTATTGTAGCATTTAATGTCGTAATTAATGCTACAAAGGACCAAAGACTGAAGATTGCCATAAAAGGTAAGAAGACAAAGAAGAGCCTACCTGACAGTCGCGAAAGTATGAACCAGAACGGCAAGTATCCTGAAGAAGAAGACTATAGCTTACTCAGAGTTTAAGCAGAGTCAAAGTTGCACATTAAGGGAAATAATGTCGTTGGTACTTACAACTATAAAAGGATGCAACAAAAGGAATATACGTGACTCTCGCTGATCAATTGAAAAACGCACAAGAAAGCAAAACAGCACAAGCTTACAAGCTCAGAAGCTCTCGAGCTGAAATTATTCTTAAGCACGATTACTTTGTAACATTTGATCATTTAGGATCACTGTGCGCATCTTGTGTATCCTGTGTTGAAAAATAGAAGTGAGAAACATATTGTAACTGTCAGACAGAGAGTGTCTGAGCAGATCGAGTGACTAGGAGTTTCAGTCTGGTAGTGAGGTAAATCCAGCTGAATCGGGTTTGTACAACAGGATTGTATAAATCAAAGTTTTCTAGTATAAACCTTCCTTAATTTGAAGAAGGGGAGACGTAGAAGGATTACACCACCTTCGAACTTCCAGAAACATATTCTGTGTATTATCTTTCTGCACTTGTTCTTTCATACTAGCCATCGAGCCGTTCTTACATATACAAGAACAGACCGTTCCGCACTTATACTTTCAGTGGTCTGTTCTGTACAAGAGTTGATTAAGAAACAGATTTCTTTCACTAATCCGAAAGAAATCACAAGGGATTAATTTTTACAAGGAGTGTTCATTCACCCTCCCCTCTAAACACTCCGGACCGATCCTAACAAATATTATCACAGTCCGTAGGTTATGACGAGTCAATGACATTCTTGTAATTTGGGTAGCATTGATGTGTTGCTAGATACCGCTCATTGCTTGTGACATAAAATTAGATTTTATGTCACTGCCAACATTGCAAGATCCTATCGGGTCACACAAAAGATTAAATCGATAAAGGGAGATATAATTCATTGGATGAATTAATTAATTAAGAAGAGTCTTAATTATAAATATTAGATATATGGATTTAATTAATATATTGGGTTTGGGCCAATAAGGCTTTTTTAAAAGCCTTTAATTAAATCTAATATGCATTGTATAATATGATAACAAGGTTGATTAAGGGTTAATCATTTTTATCAAACCTAATAGCCACCATAAGAGGAGCTCTCGGCCGCCGCCACTCTCCTACAAACCTCACGGCCGCCGCCGCCGTGAATAGTGAGATTAACGGCCGTGGTCCGTTCGGTTTTGAACCGTGACTCTTGTTTCGGTTTGAGAACGAGTCTAGCAACTTGTTCTTGAACACCCTTTTCGATTTGATCGTGTGGATACCGTAGAGACGAAGGTGCAAATCTTTGTTCGTGACTCGTGGTCTTGCAACGAGGATTCTGCTACAAACACGATACAAGGGTATGATTCTTATCAATCTCGGTATGAATAACTTTGTATAGGTCCAGTGGTAGGAATCAAGTTTTAATTTTTCGCTGCGTATTGCCTGATTGATTCCTAACAAATTCATGACAATGATGATTGAAGATGCACAATTGTTTTCTAAAGTGGGTGCACGATTGGATTTATGAATGGGTTATGATTAGTTTTGTTGTTCGTGCACGACTAATTAAAAGATTGAATTTAGTTTGTTTTTGTGCGCGATTGGATATATGAATAGGGGCACTTTCTGCACGATTAGATTTTAGGAGCACGATGTAATTTTGATATGGTGCACAATTGTATTTTCGAACATAAAACAATTAACGTTCCGATCAAAACTAATGTATGAACAAATAATTTTACCCAGAGAAATTATGTAAGTCATGCATCAAGAAGTATGTTCCTTACAAGTCTTCCTATTATGATCATATTTACGACAACGACTGCAACGCACTTGTCTATGGTTTCACTTTCGATCTAATTCTTCGCTTCTTTCGACGACCAGGCTGCCTTTTCGTTTGAGGAAGTAAAATATTTGTTTCGAAATCATGTGGAGGAAAATCTACATTCCGACATCTAGGAATCGGAAAAATAACTCCTTCATAGCATGATCTGTAGGTATTAGAATGAAATATTTGTCAACAACTTCATGAATGGGCAATTTATTCCTCCTTAACACAACAACTGCATGAGGACATGGGAATCCATCCAGCTGCCATAGGTAGCAAGTACATGTCTGCTTATCAAGGTGCACAGTAACTGAAGGGTATGAGAATACTTAAAAACATGAATTAGATGACATCTTCACATTCCATGTGCGAGCCATGTTTTCATAAGAAGACCATCTCTTCTCCATCCTAGTACACAAAACACCATTCCACCGGGCCGCCTTCAACCTCTTATCACAATACAAAACCATCAGCTTAACCCGTATACAATCCACCATGTGAGTGATAGGCAGGCCCCTCGCCTCTAAAATCCATGAGTTGAATGACTCAGCTACATTTGAATACATCTCTCCATATCGCAAGCCAGTTGAGTAAGCATTTGTCCACTTCTCCAAAGCAATTCCTTTTAAAAACTCTTCAACTATTGATCCACCTTCTTGTTTCAAAACCATAAGCTTTTCACTGGAAATGACCTTCGTTGGTGAATATGCAAAATCATCAAGCAAGAAACATAACCTCTCCTGAAACTTATTGGAAAAATGTTTTCCAGCATATCTGTCATGAAGGTTGCATTTTAAATGATAAAGGCAAAAAAAAATGTTTTAGAGTAGGTCCAACCACGATAGGTAAGGCCTCCATTAAACCAACATTCCGATCTTAAATGTACACAACATCTTTGCCATTGTCAATAATGTTCATCAAGCAACTCAAAAACCAATACCAATTATCGAAGTTCTCAGAATCTACAACAGCAAAAGCCAAAGAGAACAAACCTGCATCGTTACCAAGAAATCTAAAATGTTTGGTAGTTATTAAATGACAATTCCGGTTATGTGTCAAAACGGTGTTAACCTCAGGGTGTACGTGTACAATGTCACATAATGAATGTGCACGTGTAAATGTTCACCTGAATAGCTGCCAGTGCACAGAGCAATGTGCAGTGGTGCATCAGTGCAGTATCGAGAAATCGTGCAGTAGCATCTAAAATCAAAATATTAGATAATTTCATACCTTGATTACCATCCTTGGCAGTGGCAGACAAAAGGGTGCCCTTGAAACGGGATTTCAAAAATGTTTCATCAAGGAATAACATTGGCCGACAATATTTGAACCCATCAATGCTAGCACGAAATGAAACAAACAGACGACTGAATCGATCACTCTCATCAACTTCAAGCTTTACAAAACTTCCAACATTAATTGATTTCACATCATCAACATACCACTTCAGTTCCTGGTAGTAACTTCCAAATGCAGTAGACCTAGCCTTCTCCACGCTTTTCCATGCTTTACTGTACGTGATATCCAAGCCATAATATCTTTTCATTAAATCACACAAAGACATTGCAGAGAAGGTAGGATTGGCACGGACTCGTTCAGCAATAATTACAGATAATATATCAGAACTCATCCTCTTTGATTTGTGTTTCATTACCCTAAGCCCACAAGTGTGAACATTGTTCAGTTTCTTGATATAAAAAGAACCATTTACTCGTGAAATGTTCGCATTCACAAACTAACCACAACCTTCATCATGCTTATTCGTACACACAGCAACTACTCTATCCCTGTTGTTTTTAATGTAGTTAAAATCAAAACCAATTTCAACCAAATATTTGCTAAGTTCACGCCGAAACTCCTGTACACCGCCTCTAAAGTCTTGACCTACCCTACTAATAATTGATGACCAACCATTACATAACAACAACTTTTCCTTACTGTTGACATCACATCTTCGATGTTTGGAATCATAACCAGAAGATGAATTACAACCTTCTTCAGTTACATCATATGCATATATTGAGTCTTATGGTGCAGGTGCATCACAGGCATCTTGGTTATCTCTTGGTGCAATCACAGCTATATCACTTCCATCACCAGTAGACGGCATAATCCAATTCCTACTACCAGACGAAGCTCCAAATAATACTATTTTTTCATCGTCGACATCCAATGTCAACAAATGCACATCACTTATTTTACATTACAGAAACATGTTTCTCATATCATCTTCATTGTTCAAACAACAATTAGAGTGTCCTGTAATGGAATACTTAAACGAAACCCCGTCGAAATTATAATCAGACCACTTACCAGATGCAGTAGATGTTAATTCATAGAACTAGAAGCCGAAATTCACGTTCAACATTTGGGTTTCACCTCTAAACTTCAACAAAAGGATGAATGTCGAATACATCGCACGTTTTTGAATGAAAAGTTAATTGATCAATGGGTATTGAAGAATCACAGTGTATAGATGAATCAATGAAAAGTTAATTGATCAATGGATATTGACAAATCGACGATTTTTGAAATTCGATGGAATTCGAATCCATCACAGGTGTTTTTGATAAAATAAAATAAAAAGTTAATTTGATCGCACTAGATGAATGAATGAAATAGTTAATTGATCAATGTATATTCATGATTCGATGGAATTTCAATTGAAAAAACCGCTCTGGGCATGGTTTCAAGTCCAGGGTATTCTGGTCTTAATAAAATACTTAACTAAATAAATACTTAAAATATGGACATATTTGAATTGTGTTTTTGGTACTAAGAATTGTTATGTAATGTTAAAATTTCTCTGGATTTAGTTGAATTATTGTTTACTTAGAGGTAACTTTTTGCAATTTCCTCTTTTTTATTTTTTATTTTGTAAACTATTTCCAATTTTAGCATTTTTTATAATTTTGTACTTCAAAAAAAATATAGGTATTATATTTATAAAAAAATCATAAATCCATTATACGTCATGTTATTTTTAATTTTTATATAAAAATGATACACATTAAATAATTATAAATACTTGAAAATTTATCATCATTTTATAACGAGTTGGGTTATTTAAACAGTAAATTACAAGATGGTACTACCTACAAAAACATATTTTAACTAAATCACCAAAAATATTTTTTTCAACTAAATAAAACTTTTAAGAAACTTCTTTTAACTAAGTCTATTTTATCGAACTCTAATCTAATTAGTCCATTTTTTTATAACTAAAATACATTGTTCTGCACTTTCATCCCCAAACCTTTGCCCAATTTCCCACCTCCACTTTGCTGCAATGACGGATGCCTCATGGTTGTGTATGAATCCCACTTGGATCTTACGTGTAATATAAACTATGCATATTTTTATATCATACCTCCAGTTATTTCGTCTGAATCTGACCATGTGCATAGATAAGAAAGAAATCTAAATTGTCATTTTCGAAAGAAGCAAAAATCTAGCAGAAAAGAGAGACCATAGGGAAATTTTGATATCGCAAGAGTAAAAATGAGTGCTACTGTAATTCTGCGAGGATAATTTTAGGTAAATACTCAAATATATAGAATCAATCTGTTTTCCTGGTTTGATTTGATGATATATCGCTAAATGAACATCATCAGCTCCGAGTCGCGTTCTCTCTTATTTTTGAGTGCTCTTGAAAGAGAATCATATTTATTACTTTTCAGGAACTTAATCTTCAGTTTATTCGGTGTAGTCTTTCTTGAATATTAGAGTTTTATCAAGTTGAAATTGAGCTTTTATTTTAATACGTATGTTTACTTGTCTTGCAGATGCCACATGGAAGATTGAAGATGACCGAGGTAATTATTTTCTAATTTGTTTGTTCTCATTTCAAACATGTTATAGGTAATGCACCCTTATTTGGTTTTGGTGTTGGTGCAGGAGTAGGAGTCGAAACTAGAGATATCAAAATGGGTTAGGATGATCGGATTGGCCCAACTCGGCCCACCAAATAGGTGAGTTGGGTCATGATATTTTGAGCACACTTGAATGCGGGTCTATAAGGGCAAACTCGTTTGGGCTGCGAATTTTGATGGGTTAGCCTGCGGACTGGCTGTTGGCCCGCGGGTTATTTTTATTTTGAAGCATATACAAAGAAATATTAAGTACAGCTCACTCTCAAACTTATGTACTAATGTACAATACTTTACATAAAAACGAGGGATAATACATGATATAGTCCATATTGTTTTCTCTAATTCTCGATTTAGTCCCTCTTATTTGCACTGACCCAATTTAGTCCCTTTAATTTGTAAATATTTCCCAGATCAATCCTATATGTTAAGTCAATGTTAAACCTAACAAATTATGACTTACCTAATTTCATTAAACACCCAAATAAATATCAAAACTTCCATTTTTGCCCCATTTCTATTTTTAAAACACAAATCACCCCAAAATAAAGGCAAAAAACAAACATGTTCCAACTATTTTTTCTCCGCCATTTTCGATTTTTTTAGCGTTGGGATTCAACTTTTTTTATGGATTGCCAAATGATTCAAGCAACCTTAAATACATATTACAGCAACTCAATTATGACTAAAGAACTTTGAACAAAATGCTAACAAAATACAAGCTACAACACCCCAATTTAAAAAAATTCATATTAAGTTTATATTCATATTCAAAATTTAAAAAAGTACAAACGATCGTATTCAATTTAAATTTCATATACGAATGGGTCATATTCAATTTAAAAAATTTCTGCAACATCTCCTCTCTTTATATAACATTCCAAAACACAACAAAACAATCTGGACTAATTCAAACACCAAAAACAAACGGTACTTCAATCCATCTTCAAACATAAAAGTACAACTGCAATGTATATCACAAAAATATTACATCGCCCAAAAACTAGTACGTATTCAATCTCTATTACTGATCGCTTTTATTTTAAACAGAAAATTTCTCAATGTAGCGATTCTACCGCAAGTGCACGGTGTCAAGTTTTAGTATAATGATATAAAAAGTACTGTCGATCCCACGAGGACTAGTAAATAATTACCAAACTCCACTAGTTTAACTATATTTAGCCTACGAAAATTGGTCATAACTAATTAACTAATTTAACTCATTAACTTAATAATAAATCCAACTAAACAATAGAGAATGAGAATAAAATCAATAGAGACAATTATCAAGACTTTCGGTTCACCTATGTAATCCCCCACAATTCGCCTATTAGTTAAGAATTAATTCAAACAATCTAAGGTGACGAGTTTTCCTAATTCACTTGCCATACCTTGGTCCGGCTATAACAAATCTAATATCAACGTAACAATAAGCCACTCTCGTACCCTTATTGAACAATTAATATTGTAAATCGATCTATGAAAACTACTAGCCTTCGATTTTGGTAAATCTATTGCTATCACACGTGTGCTAGATTTTACTTGGTCCGTCTCAACCTAAAACCCACGGCAAAGATCACTTTATCGAATCACAATATCCTATGGTCAATTCAATTGCAATTTAATATCATTCAAGGATGGCCAAACCCTTAAAAGCATGAAGAACAATGATCTAAACACATAGATATATAAGAATCAATCAAAACATTCGAATTAAATCATGGGTTCATAACATAGGATCCCCTAAGTCTTGACAACAAACTTAGCCTAGCAACATATTCTATTATCAAATGCAATATCATGTATTTCAACATCAAAAGCATAAGAAAATAAAATAGAATCAAACTAAGTTTAGAAAAACGCATAAATTAGCGATATTGAATCGCGTCGTCGACTCCGTATCTCCGTCTCTTCCTTGGCCGTGCTCTCTGTACGTGAGTACCAATTCCTTAATGAAAATTCCCGTGCATGAAGTTACGTGAATTTCGTTCCTCCTCAATCTGATCTCTTCTCCAAAGTCTCGTCTGTCTCCTCCCCTTGAAGACGTCACTCTTCACGTTAATATTGCTCTTCGTCTGTATTCTGGAGCACGTCTCTTCTCGTTGCTGATTTTCTCCTCCTCAATCTCTCGTAACTACCTGTTTTCGTTGAAGTGCTCTTCTCTCTTTTCTGTTCTGTGATATTCTTCTTCGTTCAAGCCTCTCGCGTCACTCGTCCTCTCTTTCTCTTCGTATCTTCTGATCTAGTTCCTCAATCTGTTCACCTTTCTCCTCTTCCTCTTAGTCCAAGTCACGTACGCTACTTCCCTAATATATTTCCTCCTGTTTCTGTTTTTTTTCACGTCACTCGCCTCTCCCCCCGTCTCTCTCCCTCCAGAATGTTTCTCTCGTTGAAGTGCTCTTCGTACGTCTGTCTCCTCCCGTACTGTCGCTCCGCTTCTTCCCTGATATCCTTGTTGCTGCTCACTCTTCTCTGTATTTGTACGTGAGTTCCTGGCTCCCCTCTTTGTTCACGTTTTATCCTCCTTTTTATATCTGTTATCGTCGATTTGCTCTTATCTCCTTCACGTATATCAGCTCTTCGTACTCTTTTTTTTCTTCTGATATCTGATTCTCTTTCTTAAATCTTGCGAGTCTTCTTTTCACGTACGTATCTTTCATTGGTGTTTGCTTCTGTTGCTCTTCTGATTCCAGTAAACTCTTCAGTCCTTATCTGTAATTGCTCACTTATCTGCTATATAAAAGTTTACGTAAGAATCTCATCAATGTTGCTCACGTTTTTATCTCTCGGACTCCTCTTTAAAATACACGTGCATTTGCTATCTATCCTCCCAAGTTACGTGTTGCTATATATCAGTCCAATTTATTTCCTTCAATGTTTGATAATATCCGGTTGTGCTCGATTTGGTCCTTTTTATCATTTTAAGCTTAATTCTTCCACTTTTATGCATTTGGACCTGGATTCCTGAAATATACAAATATATACCAAAAAACGTAATATTTTCCAGGAATCACTATAAAAACGCATTTAATCATATATTAAATTAAGTGTAAAAATCACACTTATCAATTACACATTCAAGTTTGCATCTCCATGCGTAAATGAGGCAGAAGCTGATGGACCTTGCTTTCTTCGACGATTTAACCCCTCTTTCAGCTTTGAAACCGTAACGAGATTTACTCGCCCTTTGACGAACACATGTTTATAAATATTCATGGCTTGATTAACCTGTAGAAATAGTTACGTACATAATATAACTGAAATAATATAAACAAACGAAATTGATGACTCACATTTATCGTGTTCGAGTTGCCTTCATTTTGCACATTAACATGTGGGGCTGATTTTCTAACCTGCATTATGTAAATTTAACATATAAAGAGTTATTGCAAATAAAATGTCATGTATATAATATGTTTACCGGTTGTTTTTCCCTTCTTTTCGGTTGTACAGTAGCAGGAGTTGCTGATGTACTACTTTGTTGAGTTGCTGCTCCTTGCTGATTCTCGCTAGCAACTTTGCATGTCCTTTGATTATGGCCAACTTCACCACAATTCTTGCATTTAGTGCTTCTTCGAGTACCTCTCAATTTTGTCTGGGAAGAAGCGGGTGGTTCGTCTCTCATTTTTGCTTTTACCTCTCAGCCTCGATTTATCGTTCTTCACAAACCTCACTGTCATTCCCCTTCTGATGCAAGGGTTTTCAATGGCAAACTTTGCCTCCTTTTTTTGAATTGAAAATCATTCCAATATTCTAACCCAGGGTTCTTGGAATCCTTAACCGGATCAAACACTTGATTCTCCATCATCAGATTCCCCAGGACTACACAAATCATCGTTGTCAACACAATCATAATCACCTTCTTGGCTCTGCAGCTTAGACAAGATATCACTAGGGATCACCTTCTTGCCTTTAGAAAATTCAATACCACGATCAACAAACACATCAAATAGTCTATCATCTTCTTCAAAGTCATTATGACTTAGTAGAATTAATCTTCACCCCCTCATTATCTGGACCACTATCATTATCTGAACCACTACCATCATGGTTCGCAGAATCGGGAACGGAACGACCGGAACGGCTGTTTCGGAACGGTAACGGAAGTGGGCCTGTCAAAGTTCCAGCTTGTAACGTAGGTTGCTCTGGAAAGGCGTTATGTAATCGAAAATCGACGATATATCGGTGGAACGAAAGTGGAACGGCGGAACGATGCGGCACAGAACGGATTTGAATTAAAAAAGTTGCATTCTTGAATTTTTTTTCACAATAGAATGAAGGAGAAAGTGAGGGTGAACGAAACGAATGAGAGAGTGACATGAAATAATTATATGTAGGTCTAAAGTTATAGTTTTCGTTATAGTTTTCTTATTTGTGTTTTATTTTTAAAAAAATTATTTGATTTAAAAATTTAAAAAATAACATTTATTAATCTGAAATTGTATTAATAATTTGAAAATATAAAAGTTGTTATGCATTTTCAATTTGTGTTTAATTATTTAAATAATTTGTTAAGTGTTTTTTAATAATTTTATAATTAGATGATTTTTGAAATAATTTATTTTTGTAAATAAAATGATAACAAATATTATGAGACATTAGT
Source organism: Haberlea rhodopensis (assembly GCA_907163345.1). Lineage (NCBI taxonomy): Eukaryota > Viridiplantae > Streptophyta > Magnoliopsida > Lamiales > Gesneriaceae > Haberlea > Haberlea rhodopensis. The sequence continues at coordinate 557,518 of CAJQUN010000131.1, read as the reverse complement.
GATAACTTTATGTTTTAATAAAGTGTACATGAGATCTAGTGATTTTACAAATTATAGAAAATTTAACTAAATTTATGTTTGTGGATAAATTTATGTTTTAATAAATTATACATGAGATTTAGAACAAAATTAAATTTGCAATTTTCTTAAATTTTTAAATATTATTTATTTTTTTATTTATGAAATAAAGAAAGATGAAAATAGTCTAACTCAATTTGTTATGATTAAATGCTTAGTTGTTGTTGTTGTTTGTAATTAAACAAGATGAAAAGTATTTTTTTTTCTTCAAAATATTCCATCTTTTTGAATTTTTTAATATTAGTTTTAAAAAATCCGCACCGTGACCGTTCCGTGAAATGTCATTGGAACTGGAACGGTGATCTCCGTTCCAGGCACCGTTCCCGCGACGGCGAGCCATGAATACCATTGAACCACTATCATCTTCAGCCTCAAGATTAGCATTCAAATTTTCATCGACATTTACCCTATCATCTACATCCTTGTGCCCACACCGAAAAACGGGGCATAGAGATACATGAAATACAAAAATTAAAGTGTTGTTTTGAAGAAGAAATACAGAAAATTGGAACTGCCGGCATCGATTGCTACGTGCATTTACCACATTTACAACATTTACACTATCAAAATTGCAGCATGCATTTACGCACCCAAGCAGAAATCAGAAATCAAAAATCAAAATTAGGATTCTGGAATTGGGGGAAACTTTAGAGATTTTCGAAATAATGACAAAAATCCCCCCAAAAAAAAGAAAGAAGTGAAGCACTTACCTTCGAATCTCTATGATTTCTGACGTCTAAGAAGCTTTTTCAGGGTTATGCTCCAAAAAAATTGCAGCCCGATATGAAAAATTCCTGCCCGAATCTGCATGGCTTCAGATGTGCTTGAGGTGAATTGAAGATGGGGCAAGATATTGTGATTAAAAAAATAGTTCTTATGAGATTGTAGAAGAATGGGAATCCCTGATGACTCGGGAAAACAAAAGGTGGGGAGATTTTTGGATGAATCGATTGTTTGGGTTTGGGGCGTGAGTTTTTTTTTTAGGTTTTGGGCATGAGTTTATTTTAAGGTGATTTGTGATTAATAATAAAAATGGGGGCAAAAACTGGAGTTTTGAGATTTATTTGGGTGTTTAATGAAATTAGATAATTCATAATTTGTTAAGTTTAACAGTGAGTTAACAGATATGAGATATTTAGAAAATAAAATGACTAAATCGGGTCGATGCAAACAAGAGAGACTAAATCGGAAATGAGAGAAAACAACAGGACTTATATCATATATTATCCCTAAAACCGACTACAAAACATGCGTACCGTACCCATGAAGCTTAATTTATTATTTATTTACTGGCTTAATCTGAGTATAATTTATATGTTATTGTTCGAAAATCAGGCCAAATTATGAATAAGCGGAATGGGAAAATGGGCAATTAGCATGGCTTGGCTTCGGCGAAAAAAACTTTGCCTCCCCTCGAACAGAGCCGGCATGGAGTAGTATGTTGTGATTAATTAATTATGATTAATTATTAATTATCGAGTTTAGTGAATAAAAGCCCAATAATTTTGTATAATTTTGTTAATGATAATAAAATTAAGGTAAATTAATTATAAATAGTCAATTAGGCTAAAGAAATACCATATTGAGAAATTGAGACATTTATGATTTATTTATAATGAGATACAAATCAATAGAATGTAGTTAAGTAGAAAAGATGGGTGTCCCTCGCGCGCCGTCCGTCCGTCTGCTCTGCTCGGCTCGCTCGGCTCGCCGCGCGTGTCGCTGCCATGAAGGCAACTCTATCTTTTTACTACTCGGATTTCTGAAATGACTTTTCATATTATGTTGAGTTTAGTTTGAGACTTTTCACCTACCTGCAGAATTGATTTCAAATTTAAGTGTGAGACTTGAATCCGGATTAATCTGATGTTATGTATTGAGACTTTTCATCAACCCCACTAAACAATACATTTAATTATCTGTGACCTTTGGAGAGGTCTGCTGCTCAGCTATATATGCTGCACAAGCTCTATGCTTTCTTCATTTCGAAAATCTTCATACATAAATGTAAACTCCATTTTTTTTTTGGTTTTGTTTATCTTTGGAGTTGAATCAGTTCCGGGAACAATAATTCTCGAATTTTGAAACAATCACTGTTTGAACACTATCAAAGGTTTTATACTGTTGTTTTTCAAACTAGTTTGATATTATTTGCCTTGTGTTGTTTCTGTTCTGTTTTAGCTTATGGCTGACCAGATTCGAAATTGAATTGCTGAGATTCCAGAGGTGAAAGCTAGCGGCGCTGAGGTCGTTATGCCAATTCTTAGAAACCCAATGTCGTTCTCTCAAATTGAGAAATCGAAAAAGTTCAAAAGTTCCATCTTTAAGCGTTGGCAGCAGGAGATGATGTTCTTCTTGACCACCTTGAACTTGATCAGGTTTCTCAAAGAGGAGAAACCAGTGGAGGACAAAGAGGATCATCAATCTGCTGTAATAGTCGAATCATGGCTGAATGCCGACTACCTCTGTCGTAACTATGAATTCTCTTGACGATGCACTTTTCAATGTGTATTCCCCCAAAGAAACTGCGAAGGATCTTTGGGAACCATTAGAAATGAAATACAAAGTTGACGATGCGGGCGCAAAGAAATTTGTAGCCGGTCGATTCCATGACTATCGAATGGTAGATGGCAAGAGCATTGTTGAGCAATGCGAAGAGCTGCAGCTGATATATCATGAACTTGATGCCGAAGGTATGGGGCTAAATGATGCCCTCCAAGTGGCGATGATGATTGAAAAATTACCGCCATCTTGGAAAGACTTCAAGAGCTACCTGAAGCACAAGCGAAAGATGATGAGTTGAGGATCTTATCAGGAGGCTGCGCATCGAGCAAGACAACCCAAAGGTTGACAAGAAATCATTCGGAATGATTTCCAAGGCCAACGTGGTTGAAGTTGGGGACAACTCCCATGGGAATAAGCGCAAGCGTACTTTTGATCCCAATGGAGATACTCAGACAAGAAGGTTCACCGGTGACTGTTATGTGTGGTAAGCCTAACTATAAGGCCAATGACTGCACTCAACTTCAAAACAATGAGGGTAAGAGGAAGATAGTCCCTTACAAAGACAAAGGCAATAGGTTTGCTCATGCCCACATTGCTGAGGACAACCTGAGCTCCGACATGGATGACATTCATCTAACTGCAGTGGTGTCGGAGGTGAACCTTATTGGTGGGAACTCCAAGGAATGGTGGGTGGACACTGGGCTACTCGCCACATATGCGTCAACAAATAGATGTTTAAGACCTATCAACTAGTCAATGACGAGCACTGCTACATGGAAAATTCAGCAGTCTCTAAAGTTGAAGGCAAAGGGATGGTTGTGCTAAAGATGACTTCCGGCAAAGAGTTGACTCTTACCGAGGTGCTCCACGTGCCAGAGATCTGAAAGAATCTCATCTCCGGAGCAGTGCTGAACAAGAAAGGCTTTCGGCTCGTGTTTGAATCCGACAAAGTCATTCTGTCCAAGGGTGGTATGTTTGTGGGCAAAGGCTACTTGGCCAAGAACCTCTTCAAGATGAGTATAATGACTTTAGCTCCTAAGGCTAAGTCTAGGTAGAGGTTGATGTTAATGCATCAAATGAGGCTAGCACAAGCAAAAATAATGTAATGATTGTTGCCAATGTGGCTAGTAAAACTTTAAAGTTTGATTATTCTCGTGAGTCTTTACATTTGTGGCATGGTAGATTAGGGCATGTGAATTATAAGTCCTTACAAATGCTAATGTCTCTTAATCTATTACCTATATTTAACATCAATCATAAACACAAGTGTGAGACTTGTGTAGAGGCTAAATTAACCAAGTCTTCATTCCACTCAATTGAGCGAAGCACTGAACCGTTAAACTTGATCCATACGGATGTATGCGATCTAAAGTATGGACAATCTAGAGGCGGTAAAAATTATTTCATAACATTTATCGATGATTGTACAAGATATTGTTATGTCTACTTAATGAGAAGTAAAGACGAAGTAATTGATATGTTCATTCACTATAAGAATGAAGCTGAGAATCAACTTGATAAAAAGATTAAAATTCTTCGAAGTAATCGAGGCGGAGAATATGAGTCACCATTTGCACAAATATATGCTGAGAGTGGCATTATTCATCAAACCACTGCGCCTTATTCTCCCGAGCAAAACGGTATTGCTGAAATGAAGAATAGAACGCTTAAGGAAATGATGAATACAATGCTTATAAGTTCTGACTTACCTCAAAATTTGTGGGGAGAAGCTCTGCTATCCGCCAACTATGTGCTAAACAGAGTACCACATAAAAAGTTGGATAAAACGCCTTATGAATTCTGGAAATGTCGCGCACCTAGCTACAAGTTTTTAAAGGGTTTGGGGCTGTCTAGCAAATGTATCAATTCCTCCTCCTAAACGGACTAGGATAGGACCTAATACACTGGATTGTGTATTTTTTATCGGATATTCGCAAGATAGTAGTGCCTATTGTTTTCTAGTACACAAGTCAGATAATGCAGAAATGCATGTAAATACTATCATTGAGGCTATGGATGATTCATTCTTTGAGGAAATCTTTCCACACAAAACTCAGACATTGACTGAAACCAATGTTGAGAAATATGTGGGGGATAGAGATTCTCAAGAGAATATAGAATCACCTAGACGAAGCAAAAGAGCTAGAAAAGAGAAGTCTTAATGTTGAGAAATATGTGGGGATAGAAATTCTCAAGAGAATATAGAATCACCTAGACGAAGCAAAAGAGCTAGAAAAGAGAAGTCTTTGGCTCGGATTTCCTAACATACTTGTTGAAAAAGGATCCGACTACTTTCAAGGAAGCAATGTCTTCACAAGACTCTGATCTTTGGAAAGAAGCGTTGAACAATGAGATAGAATCTATCTTACATAATCATACTTGGGAACTAGTGGATCTTCCTGCAGGTTGTAAACCACTAGGCCACAAGTGGATCTTCAAGAGGAAGATGAAAGCTGATGGTACGGTAGATAAGTACAATGCTAGACTTGTAGTCAAAGGCTACAAACAAACTGAAGGTGTTGATTATTTTGACACATATGCTCATGTATCTAGGAAAACGTCAATAATGTTAATAATTGCATTTGTTGCATTATATAATCTAGAGATCCATCAAATGGATGTAAAAATGACTTTTCTAAATGGATAGTTAGAAGAGGAGGTTTACATGGACCAACCTGAAGGGTTTGTGGTTCCAGGTAAAGAAACGAAAGTGTGTAGACTTGTGAAATCCTTGTATAAATTAAAACAAGCACCTAAACAACGACATGAAAAATTTGATAGCGTCATGCTTTCAAAAAGGTTTAAAACAAACCAATGCGATAAACGTGTCTACCTAAAAGGAGACAATACAAACTATGTGATAGTATGTCTCTACGTAGATGGCATGATAATTGTTGGTAATAACAATAACATCAAAATTACCAAGAAAATGTTGTCACAAAATTTTGAGATGAAAGACCTAGGTCTTGCAGATGTGATTCTTGGGATGAAGATCACCAAACATGAAGATGGATATTCTCTTTCCCAGAGTCATTATGTCGAGAAAATACTTGACAAGTTTGACAAGGGAAATAATATCATCGCGAGAACACCTATGGAGGTGGTGCCAAATCTTTGCAAGAATCGCGGAGAAGGTGTGCAACAACTTGAGTACTCTAGGGTCGTAGGCAGTCTAATGTACCTTGTTGAGCCTTAAATGTATGGTTGTGTTTAATGCTTTAATTTATCTCCGGTTTATTTTTGAGTTTTGATGATCAACAAAACTTGTGTTTGTTATACTAATGTGTCTACTTAGTATGCAGATTAAGTGATTAAAAAGTGGATTAAATGAAGAAAATCGAGTGTGCACATTCTGGCATGGATCGCCCCAGGCGATGGCAGCCAGGCGGGGCATCGCCACGCACATCGACTCGAGCGACGCCGAGGCTCGTGCGCAGGGGGAGTTCGCCCGAGGCGATTGCCCGAACGCCTGAGGCGATGGCCCGAACGCCTGAGGCGATGTGTGCATCGTTTGAGGCGATGAAGATTTTGGACATGCTGAGGCTACGGCATTGATTTGTGCTCTGGATCGCCTGAGGTGATCGACTCATCGCCTGAGGTGATGCGTGTTATCTGGTGACCGTTGGGGCGCGGCGATGGTGATCGCCTGAGGCGATGGCTGAGGCGATCGACGAGTGATTTCAGCCTTTTGTGTAGCAACGGCTAGTAGGAGCCTAGGGGGCCTCCTACACTATAAATATGGATGCTTTGGAGCATTTTGAAGACAAGAAACAAGCCTACAAACTTCTACAAAGCTTTGATCATTCAATTTCTAAATAGCTTTGCAATCTCCATACATTGTTGTTGTATTGGAGTTTGTAACTCATTCTTTTTGTTAGAGTCTTGTTGTCTTCGTGTGAGTACACCGTGAAGGTGTTTTGTTGAATTTATTGTAAAGGTCCTCCAACACCAAAGCAAGTTGGAAATTGTAAAGTCATCAACAAGTGAAGTTGGTGCATGTGTTGTGGCTATCCTTGGAGCCCTTAAGGCCAAGAAGACTCGTAAAGAGTGTTGGTAGCTCGTGAAGAGCTTTGTGTGCTCGTGAAGAGTATTGTGCTCGGGAAGAGCTTTGTCGGGAAGAGTTGGGTTGTGGCTAACTTGGAGCCCTCAAGGCCAAGATCATTATTCTAGTGGAACCTCGGTTGGGGGTTATCTAACCGGGAAGATGAGACGTAGGTGATTCATCGCCGAACTTCTATAACAAATATTCTTGTCATTTACCGCTTTAATTTCATTACGCATTTATTTATTTGTTTACTTCTTATTTTATTTTATTTATCGATTGACTTAAGCCTTCCGCAAGCGCAAACTCTTTTATTTTTGCAAACTCATTTTAAAAAATAAAGTAGCCAAGGAATCTCATTCACCCCTCCTCTTCGATTCCAACATACCTCATGGACTGCACTAGACCTGATATAGCTAACTCAGTCAACAGATTGAGCAGATATACGAGTAATCCCAATTATGAGCACTGGAAGGCAGTGGTTCGAGTTCTTAGATATCTAAAATACACTACTAACTACGGACTACATTATACGAGATATACAGCAGTAATTGAAGGGTACTCATATGCGAATTGGATATCGAACTCCAAGAATATAAAGTCCACGAGTGGATATATCTTTATAATTGGAGGTGCAGCTGTTTCATGGAAATCATGCAAATAAACGTGCATTGCTAGATCAACTATGGAATCTGAGTTCATTGTTTTAGATCTTGCAGCAGAAGAAGCTGAATGAATTCGGAGTTTCTTGGAGGACATTCCAATGTGGTCAAAACCTGTGACACCCATTAGCTTGCACTGTGATAGTCAGTCAGCTATGGGAAGAGCACAAAATAATGTGTATAATGTGATGTATAATGTGAAATCTAGACACATACGTCGGAGACATAAATCCGTGAGAAATCTACTGAAAAACGGTGTTATTTCTTTAGAATATGTGAAGTCGTCTAAAGAAAACATTGCGGACCCATTTGCGAAATGTCTAATGAGAGACCGAGTAGAGATTTCATCGAGGGGAATGGGGTTGAAGCCCATGAAATTGATTTCCAACCATGATGGCAACCAAACCTGAATTGTAAAGTCCAATTTGCAGGTTCATGGAAAAACAGAATTGTGGGGAGGATCGAACAAATCACACGGGAAATTGAGTTCCTTACCTATTCCTGTGATGACAGAGTGATAAACCTGTATTTCAGAAAGCTGAGCTCATCCTCTTAATTGATTCTTCTATCTCGAGATCTTAAAGTGGGGTATGGTAGGATACTCTTTAGGAGAAATCGCTTATATCGAATGTGAAGGGGCCGCTTCTATGAGATGATCTGAGGGCTAAATCTCTAGAGCATTCGACGAAACATCCAAAGCAGTCCAGGGCCAAAATGGACAACAACGAAAGAACCAATAATAGTGTGGAGATGAAGCTGTGTGAGTATTGTTGTCTTATTATACATAAAATGTCGAACAGTTCAGAGCATCACATCAACTGGTTGGCAAGTATATCCGATGATACTTTACTAAGGAAGATTCAAGGTTAACAACCACCTATCATGATACAGTGAATTCTCAAAGTACTCTCAAATCTTCATCTAGGTGCATTGTGTAATTTTTTCGCCATATTGCATTCATGTGGGGGATTGTTGTGATTAATTAATTATGATTAATTATTAATTATTGGGAATAATTTGGTATAATTTTGTTAATGAGAATAAAATTAAGGTAAGTTAATTATGAGTAGTCAATTAGGCTAAGAAATCTCACATTGAGAAATTGAGACACTTATGACTTGTTTATAATGAAATACAAATCAATATAGTGTAGTTAAGTAGAAAAGATGGGTGCCCATCGCACGCCGTCCGTCCATCCGCTCCGATCAGCGCCTCGCGTGTCACTGCCGCGAAAGCAGCCCTATCTTTTTACTACTCGGATTTCTGAAATGACTTCATATACCTAACTTTTCATATTCTGCTGAGTTAAGTTTGAGACTTTTCACCTACCTGCAGAATTGATTTCAGATTTAAGTGTGAGGCTTAAATCCAGATTTATAAGTATTGAGACTTTTCATCAACCCCACTAAACAATACATTTAATTATCTGTGACCTTTGGAGAGGTCTACTGCTCAGCTATATAAGATGTACCAGCTCTATGCTTTCTTCATTCCGAAAATCTTCATACATACATATAACATTCTGCTTTGAGAGTACTGCACACTGTTAGTGTTCGAAGGAGTCTGCTCGGAGTTTTGCTTCAATCCGAACAGAGGTTGGACGTTGTACCTTGGAACTCACTTGTCCAGGAGGCCAGAAGCTAAGGTGAGCAATTTGAGTTTACGGGCACACGTCTTGCTGTGGCCTCATCCAGAAATTTTTCCAGATTCTTGCCGTGTTTCTTTACAGTTCATAAACTGTTACTGTAAGTTCTACTGTTTTTTCTTTATTTCAATGTAACTTATATCAACGATTGTTTAGACTGATTCAATCTTTCGATTTAAATAAACATTACCAACATAGTAAACCCATGAATCACTAGTTAGTCAACCTACATCCTTAATAATAACTTGTCTCAGATTCGCATCCACATTGAACAAAATCAACTAGATGGAAATTTGGGTTCTTCATTGGGTGAAAAATGGAAGGAATCAAACGCATCCGATTTGAGTACGGAAAAGAGTAGTGGTGGAGTAAAATTATGTTCTATGGATCATCATGGATGAACCTTTGGGTGGAAAATCAGGTTCTGGTTTGATGAGGAAAAGCGTAAGATTGGAAGATAAAGTACCGTTGGAAGGAAGAATTGGAGATGAAATTGCAACTTTTTGCAAAAGACTTTACGGGTAAAAATATTACGCGTAAAAAATTTTAAAAAAAAAGTTTTTTATTTTGTTTTTATTTTTCGGCAAGTTTGCCCACCTAACATGTGGCTCACCTCGTGTTGGGGATGCTGGATTTTGGGTGATATATATATATATATATATATATATATATATATATATATATATATATATATATATAGGTGAGTAAGTCCGCTAGTGGGTTCTCCCAACCATCTTGGAGTTGGGCCCAAACGGGTCGGGCCACATATTAGGCATGCCAGACCATTTGGGTCGGGCAGGCCCGTTTTGACAGTTCTGACCAGAGCGAGTAAATGAATTGGTGGTGGAATTTCAAAGTATATGTTAAAAAAATAATACACATGCACCGCATGAGTCTAGTGGTGCACACATATTACATGCACCGCTAGGCTCATATGGTGCATGCAACTCATGTGGTGCATGTGACTCATGCGGTGCATGTGAGTGATATGCATGCACCGCATGAGTCTAGCGGTGCGCGTAATTTACATGCACCGCTAGACTCATGCGGTGCACGTGACTCATGCAGTTAGTCTAAAAGTACGGAGGTTTAGCCAATGTAGAGGCACCATCTGTATTAAAATGTCAATTGATATTTCTGTAATGTCACTTTGGAGGCTCATGATGTGATTTCAAATATGAAAGTTATAAACTGGAAATTTCAGACATAATGGCACTGCTTTCTTGTTTAAGATTGATAATTCTTCAACTTTGATTTGAGAAGATAAGATCGTGTTATCTCTCACTGTCAGGAATTACATAGCGATGTATGTAAATTACATGCACAGATAGACAATACTTTTTGGTTAAAAACAATAACTAAGTCTATCAGTGCATGTAATTCATATGCACCGATAGACTCAAGCGGTGAATGTAAATTACATGCACTATAAGGGCCCAATGTCCCATCACGTAAATAAAGCATTTATGACGTCATATATATATTTATAACTTTTCATTCTTTAAATTTCTCACTACATGTTTCATAATTATTATGTGAGATTTATAAAATTTGGCAAAGTCTCACCGTAAATGGACATACCGAGAAAAATCAAATATCCCCACACAACAACAATAAATCACAAGCAACACATCCTCATAAATTTAATCAAACGTTCTCCAAGCTAACTTCATCTAAACTAACACTATATACTCGAATCATAATCGCATTCCTCAATCAATATCTACCAATATACTCAATTCTCAATACTCAATTCATAAGGCACATAAATCAACCGATTGGAAAGAGGAACTTCAAAACTTATATACAGGTCATATCAGGGGCGTAACCAGAAATTTTTAATCTAGTGGGCTAAAATTTGTACTGAAGGACATGTGTAAACATAGACAACCAATATGCAATATATTAATTTAATTTGAGTATAAAAAATAGGAAGTATTGAAATTATACAATAAAAATACATATTTAACCCGCAACCTACGATTCTTTAAAACATCAAACTTGTCAATGATGATCTATGTATCAATGGTAAGAGAAATCTCCCTCTCGATATAAATTACCATGGTATTGGTTAGAAATTCGTTTTCCATTTTATTGCGAAGTCATGTCTTGATGAGTTTCATCCCAGAAAAAGCTCGCTCTATGGTTGTTGTAGACAGTGGAAGAGTCAACACCAAATGAATCAACCTATCAATCAAGGGATACATATCCGACTTTTTTGTTATAGCAATGTTTGACATAAGTGATGAAGAGAATCAAGTTTCTGAAATTGTGTGTGACGAAGCACATCAAATTTATAATGGTACAACTGTCTCTCCAAATCTTCTCTTTATTCCTTAGTGAAGTCTTGAAAATAAAACTTATCAACCAGAGAACAAATAGTGTGTGGTGAAAATGATTGGAACCCATCGACAGGACTAGGAGCATTACTAAGAGTAAGAAGTTATATTCTCAAAATGGTCAAATCTTCTATAGCAAGTCAGCAAATATAATGATGTGACAAAAAAAAGCTCAAAATCAAAATGGGCAAAAACAGATGCAATTATAAAAAATCTCGTACCTGACTACCCTACTAAAATGATTGCGCCTATTTTAAATTAGATGGACGGTGAGTGGTGTGAGCGTCTCCGTGGCCGTGGGACAGGTTTTTTGGACAAAAAATCTGTTGGACAAAAAGTTTGAATGTGCCATAAATATTAATTACAAATGGGCTATATATAGGAAAATTTTGGACAGAAAATCTGCTGGGCTACAACCCCCTTTTGCCAATGCTATGATCCGCCCTGGACCATATGTGTTCATCATGATGCTCACAGACGAGCATCGGGTAAATGAATATAATTCTAAATGCATAAATAAAATATGCCATCAACCAATAATTGCATAATATTTCTGAGGGCAATACAGTCAAATAAAGCTTGAGCTTACTTTCGCATATAACATAGTGTCTGATTTACTTGTTTCAACAGAAACAGTTCCACACAAGGTGAGCATAGACCAACAAGATAAACACATAAGTATCAAATACACAATTAATGATTCACGAAATAAATGGTATAATATCATAAAGAAATAATCCATGTATGTTCTTGAAATAGTAAGAGATCTATCAAACTGTTCATGTATCACAATTTCACAATTTCATAATCATCAAGTTCAATATCATTATTTAAAGCATGATACTCATCACCAAGATAAATAGATAATTACACAATACACCATTTCTCGCTCAATCATGACTAACCATAGATCGAAAGCCATAATGCCATCAACCATGCCAATCCTCAACGATTTCTCATATGCTTCATGCCATAGGCAAAACTCGACTCACATACCCGGTTACGTACATTTACATAACCATCAGACCACAAACACTATACTCAACTTTGCATATTCGGTACATTATATTTAAACATCACATTTAACAACACATGTACGCATAGGTATATAATTACTTCATAGCATACCCGTTCGTACATCATTACGTACCTTAACAGCGACAACATGAACAAGCTACCCTTGACATCCTGAAGCCCGTGAATTATCTATATCGAATATCAATTCAACAACTCATTCATTATCCGATATTAAATTAAGAACCAACACTCCTCATTTTAAAGAACTCGTACATAGTTTTTACACTAAGAAGACACATTCTTCTTAGTTATAACAATACTCAATGAAACATAATCTATTAGGCTCAATCTACACTAGAACCATTAAGGAAGCAAGCATGATCGACCATACAAAAAAATCCCCAAACACAGCAACAAGCTTGATCGATTAGCAAGAATTTCAAGCAAAAAACAGCAGCTAAGTTTTCATCAACACGACATCAATGTTTTGATTCGTAATAGGCAGCAGATCGATCAATAATAACAACAATGTTCGATCCAAACAACAGCCTAATGTTCAAGCAAATTAATAGAAAAAATTCACCTAACAGTAGGTACGATTTTTTATGAAAATAGAGTAAGATTAAAAACCCGAAATAGTATAAATTCAAGCCTTAAAACAGCAGGAAATTCAATTCAAAAACAGCAAGAATTTGAACTACGAACAGCTGTGGAATCAACACCATAAATTTGACCTACAGCATGGAGACCAAACCGATGAAAAAACCGATTGTACCAGCAAGTTCTATCGGCTAGTAGCAGGGAAAACAAAAACCCAAATGTAACAGCATTCACGTGAGGCAACAGTGGTAGGGAAAATGTGGTGCACAGTTGTTTGTGTACAATCCTTTAAGCTAGTCACCAAATTACATAAAACACTGCCCCAATCAACATATAAATTAATCCAACAAGGAGTAACAATTCTTGGACAGAAAGCAACAATGCGATATTAATATCTCCCCAATAGCAAAAGAAATCGAAAACAATAAAAAAAATGGGAATGAAAACCCATACAACCCTGCACCAAATGATTAATCAAGCTAGCTAACACACTACTCATGAAGCATAAATCGATTAAATAAAACCCACAAAATCACGAGCAGGATGGTACGAAAACCGACTGTAATTCTTCAAGAAATCGAAGCATGAAATCGAGTTCAACAAGTGAAATGTACAAGGAGATTAATAACTAAGGGAAAGAGATAAAATAATCTACAAACCTTGAGCAAAATTGCATGAAAATTTTCGGAACCGTTGCCTCTTTGCTGCGTGAAGTCGCGCGGAAGAGAACGGGGAAAAGATGGGTTTGTCGATTTAGGGTGAGAGATATTAGAGAAAATATGTCAAATTTAATCCCATCCACACATATAATATATATCCCCAATTTTTATTATTTTTCAAATTAAATTAACTAATTTATTATTCCAAGAAAACACATCTTAAATTTAATTTACATCACAAGTTCATTTCATAATTATTATTCCAACTACGGATGAAAATATGATTCTCATATTTTTTAGAATCTCCTTAAATTTAATTAACATTATAAATTCAATCTCGAAATCATTTATCTCAACTCCGGTCCAAAGTCCGACACCCAATAATTGAATCCCGACATATCATATAAACACCATAATTAAATCCAATGATCAATTATTAATTAATCCGGACATCATGCACCACCTGAGTCTATCGGTGCATATAAATTACAGATACTATCTTTAACAAAAAATATAATTTTTTGGTGCATGTAACAAAAAAACATAGTCTATAGATGCATGTAAATATATTATAGCAAACCCTTCGTCCTAAAATTTATCCTTCTTCGGCATCAAACATCAATCAAAACCAATAAATCAATCATTGCCGTTTCATTAAATCTATTGTGTGAAGCACTAAAATATTTCTCCAGTATCATTTTAATGTAATGGAAAATACAATGTACCTTGCAAGCACCTCTGAAAGCCCTCTTCCCAAAGTTCCACACTAAAGAGAGCCTTGCAAGCAAGGAAGATCTAGCGGAATTCTCGCCATATTCCTCTCGCATGGCTGCATTGGACTTCATCGTTTGTGATGAAAGTGATGTTTTAGTAGCAAATAACAATGGAAATATGGCAATAATACTAGCCGGGAGGAGGTGATTAATTTATAATCACTCTTTTTCTTTTTATGGTCGGTAATTTCTATGATAATAAATATCTTGTTTATTTATTGCATATATTTTGGTCACAAGCCAACAATTTGCCCGAACGCCAGAAAGTTATATCGATTATTTCATGATCGATACCGCATGGGATGGGAAGAATTCGCTTTGGCTGTGCGAAAATCCCAAATTGATTTAATGGGAGAGCCTAATGAGGTGAAGCCAGGAAGGGGTGTATTCCACGAATACTGAAGAAGATGATTTGATGATGAAGACAATAGTTTAAAGTTAGTTTGGTCATTACGTCCAAAATTTGATAGTTGAAAGAATTTGTTTGTTGGATTGGGACGAAAAATGTTTCTTCTAGCGATATCGACCCAAGTTTTACCCCTATTTAAAACCAAATATGGCTACATCCAAATGTCTTTCGGACACCAATCATCATGATTCTTGCAACTCCAACGTCAAAATATAAAAAATAAATTATCATCTTTTTTTTTGAGTTTCTCTCCCAACCTTTATTTCCAACTATTATTTTATATTATCATTAATATTTTGTACGTTGTTCTTGTTAAAACAAAATACATATAAATCGTGGCTATCCAACCTGAATAATAGTTATTTATATAGAAAAATATATGTGAAATCAAATACATAATTTTCAAAAGAAACATCATATGAATTTACGCACCAATTTCGTTCAATTGTGATGAAATATTTAATTATTAACTTTTTTTTTATGGATAAAATAACATTAAAGGAAAAAAATTACAAGGACATGGCGGGGACAGAACCACTCGACCACACCAAAAAAAACTAAACAAGACAGTTTAAGGAGGGTCAAAAATAAATCTATCCCACACAGAGGAAGAAATAGGAACATCTCCAAAAGTACGAGAATTATGAGACCACTTTGCCAACTTGTGAGCATCCATATTGCATTCTCTAGGAATGCGGGCGATGGACCAAGATGGATTGCGCATGAAGATGGTTTGTGCAGCAACAACTTCTGGGAGTGCTGTCCAGCTAGGCACAGGGTCAATTTTGCGGATTTGGTCCACCGTATCTTGGGAGTCGCTCTCGAATGTGATATCCAGTAGCTGAAGCGATATAGCACCCTTCAGAGCAAGGAGCAAAACTTTGGCTTCCGCTGCCAGCACATCTGAGGCCCAAGTTTGGGCAGTTTTCGCTCTAATAATCATACCTAAGTGATCTCGGATGATCCACGCAGCCACCGAGATTCCTGCAACAAAGGAAGAGTCGACATTAATTTTGAGTTTGCCAAAAATAGGGGCAGGCCATACCTTTTGCAAAGCTTCCTTGTGTTGCGTCAGATGAACTTGAGAATTAAAGTGATCCGCCTTTTTAGTCTTAATACACCGGATAAGGGACTGCATGTTAACTTCCCTAGTTTTCACGCGAATCCCATTGCGCACACTCCAAATTTCCTCCATAGCACAGACTGAATAAATCAAGAATTCGAGGCAACTCGGACGGTCCAAAGGGCTATTCTATCCGTGGATTAAGAAATCCAACCAAGTCTCAAATGGTTTACCTTCGAACACATTTAACTTGAAGTTCCATTTAGATAGATACCAAACTTGTTGATCGCTATTATTTTAAACAGTTATTTCTCAGTGTAGCGATTCTACCGCAAGTGCACGGTGTCAAGTTTTAGTATAATGATATAAAAAGTACGGATTGTCGATCCCACGAGGACTAGTAAATAATTACCAAACTCCACTAGTTTAACTATATTTAGCCTACGAAAATTGGTTATAACTAATTAACTAATTTAACTAATTAATTCAATAATAAATCCAAACAAACGATAGAGAATGAGAATGAAATCAATAGAGACAATTGTCAAAGACTTTCGGTTCACCTATGTAATCCCCCACAATTCGCCTATCAGTTAAGAATTAATTCAAACAATCTAAGGTGGCGAGTTTTCCTAATTCACTTGCTATACCTTGGTCCGGCTATAACAAATCTAATACTAACGTAACAATAAGCCACTCTCGTAATATTGTAAATCGATCTATGAAAACTTCTAACCTTCGATTACTAGATATCTATAGCTATTTGACTTCATCTCTCGATCTCAGTCTGAAATCCACGGCATAAATCACTATATCGAATTCCAATTTTATCTCTCGATCTCAATTGTAATTTATTATCATTCAAGGATGGCCAAACCCTTAAAAGCATGTAGAACAATGATCTATACACTTAGATAATAAGAATCAATAAAAAACAATCAATTTAAATCATGGGTTCATAACATAGGATCC
Source organism: Haberlea rhodopensis (assembly GCA_907163345.1). Lineage (NCBI taxonomy): Eukaryota > Viridiplantae > Streptophyta > Magnoliopsida > Lamiales > Gesneriaceae > Haberlea > Haberlea rhodopensis. The sequence goes on along the minus strand of CAJQUN010000131.1, from coordinate 540,754 downwards.
CCTAAGTCTTGACACAAACTTAGCCTAGCAACATATTCAAAATCAAATGCAATATCATGTTTTTCAACATCAAAAGAATAAGGAAATTAAATAGAAACAAATAAAGTTTAGAAATACGTATAAACAAACGATGTTGAATCGCGTTGTCGGTCCGTAGCTCCGTCTCTTCCTTTGGCCGTGCTCTGTACGTGAGTTTTCCACCAACTCCTTGCTGCCGTGTACGTGAATTCTTCTTCAACAATCAATTCTTGTTCTCACCTTCGTAACTCTTCTCCAGAATTCTTCCCGGTTATGATTTCGTCCGTGCGTTCCCTCTCCTCACGTTTCTGATATCTGCTCCTCTCAAGTGCTACGTTCCTTCCTCAGAATTCACGTAACTCCTCTCTTTGTTCACGTACCTCCTGCTCTCGTCTCTATCTTTTGCTCTCCGTAAACTCTCAAGTCTGCTCACCAATCACGTACGCTTCTCCTCCTCCCTCTGATCCTCTCGTTGCTGCTCCTTTTTCTTCACGTCTCCTGGCCAATCTCTTCTCCTCTTCGCACGTTGCTCCTCTCCTCTTCTCGTCCGTCCCCTTCTTTCCTGATATATGCTCACGACTCTCTCCTTTTATATTTCTATTCCTCGCCTCCTTTCCTTATTTACTTCTGATTTCCTCACGTAACTTGCTGCTGCCCTCCAAATCTTCGTGCGTATATATCTTATATAATATATTATATTAAAATATCATATATTATAATATAATATTTCATCCATGTTGGTCTCTTAAAGCAATGGATTTCTATCCAATTTAATGTGTACTTGAAAATTCCTCCACGTCATGTCACGTGTGTTGCTCGGTTTGGTCATTTTTCATCATTTTAAGTGTAATTTCTCCACTTTTATGCAATTGGACCTGGATTCCTGAAATATACAAATATATACCAAAACGCGTAATATTTTCCAGGAATCACTACAAAAACGCCTCTAATCTTTTATCAAATTAAGTGTAAAAATCACACTTATCACTTGTTGAGCAACGGGGCAGTATATAAATAGGTGCTCGATAGTCTCCTCCTGCTGATTGCACAAGAGACACCCGGATTCTTCTATACGGAACATTTTTCCGAGATGCGCCCGAGTAGGTAAAGCATTGACAGCTAATTTCCATAGGAAAAACTTATGGCGATCATGAACTTCAAGCTTCCAAATAGCAGATTTCCTGGCCACGCTAGTCGGGTCAGAATTAACGAACCCGTGGGCTTGATTGGGTAAATAAGCGCTTTTGGTGGAGAAGACTCCTTTACTCGAGGGAGTCCACACCAGAGCATTGTGTTCCACTGAAGGAAGAATCGGAACGCGCAGAACGCATTGCGAACCTCAGAATTAAAAAGGGAGTCTAGTAGGGTAAAATTCCAGGTAAACTGGCCCGGCAACATGAAAGATCGAACCTTAGAGTACTTAATAACCGTTCTATAGTCAAGATGATTGTAAGGGAGTTTGAAAAAGGGAAGCGTAGGTATCCAAGGGTCTTCCCAGGTGCGAACGTTAGAATCCATTCCAATTTTGTAACAGGCGCCTTTGATAATGAGCTCCCTAGAATGGATAATATCCCGCATAATCCAGGAGAACCCGGAGAAAGATTAGGGGAGTCCAAGCTTTGGTAACGACTTCAGAGCAGTCCGGAGCCTGGAGCCGCATTTGTTCAAAACAGAAAGGTTTCGGGCTCGAGATGACGTTGGGGGTAGTAAAAATGAGTAATGGCTTATTGTCCGAATTGAGAGCGGTAAGATGAGAAACAACAGCCTTAGGGAAAGCAAGAAACCAAGCGTATATCTCAATGTAACATATCCGAGCATATACCCAAACCAGGCGTATATCTCAAGCCAAAGCATATGTAGTATATCTATCGTGGCAACGATCCCAGCCAAAGCATATACCAACCCTGGCATATCTATCAAGGCAATGATCTCACCAAAGCATATACACATATCTATCAAGGCATCCATCCCAATCATATGAAATCCATGTATGCACATGCATATGATACTACCAATCATATGACACAAAAATAACATAAATCATATGATATCAAAACCATAACATCATCATCACATCATATCTATACTCCGTACGTCAACACGTACCTGTAAAGCGACACAAACCAGATAAATCAGTCGTCAATGGTTAATTGCCTCTGTGCCCTGTCCCCTGTGATGATGTTACAACAATGCCAATAATATATCATGTTATCATAGGCATTAAAATCAAATTCTCAAAAATATAAACATTTTTCAACATTTCTTAAAGCACCGATCGATCGCTACCAGCACCGATCGATCGCCAAAACATTCTGTCTCCTCGCGATCGATCGCAACAACTTGGCGATCGATCGCCAAAGTGTTCTGTTGCTCGCGATCGATCGCCACATTTTCACCGATCGATCGCTACATGTATAAACCGCCTTAAAATTTACTCTGTCTCGGCGATCGATCGCCACAAAGCTCGCGATCGATCGCCGATGTCCAGAAAGTTTAGACATGGCGATTTTGAGCTTATCTTCCTAGCTCTTTTCCTACAACTCGAATTTTAACATATAAACAAGTTTCATGCAATCTCTACTACTATAACAACATGTTTCCACCATCTTAGAATCAAATTCATGGCATATAAACATGTTATGATTCTTCACATGAACATTTATATTCCACTTCTCAAGCATCCACTTCAAGTACATAATTCAAGTGTAAAACCATGAATTCCTTACCAAGATATTAAGAAAGCACTTCACATAACTTCCTAGCTCACTTTACAAGTGAATCCCAAGCTCAAACCACAAGGAACTTGAAAGAGATGGAGAGGAGCTTGGTAGAGATTTGTAGGTGTAAAATGGTGTATTGTGAGTTTAAGTGCCTTAATCCCCTTAATATAGCCACTTGGTATCATACCATACCAATTAACATAAACATGTAAATCCAAACTCAAATTCACATGCTAATGCAACTTTAAATAAAAAGGCAAAGGCATATGAAATTCACTTTAAATGCAAGTCCATCTCACATTAACTTCACATGCATATTCACATGCCTACTAGTTCATGTTGCTTAATATACCACTATATTTGATTTAATTCCATCATTCATATGCACTACATCTTGTGCATCATGTTTCATTCCTTGCCAAATATTTAATATTCAGTTCATGTATGTGAGTATTAACCCTCGGTTCAACCCGAACCCGAGTCCACATCGTACCGTAATTATTCAAAATTACGCCATAACAAATCGAGGCATTACAATTCTCCCCCACTCATTGAATTTCGTCCTCGAAATTGCATATACATCATATGAATCTCATATATCATATGAATCACATACAGAAAGCCATAAGTTTCAACCCTATTAGCAATACTACAAGGAATAATAACATAGTGGCAAATAAGTTTTGCACAAACATGCATTATAAATGCAACATTATTTGCCTGCCGGAACAAATAATCAAAAGTAAATCTGCTACATACTCAACATGCTCAACTAGCAGATACTTACCAGACCAGCAGTATAAGAAACCAAAAGAAAACATACCAGATATTGCATTTTGGATTCTACTGCATACTCATGTTCTCGCATAACAGTTTGTTACTATTTGCTTTTTGTCCACGTAACCATATGCTCACAACACTCTACACCAGTCAGGCATAGATAGTATGTACATTTTGTTGTAAAACCATCAACAGACAAACTATTACACTAGTATCAGTGAACACTCCAGAAATCATGTCCGAATATTGGCACATATACAGATCCTGTTATACACAACAGTCGCCATCAAATGACTTGAGCTCATACAACTCATTGTACTGGTGGTTTCCCTTACCCAAGTCACTGCCCACTTCCATTCCTGCTGGATGCATACAAATGATTTCCAATGGAGCATCTGTTCATCTAATGTCTACTACATCCGTCCCTCCTTGGACAACTAGTCACCATATAGTAATACCGTCAATGGTTCAAATCCTGGTATTACACATTTTCCATACACATTATGCCACACTTTAGATATACAGCAACACACATACCCGCGTTGTGTATTGTATAACGGTCTAGAATGTTTCCATTCGTCTGTACTCCTGTGTAAACCTACACAGAATATCAAAATCAACAAGATACTCTAAACCAAGTACTTTGATCCTTGTCACATTCAGATTCTACACATCCAAATATGCACAGAACCATCTCTGTTCTCACATTTCACAAAGTTGTATTGTAGTATGGAATTACACAATGTGATAGATACAACATATCCATCTATCATTTGCATACAACTCTCCCATGCCAGACTTCTCAGTCTAGATTAAACACTGAACACGATACCAGTCCAGAACAAACACTGAACACAAACTTGACTAAACCACAAGAAGCAATCCACATCACACTCATATGTTATCAATGTATACTGTACACCAAAACCATGTACAATACATATGTCCATATGATTATATGGTCATCTCACCCAATGACTATGGTCTCATAGTATTTATCCACACCATTTGCGTTGTTCAATATTCCCTGTCCTGACCCCTGTACCGGAAAAATCATTCTTTGTACCAACTAATTCTCCCAAGACTACCATCTTGAGTATGACAAGCTGTTACAATGATTCCTTACTTTTCTATTCACTGTTCCCTGTCATGATCAACACAAAATATCATGTAGCGGTGGAAACCAACACGTTTTCCAACCGACACATTTTCCACCATGTGCAATTCACTTGCTACATGTAGTATGCCAACAAGTCCCACACATCACAGGTACCTAATAACTCATTCGGTTCTGTTTCAAGAACCTATCCATATGTATTATCATATCACCCGCATAGATCATACAATCAAAGATAGCACCCGCACATGATCAAATATATCACTCAGATATATCACATGATCGAATATAGTACATACTCGAAATCAACAGTGGTGACCTCACCATATTCGAAACACGATTGCTCCCAGCAAACCGTTATCACTTCTGGTTCATGCAGGAATAACCAATCCAACCATATATGGAAGGTAACAAATTCCAACTCAACTGCATTCACACAATCCACACATTCTTATGGACATGAATGACAATCAAAGTACCATCCCACTCATGGTCATTATGGCACTATGACACTACAATCAGACCCAAAAGAATTGCCATATCAGATAGCATTGCCAATGATACCTTCACCATACTGTAACCGTATTATGTTACTAGTACACTTTCTGTGTACAATCAAAGGATATCATATTAGAATACTCAAATACAACCATATAGCAAAAATACCATCCACCATCTGATATATGTCAAATCAATCTCACATTGATTGTACCACTAGAACATGATACAAACTTCAATGTCATACATATATGTGTACGAACAAGCTCAAGAGATAATTCATTTCATGGACAACTCAAGTCCCATCATACTATTTCATACATGTGAGCTTCTTCAGCCTTCTCATACCCATCTGCTTGTAATTAACCAGCATCTGGTTTCAATAGTCATCAACCATCACATGGGTTAGCATACCAACCATTCATTAACCATTACATGGTTTAGTATATCAACCATATTGTTTCCTCATGAAACATATTCGCAAACTATCCATCAATAGATATCAACCCAACATCTATCGAGCATCAAATGTAAACCAATCAACCATGCAAACCAATCGCATGGCGAGATTGGTATATCACAATCACGATCCCATCAGTCATACATCTTCCGTCCTGACTCCAGAATATATGAATTTCATGTCAAACGCATAGTACTACAATATATATACGGAAACTCTGATTGCATCAGTACTACAATCGCAGTGTACAAGCAATCTACGGAAACTCAAACTTCCTCATCAATTTGGATAACTTGGACATTCAACATCAGACTTGTGAACCATACATCATAGCCACCAAGCTATGCTATCAGACAATAGTTCACACTCAATGCTTACCGGATACTCACATTGCCAAACAATCTCTGTTGGTCTTACTGTTGGTTTTACGTGTACAACTCACTCCTGTCATACAACAATCTAGCATATGACAAACTGTCAACACAGTTCCACTAAAGAATCAATTTACGGATGTCTATTATGACGTCTTTTTATGTATTCAGAAGCCATACAAACATCCAATGCTCTCAGCAACGACATCGATACTACGCAGACCAACCAATTTCAACCTCATCAATACAGTTCACAAACACAGAACTAGATGTTCATATACAACATTCCATACACAACTGTATGCACTTGAGGTATCTCGTGTCAATCAAAGACACCCCTGGCTGCCACACATACCACATATATAGAGTTGCATACGGACAACCTTATCGCTCGGACTAAGTTCATATCAAAACAATGATATTAGCCAGATATCCTACATGGCCACATAGCACCATGTATGTCCCAGTACAGCCATCACAAAGATCACATGTGCATACGTCACAACAATCTTTGCCGGTAATCATTGCATCACTGCAATCTCCGCCGGTACTCATTTTCTTTCAATCTGAAAGACTTCCATGCTCAAATCCATATACTATAACAAGAGCGAACACAAACAGTTTCTGTGAACCAGTCACCAAAACACGAGTGACTCAATGACATAATAGTCTACCAGTTAACTCACAGTTACTGTGATTGGACTGCTCTATCATGTTCCTTGCCAACTCCATGACAACAAACATAGAGTTCAACACACACATACACACCGGAGAACCATACACAGATGATACCCTAACAAGATAATCATCACCACGATGATTTCATCAATCACCAATTACCGCTGTGAAATACCACAATAAAGAATACTAGTATTGTACACTAGTTTCACAGTCGCCACATCTCCCCATGTACACACACTGCATTAGCCATACTATCCACATATCAAGAGCAAAGTATTACATTCCCATGCAGACCATACATGTCGAACTGATAATGCAACCACAGATTGTAATATCAATAATTGCCCCGGAACTAGATATAGTGATCAATAACCTGTATCTTTACTTTCATTCACACCTCATGTGTCAACGGCCAGTCCATCATTAGGTCGGATACACAATCTCATGCAGACTGACTTTGCACATGGAGCTGATATCAAGCTTTGCTTTTCACGCTCCAACCAATTTACAACTGACTCCTCCAATTCGGTATCGACCTACATACCATTACCACGGAATCAGTGGAATAGCTCCCACGAAACAGATCATGTTTCCCCAGCCAAATGATAGTACAGAAACCTGGTAGCAATTGATAGTACAGATATCCGGTATACCAATCACGGTACACCTACAACCTCACTTATGCCACACGCATAAGGATGTAAACCAAGCCAAGTCATACTATCATCCTGCAAAACAAGGGTTAACAATAACTGATACAAATACAAAGCATGTTCCCAGACACTATATCATCAGTATCACATGCCTTTAAGTGATTAGGTAACTCCCTAACTCACTTCCTCTACCCGTGTTCATCTCGTTCTCGAACCACTGCTCTGATACCACTAATGTGGGGTCCTCATTACTTAATCCATTATGTATCAATTAAGCATACATACGTGAGTCTGAATTAAGTAAAAACATGCACTGTTTAAGAGTTTCTCACTAATAGGTTGTTACAGATGTACCAAAACCACTAGTACAAAACCACATAACTTTTTCACATATACATTACATGTATAATTAAACAACCTAATCCAGTACAACTCCTATGCAGTGGTTCACCTCGCAGCGGAATAAGACTCACTCTCCCCACGTCTATGAGTCCCTACAGAAACATTCACAAAACGTGAGTATAGATAACAACTATCTCAGTGCAATATCAAAACACAATATTCATATCAATGATAAAGCACAATAAAGTCATCTAACGTGAATGTTCTGTATCATGCATCCACAAATGCATTATGTCATGACATGTCTTAACAATTACCCTATTATCACGAGCCCCATATGATATGCCTATTCAGCTCAATATGTCAGTGGAACCACATCACATCTTCATATTAGCAGCACATATCATAGTACCATGCTCATCGGTGATAATAACCCGAGCATATACCCAAAACCGGCGTATATCTCTATAACCGAGCATATACCCAAACCAGGCGTATATCTCAATGTAACATATCCGAGCATATACCCAAACCAGGCGTATATCTCAATGTAACATATCCGAGCATATACCCAAACCAGGCGTATATCTCAAGCCAAAGCATATGTAGTATATCTATCGTGGCAACGATCCCAGCCAAATCATATACCAACCCTGGCATATCTATCAAGGCAATGATCTCACCAAAGCATATACACATATCTATCAAGGCATCCATCCCAATCATATGAAATCCATGTATGCACATGCATATGATACTACCAATCATATGACACAAAAATAACATAAATCATATGATATCAAAACCATAACATCATCATCACATCATATCTATACTCCGTACGTCAACACGTACCTGTAAAGCGACACAAACCAGATAAATCAGTCGTCAATGGTTAATTGCCTCTGTGCCCTGTCCCCTGTGATGATGTTACAACAATGCCAATAATATATCATGTTATCATAGGCATTAAAATCAAATTCTCAAAAATATAAACATTTTTCAACATTTCTTAAAGCACCGATCGATCGCTACCAGCACCGATCGATCGCCAAAACATTCTGTCTCCTCGCGATCGATCGCAACAACTTGGCGATCGATCGCCAAAGTGTTCTGTTGCTCGCGATCGATCGCCACATTTTCACCGATCGATCGCTACATGTATAAACCGCCTTAAAATTTACTCTGTCTCGGCGATCGATCGCCACAAAGCTCGCGATCGATCGCCGATGTCCAGAAAGTTTAGAACATGGCGATTTTGAGCTTATCTTCCTAGCTCTTTTCCTACAACTCGAATTTTAACATATAAACAAGTTTCATGCAATCTCTACTACTATAACAACATGTTTCCACCATCTTAGAATCAAATTCATGGCATATAAACATGTTATGATTCTTCACATGAACATTTATATTCCACTTCTCAAGCATCCACTTCAAGTACATAATTCAAGTGTAAAACCATGAATTCCTTACCAAGATATTAAGAAAGCACTTCACATAACTTCCTAGCTCACTTTACAAGTGAATCCCAAGCTCAAACCACAAGGAACTTGAAAGAGATGGAGAGGAGCTTGGTAGAGATTTGTAGGTGTAAAATGGTGTATTGTGAGTTTAAGTGCCTTAATCCCCTTAATATAGCCACTTGGTATCATACCATACCAATTAACATAAACATGTAAATCCAAACTCAAATTCACATGCTAATGCAACTTTAAATAAAAAGGCAAAGGCATATGAAATTCACTTTAAATGCAAGTCCATCTCACATTAACTTCACATGCATATTCACATGCCTACTAGTTCATGTTGCTTAATATACCACTATATTTGATTTAATTCAATCATTCCTATGCACTACATCTTGTGCATCATGTTTCATTCCTTGCCAAATATTTAATATTCAGTTCATGTATGTGAGTATTAACCCTCGGTTCAACCCGAACCCGGGTCCACATCGTACCGTAATTCAAAATTACGCCATAACAAATCGAGGCATTACAAAGGGTGTCCAACAAAGCCCAAATCTACCAAGTCAAGGAAATCTAAATTACTCTGCAAATTACAAGAAGAGTTAGGCTCAAAAGGGCGACCACCCTGCTTTTCACATTGAGCCACAATAGCATTGAAGTCGCCCGCAACCAACCACGGGTCATAGAAAGACGCCGACGAATTCCCCAGCTCCTCCCTGAAAATAGACTTTAAGGATTGGTAGGGAGGGCAGTAAACAGTAGTAAGGATGAAAGAGCTGATAGGATGGGGAGACTGATCAATGGTAGAATGAATGATCCAAGGAGAAGAGTAAACAACCGAGAGATTGATCGTGCCATCCCAGGCCAGACAGAGGCCGCCTGCACGATTAGACGAAGGAACAGATAAACTATTAGTGAGTTTAGCAGCTGAAAGGATTTTATAAAGCGCTTGATTGACTTGGGATTTAACTTCACAGAGAAAAATGAGGGAGGGAGAATGAGCTTTGAGAAGAGCCGAGCAAGAGCTCGAATGGCCGAGGGGTTGGACATCCCCCGACAGTTCCAGATTAGAAGCTTCATGATTACTCCTTTAGCCCTCCCAGGCCAGGAATATCATAATCAAAAAGTCAGATATTTGGACAAATGAGGCTGATGGTGTGATTGTTTTGGTATCTTTTTCGGGAGATAAATGTTCAACCTCAATTTCTTGAGTGATAATTTGGACCGACCTACGAAAATGGAGGATTTTCCTTTCGCTGGATTTAGTATCTATACCAGATGGAGGGCCAAGAGAAATCGCATCGTCCGGATTGATCATAACCGTGGGAGAGCGAAATGTGGGACGTGATTTATATTCTTGGGAAGTCGATAAATTGATTTTCTTAAACAGCTGGTATGAGATGTGAGGCATAGGTCTTTTCAGATTAAGTAATCCCGTCTCCAAGGTTAGTGCTTCAACAAAGGGCAGAAGATCTTGAGTTTCAGAATTTGGGGGATCATCTGCAACTGGAATTATATCAATCTTAGGCTCCATTCATTGAAGGAGTACCCCACTCCATACCATGTTTAGCTTTGTGGCAGAGTTGGGTTGGTAGAGTAATATGCGTACAATGATCGATATGTTTTAAACCCGGGCTAATGCTCTGCTTATCAGGTACATTAGATATGAAGGGTTCTTTGAATTTTCGACCATGGGAAGGTGATGGAGACATCATATTTCCTTGAGGGATATGCTGGGCAATTGCGTTCAGGTTATTCGAATTGATCACAGAAATAGGAGGGGAAATAAGTTCCTCATTAGTCGACTCGAGATTTGTGGCTATGGATGTATGAATATTCTTATTCAGAGCAGGAATAAACGTAGTCGGAGGGATCGGTTGGGAGAAGTGTAGAAATAGGGATTACGCCGACCAGCTGGAAGCGCATGAAGCCAAGGTCCAAAGGGGATATTGTCTGGTTCCGCATCCGGATCTAACACACTGCATAACTCAACACTATGATTCACACATCCACAATTATAACAAAAATCAGACAATCTTTCATAGCTAATATCGATATTCAGATTACGGGAGGCCGAAATATTGATTAAAATGTTACTCTTGAGAGGCTTCGCCATTGGAATCTCCACTCGAGCACGTAGGGAGGGACGCCACTTCTTGGCTTCGGAAAATATGTCATCCGCCAGGTAGGTGCCGATGTGATTTCCTAAGAGCTTGGCCACCTCCTTAGTTATGAAGTTCACTGGAATATTAGAGGCCTGGATCCAGAAAATCACCGATTCGTAGTTGAGTTCTTGGAAGGCTAGATCTGGAGGCCAAATTTGAAGCAATACCAGAGATCCTTTGAAGTTCCATGGGGAGATTGACATGATTTTCTCCACATCAGATTTGTTGGAGAAAATGAAAGCCATGGAGTTTGAATCCATGAGATTCACCATGACTTGGCCACGAGGAGCCCAGGATTTCAGCAAGGTTTCCTTAGCTGCCAAGAGATTGGGTTTGGGGTAACAAAGACGCGCCGCGATAGCAAAGGATGAGGGTTTGATGGGTGTTGGCATTTCTGGGTCTAGGTTAGAAATGTGAGTTTCCAGATGGGTAACGTTAGGGTTATCAGCATCCATCTGGAAAATCTAATAGGACCGTTACTATTTCTGCACTCCCTAGTTCACATCAAGTTATGTTTCGTTTTATTGTGTGATTTCATTCTTCATTCGCAGGTTGATTGAATCCGGTTGGTTGCAGATCCAACTCCTTTTTTTTTTTGTTTTTTTTCCATAGTTAATTTCGATCTTTGTTTCCTCCTCTGCAACTTTCTTTTTTATTTTTTTGCCACATAATTTGGATAGTTAATTTCGATCTCTGTTTCTATGAATTTGTGCTTTTTCCTCCCGGAAAATATATGACACAAGCTATTATGATGCGTAGAATTAGAATTATGCACTCATTCTCTGTAGTATTTCTCTACTGGTTCTACGTGTTTTCATGAATTAGCCCTTGATCTTCCCAAACCCTAATTTTGTTTCGTTAGATATATTCTCTTGGCCAATTAACCTCCCGATTCGCTGATCAACCTACACACACTCTATCTTATATATTAACCTTAAACCTCCCCGTTATTGCTTAAAGATCTGAGCATGGCTTCAAAACAGCTTCCAACTAGTTCTAGTTCAGATGCTGATGAAAGGAAAAGGAAGCGGAAGTTTTCAAACAGGGAATCTGCCCGCAGATCTCTTGGATGAGCTAATTGCTCAAGAAAAACAAGTGCAGGAGGAGAACAAAAGGTTGAGGCAGATGATTGATAGTACCTCTCAGATGTATCTCAATTTTTCATCTGACAATAATGTTCTCAGGGTCAGGTTTCGGAGCTGACTGATCGTCTTCAATCACTCAACTCTATTCTTCATATAGCGTCCGAGGTGAGCGCCTTGGCCTTTGATATTCCTGATGTCCTGGACACTTTGCTCAAACCGTGGCAACTACCTTGCACTGTTCAGCCTATTCCAGCTTCTGATGATATGTTCCAGTACTGAACAATGGTGGAAGGTGTAATATTGTGGGTGCTCTGTTGATTATCCTATGGATGAGTTGTGTCTATTGGTCAAGCTTGGTTGATGTCTTGTTCTTGTGATGTTTTCACTATGATCCTATTAGTAGCCTTGGGTTTTGATATCTTGAAAAGTTCCTAGTTCCTTTCTTAGGATTTGATGTTAATGTGCTTGTTGTTACTAATAAGTGTTCTGTGGTGCTAAATGTAGTTTACTTTTTTTTAGAAATGGTTATCATTTATCATTTTCGTTCCTCTTTGCTTGTTGATCGTAACCATTGCTAGTGCCAAGTGATCTTCATCCTGTGGCTAAGGCTAAGACTAAGACTGATATTTGTCTGTCTGATCTCTGTTTTCTTGTTATTTTCTATCATTTATGAATGTGCTCTACTGCATCTGAACTGTATTCTTACTGATCTATCAACGGCAGTAGTATTGGATGCGGGATTATTACCTCATTCTTCTATGCAGATTCAGTACCTCATTTGATTGTGATTGCTTTAGTACCGTATATTAGCTTTTGCTATGCTGCTCCTTTGTAAGGAATATACTCCCAGGCCCTAAGAGGATTGTCCATGGAACTCATCTTGCTTGTTAAGCTAAGAATCTGTAGATACATTCTACTGCTATATTTGCACTATTCTTTGTTCTTGCAAATTCTGTATATATGCATTTCTCCGTATCAACTTATCAAGTATCTCTTGGTGCTATGGATTTCCCTTCCTATGTACTTGTTCACTAATTGCTACTTATTCACAAAAAGCCTAATCTCATGTATTTTGGAATCGAATATACATTTCTCGAAATATTAAACATAGCGTTTGCAATTTGTCTTTGTCTTTAGAGTTGGTAGCCTCGTTATGATCGTATCTAAGCAACTACCAGGTCAAACTCACCCATAAATATCAACCTTTCATCTTAACCCATTTTTTTTTTTTTTGGAGATTCACTCGTCGACCTCCTCAATGAGAGAATCGGAATGAGAATCAATACCCATTTTATATGGACAAGGGCTTATTTAATTTATTATATTTTGTAGCTAAACACCAAGATCCTGAAAATCAAACTTCGTAATTTACTAACAAACAAGTAAAATTCATATGCTCCTGAATCCAAGAAAGTAGAGTAAATGCCACAAATCTATAATATTTCACCATACAACGGGCTTCAACCAAATATTATTCCAACCTGAATGATAGAAAAGGAGCAAACTCGTAGCGTAGAGACCAGATTTAACCTTAAAATCACGCCCACTTAATCATTTACAGCAACCACAATTAATTGTCGTAAGTGCGGCACTCATCGGTCTCCGGGTTATCCTTACAGTATTCCTCCAAAGCATCCGATTCCTTCTTCCTATCCCTGGCGTGGCTAGCTGCCGCGCTCAGCTCCTCCACCTCGTCCCAAGCCGCAGCGCACTCGCCGCCTACTGGATCATCGGAACAGGTTTCCTGCGCCTTCTTGATGCTCTCCTCCACCTTCTCCGAAATCTGGTCCCGCGCCGCCGCCACGGGACGGGGGTACATCCGCCTGAATTGGGTGGTGGTACTGTTTAGAGTTGAAAATTTGATGGTATTGGGTCCTGGGGGGTAATCCATTGCCTTGGTAAATAATTTGGGGGTTGAAAGGCTCACTCCAGGTACTGCTGCCATTGATAATACGGGATGAAGCTTCAATCCTTCTAATTTAGAGAGACAATTGTCAGGATGATTGTATTCCTTGAGAGAGAGAGAGAGAGAATAAGAAATGTATTATTAAGCCAACTTGTATGATATTTATGGACACAAATCTCTTATCTTTTGTCCGCCTTCTTCCACGTCAGCCTCTAGATTAGATATTTTGTTTATTTATGGGTTCACAGGTTTGTAATTGTACAATAATAGGTTTTCTTGTCCAAAAATCTATATTTTATTTAATAAAAGAATTAAATCTCCATTAATTAAAGATATGTAAATAACAAAATGAATTTACAATTCTAAATGGATAATTACAATAATAGGTTTTGTGTGTCCAAGAATCTATTTTATTTTATTTTAAAAAATTTACGTGTTTATTTAAACTAACATGAGATAATTAAAACTTTTGTATATAATAGAAGCAAGTTCAACAGTTGTTTAATTATTTATATTCAGGGAATCTACACTTGCTGAAAGAGAAATAAAATATTTATTTAACGACAATTAAAGCTGAAAATGCGACCACATACTTTTATATTTTTCTCAATAGTCAAATTTTCAACTTTATCTTTTTCCAATTGAAATCGAGTGATTTAAGATGGAAAAATTTAAATTTTGATCATATATCTTGTTCATTTTTCATTGTAGTCTAAAAACCTAGAGTTACATTTTTAATTCGGAAGTTCGTCATTATTTTCACTTTTAGTCTTTTGTTTTTGTCATATGTTGACATGACGTCGGACAAATCAGCAATATTTGACGTCACTTTAGTAATTTTTGGCACCACATCAAATAATATCTGGTGTCATGTCAACACTCTGATAAAAAAAATTAAAATTGAAGTGAAGCGATACAACAAGTTCATTAAAAATGGAAAATTGACAAATTACCCAACTGTAATTGATATATTTTGATGCCGCTTCAAGCTAAACCATAATATGTTCAATGTAAGATTAGAAAAGTAATAAAGTTTTGAGTCAGCTCTCACCGTTGATTACACTTTATCAACAAACAAATAATTATTTAAAATTTTCAAGGCTGTCACGATATATGCATGAGAAGTCTAAAAAAAGTCCAACTAGAATGAAGCGGTCCCTTAAGGGCATCATCAAACAAACCGGCAATCTTCTAGTATAAATATATGATGAAGAAAAAAAATCAAATAAAAGATTCTCCGCCGTTCAAGTAACATCTTAAGGGCAGTGCCCTTAGATGCATCATCACTGTTCATTTGGAATCTTTTTTTTAAAAGAAAAAAAAGATTCTATATGGATGATAGATGATGCCCCTAAGGGCAGTGCCCTTCAGGACAGCAACAAACAAACCAAGATTGCCTCGTGTGTACATAAATATTCAAAACGTGTTACATACTTTATTCACATTTGGGTTTGTGGTCACGAAATACGAAATATCATCCCTTAATTTTTTTAAAAATTGCTAAATATTATTTATATTTTTTCTGAAAACTCACGCAAAAATTTATTAAAACGGTAAATTGGGAATAAATCACAAGACCAAATGTTTGTTTTATGTTCAGCATCTAGTCAGAAAGTTTTTTATATTTAACTCCCTACCCCACATGGAATTTATTATTAAGTGTGATAAATGTGATTTTTACACTTATATTTCTAATATTATTAATACTGATTATGTTGAATCCTGGACGATATTATGGATTTTTCTGTTGTTTTTGTGTATTTCAGGAATCAATGGTGAATTATATAAAAGTGGAGAAATTGAACTTAAAATGATGAAAAAATACTCAGATTAGCGAGCCAGTCGAAGAAACGACGAAAACTCAACTTTTGAAGAAAAAGAGTGACCGATCGATCGGTTGCCTTACACCCACAGATCGATCGAGGGCAGTATGTTGAGTTGAAAGAAATACACCTATACAATGTGTCACTCTTTAGGGGACTAATACAAACCTTGGTATCTTAAAAGACGTCTGGTAAATTGTTGCAGAAATGAGGGGCCCCAATATACGTAATCATATAATATAAACTTATGTCAGAGGTCTAACACAGACAGCCTACCGATCGATCGGTAGCATACCGTAGTTAAAAGGATTCAATTCAAAGGAATTATTGATCGGTCGGTACATCTTAGCGATCGACTGGTATACGAGAAATCTGGAAAAAAAATAGCTTTTGAGTTTGAGTCCTACATGTAATCTACTTAGTCCATCTCATCTATAAATACATGAGGCACAAAATTATCAGCATATATACACCATATTTGCCGTAGGACAAGCCTCCACTCAATCATCCATCTCACATTCAACCACAATCCATCAAACATCCTAGGAATTGGAACGTCCCAACAAGGAGATTGAAAGCGATGATCGAGAAGGAAGCGAGGATCTACAAACGGGATGCCGGGAGTTTATTCTTAGTTTTTAATATTTGTTTTGTTTCGTTTTTCAAATCAATTATTAACTAAAGTTATTTATCAGGACTAGGAGATCCACTGGTTTGATCCTATGACTTTTCTATTAAACTTTGATTGAATTATTATATCATAAGTGCATTATTTATGTTCTTTATGCTTTCAAGGGAGTATGTACTTTTGAATTGATATTAGCTATCATGATTGAGATCGAGAGATGATATTGTGATACGACATAATAAATTGTGCCGTGGATTTCGAATTGAGATCAAGAGATGAGATCAAATACATGTGTGATACCATATATATCTAGTAATCGAAAGCTAGAAGTTCTTACAAAGTTTTATGCAATACTGAATTGTTAAATGAGTGCACGACAACTTACTGCAATTTGACATTAGGTTTAATATAGCTCGAGAGTGTATATTAGATAATCTCGGAGAACTCGTCACCTTAGAGATATTTGGATATTCAATCGAAGGTCATAGGGATTACATTGATGAACCTACGTCTTGATAATCTTCTCTAGTGGATTTTTCTCATTATCTTTGGTTTGCTTTGTTGGATCATTAATAGTAGTTTAATTAATAGTATTTTACTGAATTTATAATCGTAGGTTAAATGTAGTTAAAAGAGTTTTATTTAGTACTTAAAGTTAGTCCATGTGGGTTCGAAACTCGTACTTCTTATTATCTATACTAAAACTTGACAACCGTGCACTTGTGGATTAATCGATCACTACTGGTATTTTATTGCTTAAAAAAGTGACGATCAAGTTTTTGGCACCGTTGCCTGGGACTAATTTGAGTAATATCATACGAGAATCTTTTACAGTAATTTAACCAATTCTTTATATATAATTTCGAGAAAAAAAATATTTGACTGTTTTAATTTTATTTTCTTGCAAGGTACTTGTGATTTCATAAACAAGTCTTCACAAGCTTTGCCCAACAACTTTCAGAGTCGTTCTATGCAGCGTGTGAGAGATTCAATGAATTGTCACAGACAATTCGGTATCATAATTTTTCAAACTATACTCTTTTGCAATTTTTCTATAATGGTTTGGATGCAGAAACATAAGGATGAGTATACACGGGAGCTTTGACAACTGGTAGTCTCATGTATGATAGAGATGAATACATCATGTTGCACATATTCAATGATATGACATACTTAGATTACCATTGTCATTGTGATCCTTCACTGCAATGTTGTGAACGCCACTTTTTTAAACAATAAAATACCAATAGTGATCGATTAATCCTCAAGTGCAAGTTTGTCAAGTTTTAGTATAGTATTTTGAGGACAGGTTGTCGAGCCCACATGGACTAACTGTAAGTACCAAATAAGACGTTTTTAACTATATTTAACCTAAAATAGTGAATTAATATTTAAACTAATTAACACAAATAAGATACTAATAATAATCCAACAAAGCAAACCAAAGATGACAGAGAAAATCCACTTGAGAAAGATTATCAAGACGTCGGTTCACCAATGTAAATCATCTATGACCCTCAATTGAATATCCATATATCTCTAAGGTGACGAGTTTTCCTAAATTATCTAATATACTCTCTCGAGCTATATTACAACTTAATATCAAATTGTAGTAATTCACTCTCTTTTAAATCTCTATAAGCGCAATCCCCTCGGCGCCGGAGATATTCTCATATTTTTTTTTTGATAAAATCTCTTATTTGTTGATCTTCGTATACCACACATTCATAAGTGGCGCGGTTGGGTGGGCGCTGAGGTGCCTATGTTTCTGCCTCGGGGCATTTTTTCAGCCTGTCAAGAGCCTAGGCGCATCATAAGTGGTGCCTTTGCGCCTACGATTATGCCTGTTGCACCGTAATTTATTATTTTGTCATAACTTTATCATACAATCTTTGAATTCAACGAATTAGTTATCAACGCGAAGATAACAGAAAGTTTTACAACTTTATGTTGATCACATTCCCCAAATATGTCTCGAACATGGAGAAAATCGAGGAGAAATGAGTGATAAGTGTCTTGGATTCTGGTTTTTGCCTATTTTCTTCAACTTTCTTCCTTATTCCATCGTTTTAGCTCGATCTCTTTACCTTTTCCTACATCTTACCAAATCTATGTTTAGGAACTATAAAAATCAAGTTATCACCATGCCTAATCATTGACAGTTAAGCACATAAACGTGTCTATTTCTAGACACATCAGATACCAAATGTATCATGATGTTGTACATTAAACATACAATTATGGTACTATTTAACCTAAGATGTGGTACCATAAACAATAAAATGTGATAATAAAATCTCTACATTACTATTATTGTAAGATAACATGCATAACAATTAACACTTTTATGTTGTACTATTTCACCTAAGATATGGCAGTAATCCTATGACATTGCGTATACAAATCTATTTGTAATCCTATCCAACAATATATATGATATGGTACTAAATGGATCAGGATGTGATGCATGTAACCTGCAATTGTGGTACTATTTAACATAAGTTGTGGTACTATATTCTCTACGATTACGTACTATAATAAATGCATCATAATAAACACTTCAATTTGGTATTTTTAACCTAAGATGTGGTAGTAATTTTTAACATCTCATATACAAGTCTCATATACAAATCGTGTTGCAATCATATCCAACAATATATATGATGTGGTACTAATGTATTAGGATGTGGTACATGTTGTTGGGATATGCTCTAAGACAACTCATTAGATGATTGTTTATGACATACAATGTATTATGATTTTGTTAATGGCAATTCATTATTATATATTATTTGAGTATCCTGTGTAATATGATTTAATATATAAGTTAATGTCCTTAGAATAGTATTGTATTGTTCTTAAATATTGTCCCTAGTCAAGTATTATCATGAATAAGGATAATGATAATGCATTGAGACTAGTATGTTTTGATTGATGAATTGTTCATAGATATGAGATATCAAATCAACACATAGGTGCATGTTAGAGAACGATGTACTGGACAGACCCACCATGAGAATGTTGCATGGATAGTTATATGAACGTCATAAGCAATTCTCATAGTGATAATAATGTATGTAATCCTTACGACTTGAGATCATCAGAGATCCCAACATAATGAGTCATGTATCTTGATATTGTCAAACGTTACCTGTAACAGGGTAAACTATAAAGACAATCATTGGATACACCACGAATTATGTAGAGAGATGTTGAGTGATCAAGAAAGGATTTGTCCCTCCTATATAACAGGAGAAGTGTTTGGGCCCTTGATCAAGTAAGACTAAAATGCATGGCCGTGCTCGAATGAGTCGATATGTGATATCGAGCTTATTCGTTTATTCTAGTTCTTCTTGGGGATCAAGAAATAAAAGATTGAATATGAGTATGACTATTCCATAGCTCATGTTCAATCTAAACACATTGGACAAAGGGATTAAGTTACATAGTTAATATTATCACATTCCGTAGGTTATGTCGAGTCAATGACATTCTTGTAATTTGGGTAGCCTTGATATGTTGTTAGATACCGCTCATTGCTTGTGACATAAAATTAGATTTTATGTCGCTGCCAACATTGCAAGATCCTATCGGGTCACACAAAAGATTAAATCGATAAAGGGAGATATAATTCATTGGATGAATTAATTAATTAATTAATTACGAAGAGTCTTAATTATACATATTAGATGATGGATTTAATTAATTATTGGTATGGGCCAATGAGGCTTTAAGAAAGCCTTTAATTAAATCTAACATATATATTATTTGATAACAAGGTTAATTAAGAATTAATCCTACACATCATAAAACCTAATAGCCACTCTCATACTCACTCTCGGTCGCCGCCTCTTGCACTCGACCTCACGGCCACCGCCGCCGTGAATAGTGCTTTTGAACGGTTGTCGATTGATCGGTTTTGAACCGTGAGTTTAGCTCCTGTTTAAGAACGAGTCTAGCAACTTGTTCTTGAACACCTTTTCGATTTGATCGTGTGGATACCGTAGAGACGAAGGTGCAAATCTTTGTTCGTGACTCGTGGACTTGCAACGAGGATTCTGCTACAAACACGCTACAAGGGTACGATTCTTAATCAATCTCGATATGATCACTTTGTATAGGTCCTTTGGTGTTAAATTCTGCTGCATATAGTATGATGGATTCCTAACAGTGGTATCAGAGCCAGGTTCAAAGCTCATATCGGAATTATGTGGTTAATTGTTTAATCATAGTTAGAATTATATTGCATGCTTTGAAACTGTATATAATCATATATGATATGAGTAAATCAAATTTGTGAAAATCATCGTAAAATTATATATGATATAATTGACAATTTATGTATACGATACACCAAGGCGAAAAGCCGAGCCCATGGCTCTTGATGGTTCGGGCATCACCAACCATGACTCACAGCCGCCGCATGTTAGCTAGGGTTTGGACCCTTGGCTCGAGCATGGGCCAAGCCGCCGCACCAACTAGGGTTTTGAACCCTTTTGGGTCGATTAAAAGCATGGCGGCGCTTAGAGGTTCGGACCATGGTTCACGAAAACATGCGAGTAGGCGGCTACCTCCACGTGAGAGCTAGGGTTTTCGAACCCCTTGGCTCGAGATGGTCGAGCCGCCACCGTCATGAATCGTGCATGGAGAGGCTCGAGACGGCTAGGGTTTCGAACCCTAGCGGCCGCCGCATGGCTTACACGGGCTTGGACCGTGACTTGGGCTAGGGTTTCGAACCCTAGGCTCATGCATGGTCCAGCCGTGTGGTTAGGGTCTTTGAACCCTTTTGGTCCATGGCTTGTGACGCAACGAGTCTCGGTGGCATGTGATGTCACGAGTGTACGATAATTTTCCAAAATTTTATTTTACAGTTTTAATTAGAATTAAATTTTAAAATGTTTAGAATTTAATTAATTAAATGTTATAGCATGTTTTATGTGTTGTTTGAGCATGGTGCATGGTTATAGCCCTATGACCTATTAGATAGGATTTGTGTATAATTGTAATTTTAATACGGCCTGCGTGTCGTGCCTTCTCTATTTTTCCTAAATGTTATCCCTCCCCTATGTTCCCCTCGAATGTGACTCGAGGAATTCTCTATATCTTGTAAATGTTATATAGTAGTTTATTTTGTTGATGGAGATCAATGAAGATGGACCAAGATGCCGGGATGAGGAGGCCATTCACAAAAGGGAGCCAAAGAGGTGCTTGGAGAAGTTACCTTAGGTTGACCTTCTAGTATTTTCTTATTGGCTTGAGAAAATCATTAGTTGGGGCTATAACCATGCCACGCTTATTTTATTTTGATGTATGAGATACATGTTTATCGTTTTATTTAATATTGATGCTTGATACACATATATGTAGATATGTATATATTCATATATGTACCAGACATATTTTCAATATTAATAAAATCATGAGATCAATAAATCCCTCTTAAAATATTAAGTCAAATTAAGATGCCTTCCAATTAAAAATACTAGTCAAGACTTCGATTGAACATGTGTGGGTTTGCCAAAGCAAAGCACCGTACAATCTTAGTAAGGCGCGAAAGGATAAAAGTGATATCCGTGTTATTTTAAAATTGGGTTCGACTTAACTATCGTTATCTCAATAGGATTGGGAACCTAGAGGCATGGGGTTGGATAATAACTAATTAGATGAATTTGAACAAAGTGTTGTTCGTCCAACCATCCAAGAATTACATGTGATGTAATTGACAAAGTGTTGTCTATCTAAATAACCGAGTCTTGGGTGATTAGCCAAAGCTAACTCAGGATTAGGTGAAATATGGATCTTGGCCCACTAAGTTTACGAGGGTTGATATTTTAAACAAAATAGTGGGAGTATCATTTAATATAAGACCTTATTAAATGATTAAAATCATAAACTTATTTTGCATATTTATATTTTAGATATCCATGGCATCAAACAACGTAACTAGCACACTATCATTGCGATCGGTCCTTGAGAAGGACAAACTGAATGGGACAAATTTCCTAGAATGGTATAGGAATTTGAGGATTGTCCTCAAACAAGAGAAAAAGCAATATGTCCTAGAGGAACCCTTACTTGCTGAGGAACCTCCCGTAACGGCTGCTAAAACCGATAAGGATGCTTACAAGAAGCATCAGAATGACGCGCTTGATGTTGGTTTCCTTATGCTTGCCACCATGAACTCTGAGCTTCAGAAGCAACATGAGGAAATGGAGGCGTTCGATATGATCGAGCACTTAAAGCAACTCTACCAACAACAAGCTAGACAAGAGAGGTATAAAGTCTCTAGAGCGATATTCCAGTGCAGAATGGTAGAAGGAAGCCTTGTTGGAACTCATGTACTAAAGATGATTGGGTACATTGAGAATCTTGAAAAGCTGGGTTTTCCGTTGGACCAAGAGTTGGCCACATACGTGATCTTGCAATCGTTGCTTGATAGCTACAGTCAATTTGTCTTGAATTACAATATGATTGAAATCGAAAAGACGCTACCGCAATTGCTTGGTATGTTGAGAACATATGAAGCAAATTCAAAGAAGTCTAAGCATACTAATGTTCTTATTGTGATTAAGAGCAAATGAAAGACTAAAGCTAAAGGCTGCAAGAAGAACAAGAAAGTCTTTGTTAAGTCTAAGCCTCATGCTTCTGCACTCAAGCCAAAGGGAGGAGTGGCTAAGGAAGGGAACTGTTTCCATTGCGGTGAGACCGGTCATTGTAAGAGGAACTGCAAATTATATCTGGAAGATCTTAAGAAGACAAAGGGAAGTGTGACTTCCGCTTCAGGTATTTTTGTTATAGAAGTAAATTTATCTACTTCTTCATCATGGGTATTAGATACTGGATGTGGTTCTCACATTTGTGTTAATGTGCAGGATCTCAAAAGGAGTAGGTTGTTGGCGAAAGGCGAGGTTGATCTCCGAGTGGGAAATGGAGAAAGAGTTGCTGCATTAGCTATTGGAGATTATTCATTAAATTTACCTTCTGGTTTATTATTAGATTTAAAAGACTCTTATTTTGTGCCATCTATTACTAGAAACATTATTTCAATTTCTTGTTTGGACAAGATTGGTTTTTCATTTATTATAAAGGACAAGTGTTGTTCCATTTATTTGAATGATATGTTTTATGCTAGTGCATAACTGATTAATGGTCTTTATGTATTAAATCTTTATATGCCTATCTATAACATAAATACTAAAAGGATTAAGAATAATGATTCTAATCCAACTTATCTCTGGCATTGTCGCTTGAGCCATATAAACGAGAATCGCATATCAAAACTTCATAAGGATGGAGTATTGGATTCATTTGATTTTGAATCATATGAAACATGTGAATCTTGTTTAATGGGCAAGATGACTAAAGCTCCTTTCAAGGGACATGTTGAAAGGACAAATGATTTATTGAGTCTCATGCATAGTGATGTATATGGACCAATAAGCACACAAGCTAGATGTGGTTTTCAATACTTCGTTACATTTACTGATGAATTCAGTAGATATGGGTATGTGTACCTAATGAAACATGAAACCTTTGAAAAGTTCAAGGATTTCAAGAATGAAGTACAAAACCAGCTTGGCAATGTATCAAAACCCTCCGATCAGATCGAGGAGGCGAATATCTAAGCCAAGAGTTTCATGACTATCTAAAGGAGTGTGGGATAGTCCCACAACTCACTCCTCCGTATACTCCACAATGGAATGGTGTATCCGAAAGGAGGGATCGAACTTTGTTGGACATGGTTCGATCAATGATGAGTCATGCAGATCTTCCGACTTCCTTTTGGGGACATACTTTAGAAACATCGATATTTATACTGAACCGTGTTCCATCTAAATCAGTAGAAAAGACACCATATGAGATATGGACTAAGAAGCGTCCTAGTATGTCTTTTATGAAGATTTTGGGTTGTGAGGCTTACGTGAGACGTCACGCCTCCAATAAACTTGGACCCAAATCTGATAAGTGTTTATTTGTGGGGTATCCTAAGGAAACGAAAGGATACTATTTCTATTATCCCACCGAGAACAAAGTAGTTGTTGCTTGGACTGGTGTCTTTCTTGAAAGAGAATTTATTTCGAGAAGAACCAGTGGGAGGCAAATAGAACTTAGTGAAGTTCAACCACAAGAAAACATTGAACATGATATTGAGATGGAAACAGAGCAGACACCACAAGCTGTTGTGGATGAAATGCCTGCTCAAGAGACACAAACCCAACGTAGGTCTGTAAGAGAACTCCGAGAGCCACAGAGATATGGATTTCTTGTGACTCAACAATGTGACTTACTACTTATTGATGAGGATGAGCCGTCATCTTATCAAGAAGCTATAATGGGCAATGATTCTGAGAAATGGCAAGAAGCCATGAAATCTGAGATGGAATCCATGTATGCAAACCAAGTATGGACTTTGGTTGCACCCGCCTGAAGGGGTAAGACCCATAGGGTGCAAATGGATTTTCAAGAAGAAGACTGACATGGATGGTAATGTACAAACCTTTAAGGTCGACTGGTTGCTAAAGGTTTCAAACAAATTCATGGTATTGACTATGATGAAACTTTTTCGCCAGTTGCCATGGTTAAATCCATTAGGATCTTACTTGCAATAGCTGTATTTCATTATTATGAAATCTGGCAGATGGATGTCAAAACAGCTTTCCTTAATGGAAATTTACTTGAGGATGTGTACATGTCACAACCTGAGGGTTTTGTCGATCCAAAGGATGCGGAAAGATATGCAAGCTACAACGATCCATTTATGGATTGAAGCAAGCTTCTCGGAGTTGGAATCTTCGTTTTGATGATGCAGTCAAAGAGTTTGGTTTCATCAAAAACGTAGATGAACCTTGTGTCTACAAGAAGGTCAGTGAGGAGCATAATTATCTTCCTAATATTGTATGTAGATGACATACTTCTAATTGGGAATGATATCCCTGCCTTACAATCTGTAAAGATTTGGCTAGGGAATTGCTTTTCTATGAAAGATTTAGGTGAACCCACCTACGTATTAGGTATCAAGATCTATAGAGATAGATCAAGAAGATTACTTGGCCTAAGTCAAAGTACATACATAGACAAAGTGCTAAAACGGTTTAGCATGCAAGAATCTAAGAAAGGATTCGTTCCTATGACACATGGGATACATCTCTCGAAGGATCAGTGTCCTTCAACACCAGTGAGAGACAACGCATGAGTAAGATTCCATATGCGTCAGCTATTGGATCTATCATGTATGCCATGATATGTACGCGTCCCGATGTCTCGTATGCTTTGAGCATGACGAGCAGATATCAGGTTGATCCAGGTGAATGTTACTGGATTGCAGTCAAGAATATCCTGAAGTACTTGAGAAGAACTAAGGATACATTCTTGATTTATGAAGGTGAGGAAGAGCTCAATGTAATAGGTTACACTGATGCAAGCTTCCAAACTGACAAAGATGATTTCCGATCGCAATCAGGATATGTATTTTGCCTAAATTGAGGTGCTGTAAGCTGGAAGAGTTCAAAGCAAGAGACAGTAGCCGATTCTACAACTGAAGCTGAATACATTTGTGAGACCCCGTTATCTAAACAAGATTCTAAGGTGCAATTAAGAGAACTAATCATTCATAAATCAGAGTTTTAGGCTGTGTTGATAATCCTGAGCTTAAGAGATTACAGTACCAAAAGTTCAAAAAGGAATTATACATATTCCTAACAAAAGGGTACTAACTATAGCTTGACTCTACACTTTGTAGAAACTATACAAAAAGTAATCTCTGTTCTGCTAATCCTGTAGCACTCCTTACAGCTCAGCGTATCAACATAACCCTGGTTCTCCATGTCAAAAGCACCTACAAAGACAACCCCCAACACATGAGCACATCATAGTTCACATCAATCATAATATGAATGTAAAGCATAAATGCATAAATCATAGGCATATAATACTTCCTGAATTTCCAATGCATTTAAAACGCCCATTTTGGTTGTCCATGTACCATAACTCATAATCAAATCAATATATGATATTATGGCTTCTTTAAATAAATGTCACGACATATCTTTATTTCTTAAATCTTTACTTCAATCCTTAGTCAGTTTATCATCAGTGTATTTTAACGCCCATCGCTTCATAACTTTAGAACAAGCGGAACTCCCCTCCCTCGCTTCTTCATACAAGCGGTATTTCTATCCTCGCTTCGTATGGTAAACCTCGCATCCATGTGCAAGCGGTCCTCCCCTCCCTCGCTCCACATTTTTAGCGATATATAGCGGTAAGCATTAAAATCATCACTGTGATAACCGTAACTCGTGGAATACACACCAAATGTTCCACATCATACATATGCAACAACAATGCATAACAACATATATCGTACTCATAATGCACAACTTGCATTTATCGCATGTCAAATAATAAACATATAATACACGTTACCGTTGGGTGCCCGTACGTCGCTTACGTACCTTTCCAAAATATGGTATGTTGCAGGACTCTATCCCCTGCGCTGTGTGGCTATCTGTGAAGGCTCTACACCAGTGTACAACACAATATTAGATGCCAATTTATAGACCAAAATAAAAAAATCCAACAAAAACATCATTTTCCACTATTCAACAGCTGGCGATCGATCGCTGCATCGAGGCGATCGATCGCCAGACTTCACTGGCTCGAGGCGATCGATCGCGCCATTTATGGCGATCGATCGCCTGCCTTCTATTTTAGCTACTGGCCTTCGGCGATCGATCGCCGCGTTTGTAGCTATCGATCGCCACATGTTGTGTGCGCGATTTCTCCAGATTTTCGAACACCCATCTTCTTACCATCCAATCTAGCATATAAGACATACAACATGCTCGAACAAACATGCTAAGAGCTACAAGGTACTACCGTGCATGTATTCAAATCAAAGTTCTACCCAAACTTAAACCCACATGCATCAAAATCGCCCAACTACATCAGTACTCACCCAAGCTTTCTGAAAACAGGGTATCATAATTATTTTCCCAGATTTTCGAGCACCACTTTTCATACCAACAAATCCACCCAATTAAACATGCATCATGCTCAAGTAAACATGCTAGAAGCTTCATAAAAACACCATGAATGTACTTAAATCGAAGGTTTAACAAAACCTAAGCTAGCATACCATTAAAACATCATAACCAAACCCAAACTTAACCAAAAGTTACCCAAAGCAAGATATGGTTCCTCACCCTCTTTTGCTCCAATTTTTGGCAAGGTTCCAAGCAATAAAATGGCAGATCTCCTCCTCCTTCTTGCTTAGCAAATGCTGGACGGTTTTTGGGTGAAATTGGGGAGAGTTTGGAGTGATGGAGATTGAGTGATTGGGAGGGCAAGTGGGGGGTATGAGCAGCCAGCAGCTGCTGAAATGGGAATGGGTTGAGGGGGGTGGTTGGGTGGTGGGTGGTGAGATTTGTTATGTTTTGGTCCCGGTATTTAGCACGATGTATTAAAATATCCTCACATGATATTTTATAGTATTTACTCAATAAAATACTTCAATTCCAATTAAACATGCTTCACCCAAAAGAAACAACATCCACCCCAAATAATCATGCCATAACCCAAATTCCCAACATATAACACATGCACCCTGAAACGCATTTTCCCAATATTATTAATTCTACCCAATGAATTAAAACCATAATCTTCATAACATAATTAATGTTTAAAAGCACATAATCATTTCGGGGATATCACAACATTGCTTCCTCAGATGCAGCAAAGGAAGCTGTTTGGATCAAGAAGTTCATTTCTGAACTTGGGGGTGATGCCTAGCATACTAGATCCGATTGAACTCTATTGTGACAACAATGGAGCCATCGCATTGGCTAAGGAACCTAGATCTCACCAAAGATCCAAGCACATACGTCGGCGCTTTAATTTCATTCGAGAAATCGTTGAAAGAGGAGATTTAAAAATATGCAAAGTACCAACTGATGATAATGTATCTGACCCACTGACGAAGCCACTATCACAGCAGAAGCATGATCGTCATACTAGATCTCTAGGCATTAAGTATATGTCTGATTGATCTTAGTGCAAGTGGGAGATTTGTTGGGATATACCCTAAGACAACTCATTAGATGATTGTTTATGACATACAATGTATTATGATTTTGTTAATGGCAATTCATTATTATATATTATTCGAGTATCTGTGTACTATGAATTAATATATAAGTTAATGTCCTTAGAATAATATTGTATTGTTCTTAAAGATTGTCCCTAGTCCAATATTATCATGAATAAGGATAATGATAATGCATTGAGACTAGTATGTTTTGATTGATGAATTGTTCATAGATATGAGATATCAAATCAACACATAGGTGCATGTTAGAGAACGATGTACTGGACAGACGCACCATGAGAATGCTGCAGGGATAGTTATATGAACGTCATAAGCAATTCTCATAGTGATAATAATGTATGTAATCCTTACGACTTGAGATCATCAGAGATCCCAACATAATGAGTCATGTATCTTGATATTGTCAAACGTTACCTGTAACAGGGTAAACTATAAAGACAATCATTGGATACACCACGAATTATGTAGAGGGATGTTGAGTGATCAAGAAAGGATTTGTCCCTCCTATATAACAGGAGAAGTGTTTGGGCCCTTGATCAAGTAAGACTAAAATGCATGGCCGTGCTCGAATGAGTCGATATGTGATATCGAGCTTATTCGTTTATTCTAGTTCTTCTTGGGGATCAAGAAATAAAAGATTGAATATATGAGTATGACTATTCCATAACTCATGTTCAATCTAAACACATTGGACAAAGGGATTAAGTTACATAGTTAATATTATCACATTCCGTAGGTTATGTCGAGTCAATGACATTCTTGTAATTTGGGTAGCCTTGATATGTTGTTAGATACCGCTCATTGCTTGTGACATAAAATTAGATTTTATGTCGCTGCCAACATTGCAAGATCCTATCGAGTCACACAAAAGATTAAATTGATAAAGGGAGATATAATTCATTGGATGAATTAATTAATTAAGAAGAGTCTTAATTATATATATTAGATGTATGGATTTATTAATTAGAGGAAATTACAAGAAGGTATCATTTTTTAAAACATCTTTCAACTAAATCACCCTAAAAACTCTTCTTTCAACTAAATACATCTTTTAAAAAATATCTTTCACATAAGTCTATTTTATGGAACCCTAATCTAATTAATCCATTTTTATGACTTAAACACCCCTAATCTAATTAATCCATTTTCTCAATGGCAGATTGTTCGATTGGTTGAATTGCTTTAAAATTTCAGAACGAGTATCGAATTTTGTTCTTCACAAATTGAATCTCGTTGTCGTTCTCATACTCGTCTTCAATCAATTTCTCTGTTTTTTTTCGATCTATTTCTTTGAATTGGTTTCGTCTTCTTCGTTGGGAGCTGTTTCTGAATTGACGTATGATCGCACCATAGCATTCACCTTCAATTGTTAAATTTTTTTGCTTCGTGACGCATCGTCGCTTGCAATTGTGCCAAATTTTTCTGCGATCTTGTGATGTTTTTTCTGCGTGATTCTAATATCAAATCTGCAAAAAAAATATCGTTTTTCTTTTGGAATATGGCGACGGCAAAGGACAACTGTTGAGGAATTGAATTCTTCGTCGTGAATTAATCATGCGATGCGTTTAAAAATGTATTCATGTGGTGCATGTAAATTAAATGCGCCTTAGTTTACCGGTGCATGTAATTACATGCACCGTTAGTCTAAATTAGAATGATGTAATTAATCCAAACCACGTAAGAAGTAATTTCATAATACCATAAACATATGTAAATAAACAGAAACAAATAAAGAAAGAAATTCCTAAATGAAACGAAACACCAGATAGTAAAAATCCCACATGTGCTCAACTGAATTCCAATTACCAATCTATCGGTGCATGTAATTTACATGCACCGATAGTCTACCGGTGCATGTAAATTACATGCATCGGTAGACTCAACATTTGCATTGGTTCTCAAATTGCATAATAAATAAGTATCATATAGTAAGTGTTAAAGACGATCACAAATAACACTTAAAATTAATACATGTTTGTGTAATATATTATCATTTGAAAAATTATAGAATTTTGTTATGAGATTATGCAATAATTTATCATATAGTATATACTCATCCATAATAAAATTTAATTTCTAAAGTAATATATTGTATCTTTAATTTGTTATAAGATCAATTGTAAAAATTATAGAATGAAAAATTAATTCACATTTTTTTTGATTTGATCATTGTTATTTAGTAATTAGATAAAAAAAATCGTATATTAGTGCATCTTCGCCTATCGGTGCATGTAAATTACATGCATCGATAGATTTTAGCAAGTCGGTGCATGTGAATTACATGCATCGCTAAGTCTATTTTGGTGCATGTAAATTACATGCACCTATAGACTTATACTATATTTAACAAAAAATAGCCTTTTATATATAATTTTGAATATGTAACATTTTTCCTCATTAAGTTTTTTTTATTTAATAGCAAACTGAAATAGAAGGCTTGAGATGTAAAATAACAAAATGAATAAGAAAGCAAAACCTAAGTCTAAAGATGCATGTAAGTTACATGCACCAATGAGTCTATCGGTGCATGTGAATTACATGCACCGACAGACTCATGAACTGCCGGTGCATGTAAATTACATGCACCACTGAGTCTATCGGTGCATGTAAATTACATGCACCGATAGACTCATGAATTGTCGGTGCATGTAAATTACATGCACCAATGGTTTCAATATCATTACATTCTCAAAATTTGCATTCAAACAATTGATCGAACATCTCAAATACATTATAATTTTGAGTTTCACATTAAAAATCTACAAACAATCATTACAACAAAATTGAAATTCATAATAAATATAATTTTTTTATCAAACAATTGATCGAACAATTCAAATATATTATATTTGTACGTTTCATATTAAAAATCAACGTACAGACATTACAAAAAAATTGAAATTCATAATCGGTAAATAGATGATAAATAGAAGTGCGGTGATTTTATCTTCTTGCACAACCGTTTTGTTTTCGTTTGACCAGTGCGCGCAGCTCCGACGCCATGGGAGGAGCGACAACTTCCGACGACGGCGTTGGTGGTTGGGACATGTGGCTGATGTGAGGGTTGGAGACTAGGGTTTTGATATTGAAGGAGGTGATCCAAGGAAGGCAGAAGTCTATTTTGGTCATTTTGACCAAAATTGGACCTAGTTGAAAGAATTTTTTTTGGGGTAACTGGGTTGAAAAATCTTTTATCAAGTAGTACCGACCCGAAATTTTCCCATTTAATTAATTATTGGTATGGGCCAATGAGGCTTTAAGAAAGCCTTTAATTAAATCTAACATATATATTATTTGATAACAAGGTTAATTAAGAATTAATCCTACACATCATAAAACCTAATAGCCACTCTCATACTCACTCTCGGCCGTCGCCTCTTGCACTCGACCTCACGGCCACCGCCGCCGTGAATAGTGCTTTTGAACGGTTGTCGTTTGATCGGTTTTGAACCGTGAGTTTAGCTCCTGTTTAAGAACGAGTCTAGCAACTTGTTCTTGAACACCTTTTCAATTTGATCGTGTGGATACCGTAGAGACGAATGTGCAAATCTTTGTTCGTGACCCGTGGACTTGCAACGAGGATTCTGCTACAAACACGCTACAAGGGTACCATTCTTAATCAATCTCGATATGATCACTTTGTATAGGTCCTTTGGTAGGAATCCAATTTTAAATTCCACTGCATATTGTATGATGGATTCCTAACACATGTAACCTACAATTCTGGTACAATTTAACCTAGATTTGTTATTATTAATACTGAAATATGGTACAATACTATCTACGATTATGTACTATTGTAGAATAGCATGCATCACACTAAACACTTTTATTTGGTATTATTTAACCTAAAATGTGGCATTAATTCTATGACATGTTATATACAAATCTATTTGTACTTATAAAGTATATATGTTATGTTACTAAATATATTAGGACATGGTGCATGTAACCTACAATTGTGGTACTATTTAACCTATGATGCGGTAATCTTAACACTGAAATGTGGTACTATTAGCACTGAAATATGGTACTATAATCTCTATGATTACGTACTATTGTAAAATAACATGCATCACAATAAACACTTTAATCTGATACTATTTAACATAAGTTGTTGTGGTACTTCTATGACATCTAATAAATCTATTTGTAATCATAACCAACAATATATCTGATGTTGTACTAAATGTATCATGATGTGGTACATTCAACTTACAATTGTGGCACTATTTAACTTATGATGTGGTACTATTAACCCTGAAATGTGACTAACTGTATGATAAAGTGTCACTTTTATCATACAAATTTTTGCTGTTTAAGCTAAATGTGGTGATATTTAAGCTTAGATGTACTATTTTGTGTTAGGTGCCTTAATCCAACAATAAATATAACATGGTATTTTTTGAATCATAGTGTAGTACCAATAACCTACAAATATGTCACTAAATAAGCTAAGGAGTTATATAATTGACACAAAAATATGGTATCATATTATCTATATTACCAAAGTGCAGAATTTGTTATACCAATTGATTATATGTGATACAAATCAAACCAAAGAAAATCATAGTATTATCTTATATGTGATCCAAACCAAACCAAGTGCTAAGTGCTAATATCTTATACAAACAAACCAAAGAAATTTATGGTGCAATCTGATATGTATACAAACCGAATCAAGCGTTAAGTGTTAATATCTGATACAAACCAAATAAAAAAAAATTAAGATACAAACAAATCAAGAATATCAGATTTTCTAACTAAATTGTAAAGCATCTCATGTTCATCTCCTAAAGTGGTGGTAGTCATATATGTAGGATATTATTCAATGCTATATCTATTCACATATCCCCAAAATTCTTCGTTATCTTGTGCAAATGTCTTTGCCAAAAAATAGATAAACACTCCACAATTAGTGATACCAAACTTTTGTTGCCGGATGAAATGACGCTCGACTTCGGCTATTGGGACATGATATACAAGAACACATGATGTAGTCACATATAACTTTGTCTGATAAAATATTTGAATTAGTTGAAATTTTTTTCAATGGTATTCATCTAAATTGTCTTATGAACTAATGGGGTTTCCTTCAACTTGTACATTTGCCTCAAACCAATTTTCATTTCATTTTGCAACTGTGTTTGAAAAAAGGAAGGTGAACAACGATTAATCAATTTGTATTGTCTCGGCTTTCAGAATTTGAACCAGGCTCCATCGCTGCACCCAGCACAATATTTTTTAAAAACACACACACACACATATATATATATATATATCATGAAATTAAATGCGGCTAATAAAGGAACAATAAAACATATTGAGATTGAAATTGAATATGAATAGTAATAATTCGAGCATCAAGGTTGAATACGAAATTAAATCCTCAACTTTCAAGCAAATCGGATTTGCTTCTATATGATTTTATCTATGGTTACTTTTCTTGTCGGTTACAATGGTGCTTACAATTGCAGCACATCCAAGAATTGTTATGCCAAGAAACAAGTAGCAAGATGCAAAATAGATTCATCAATGCTCATAGTCACCTACACATGTGCCACAATAATCAATGTCTTCGTAATCCTACGTCAAACCAGAAACAAGAAGCAGAGGTAAATACAAAACAAGAACAAGAACCCAGAATCCAAGCATCAGCAGCTCACCTCATTGAAGAAAACCTATTTGGACAAGTGTGGATTGTTGGGAATTTGATCCTCCAAATTCATCATCAGGATCAACACATCTCTGACTTGCACTTAGCACAAGCCAAAGTTGATTTTCTATCAAATTTTTCAACATCAAATCTGACTGTATTTGAAACTCTGCTTCCTTGTATTATCTTGTGATACTTTGATGAATTTTACACCAGACATGAATAGTACATACTAAGTAAGCTCACAGGAAAGAGAGAATCTCGATCTTTTATAGACAGAACTTCAAGGTTCCCAGGAAAATTGGTGGGGTCACACTGGCCCCACTTAAATAACGATTCCTAGACAGAACCTCCTTAGTCAATACGTATTTGTCTACCACACCAAAGCTCCACCACAGCAAAAGAACCTGGCTCTCCTTTCACTTGTTGGGAATTTGATCTTCCAAATTCACCCACGGGATCTACACATTTATGATAAAAGAAAGCTAAAAGAGAAATAATAATGACACAAGAATTTTACGTGAAAAGAATTTTACGTGAAAAAATCCAAATCAGGAGAAAAACTAACAGGACCAAAGAAGAAAATACAATATATGGAAAATTTTACAACCACATTGTTGGAAGATTTCTAAATTTTGGTGATAACAATTTTTACCTCTTTAACAGGAGTCTATCAGAATTGTATCGCTAAGACAAGGAAGTCTACCGGATGATCTCAGAAGATTAAATATCTACCAGAGGAAAAACTTAAAGAAGAATACTTTACCGGAAGAAATTAGCTGACTTCAATCCAGTAGACTAAGTCACTGAAAAGAGTCAGCAGAGAGCCGCACTACAACATCAGCGCCACAATCGCATCAGAATAAACTAGACGTTGTTAACAGATATGTAAAGAAAACAAAAAGAATTTTGGACGCTAATCAGAAGCATATTTTACTTAATCCTTTCCTTATAGAGAAAAGTTGACGTTCGACTTTCGAGTCTATAAATACGTCAACAAGAAGATTGAAGAATCTCTTCGACTCTCTAAATCTATGAAGCTCTTACATTCGTGATCTAGCAAAAAGCCTTCAATCTTTCGAAGCATTCAGAAAGCTATACAAAGCAGTAACCAAGCCCTTCAAAGTGATCTTGAAGATCAAAATCTTAAGTCTACTGCTCAATGAACACTCAAGCATAAAACAGAGTCATATCTTTGAAAGAGTGTTAGGAATCTTTGGAATACTCAGAATCAGTTCTGAATCTTTGGTAAATCTTTGTGATACTGTGTTGTCTAGGAGTTTATGCTATCTTTGTGGTTATTAGCCTAAGTGTGTTGTATACTAGTGTAATAGTATAAACCAAACATTCTAGTTAATCCTTCCTGCAATAGAAGAAGGGGAGACGTAGAAGCGTTTTGTGCTTCGAACTTCCAGAAACAACTACTATCTCATTTACATTACCGCACTTACCTTACTGTATTTTGTTCTTGCATTTTAGTTTACATCCACAAGCCCAGTAGACATCTTCTGCACTATATTCTTAGTTGTCTACTGTCTTGCCTAAAATTGATATCATACCACAGTACTTAACAGTCTGCTGTAACCGAAGAAAAGTCAATTTGAGCTAGGGTTTATTCAACCCCCTTCTAAACACTACTTCGATCCCAACACACATAATTATTCTTCTCACCCAAACACACCTACAAAGATTTTTCACTAGCCATACTTTATAACTCACCTTCTCACATTTACAGAAAGACACCTAATAAAATCTTTTCTGATGTGGAAACTCAGTCAAAGCTGCAACCACAGAGCATACCAAGAATTTACAAGATTTTAAAATAAGAAAGAAATTTTATTAAAGACAAAAGTTACTAGACAAAGTAATGACTAATATATTTAAAACTTAAGGATCAAACCTCCTTTTATATTGAAGGTCTTGGTCTTTTTCCTCTTTAGCAATCGACATGGGACAAAAGTAGAATCATCATGGATTAATGCAGTAGAGCAGCAGAATGATCAGAGCTATATACAGAGAGTATTAAATTTGGATAATGTTACTTAGCCACATGTGTGGCCGGTCAATCTCCAATAATTAGATTCCTCACTACTATTTTATGATTAAAATCAAGAGACTTGTGTATTAACTAATTTCTATATCTAAAATACATCAAATTTCCTTTTCCAAAATATATCCTTCTCTTCACCATATTCTTCTTCTTCTTTTATGAGACAAAATATATCTAAACAAACATCCAACTTAAGCAAGAATAGTAACGTCGATTATATACACACACACACACACACACACACTAGTTTGAGCCATTGAGGTTCTTGCTATACATAGGGTAATTCTGTGAAGGAAAACCAGAAATGCATTTACTTTGGATGATTCTTGCTTAACATGTATAATTATAATCTTCTTAATTGAATTGAATTATACAAATAAAACATATGGCCAAACGTCAGTAGAGGCAAACTGTTGCTTAGACTGTAGAGCCTGTATAAAATAATCCAAACACAGATGCTATACTCCAGAATAGTTGAATATTACAAAACTCTGATTCGGTAGGGACGTAAATTTGTTTGAAATTTTCTAAAACAAGTTATCAACACCGAATTCTGTAAACTAAATTCACGTTCTCACACACATTTCCAAGGATATAAATAGGAGCAACTAAACGTTAAATCATGAAGATTTAATGGTTTACTTGTTTCTCAGTGCAATTTCACGTTCTTCGAGTAAAACTGTAACAAATTTCAAGGTTCTACCAGAAATCTCCACAGGAACATACCCCATCTTTAAAACTATGAAACCTGTTTGCATCTCTAACAACGATTTCCCTTTCAAAATATTTTGAAACAAGCTTGGTAAAAGAATGGCAATCACCGCACACTCGGAGGTTCTTTGTGACCCGTATTGACTTTTTCTTTGGAGTAACAAGTAAACCATAGGCAATAGCAAGCCTTTCACTGTGACTGTACAGCATCTGTACTTTCTCTTCCTCCTCCACGTTATGTAACACATACTTTGTTTTAGGGTCATACTCTCCATCCCGCTTCAATTTATCAGTAATCTGATAGAGTTTTTCATATATTTCATCAGAATTGGGATGAGACCTGTCCCTAGAAATAAAGTTATGAACCTTATTTCCAACCTCTATCCAACTACAAGCAGGGTCTTTTTTTAGTCCCTTCTCTTTCATCTTCACCCTCACTTTCTCCACGTCGTCCCATCTCTCTGCAGCTGCATATACATTAGATACAAGCACATAACTACCCGGATTATCAGGATCGATTTCAAGAAGCTTCTTTGAGGCTATCTCCCCTATCTCAGTATTAGAATGAATTCTGCAGGCACCAAGAAGAGCGGTCCAAACAGCAGCTGTAGGCTCTGGTTTCATGCTATTCACTAATTCAAACGCCTCTTCCAAAAAATTTGCGCGACCAAGAAGATCAACCAGACAGGCGTAATGTTCAGGCCATGCATCCAATTTATATTCGTGTTGCATAAGTTGAAAAAATATTTTTCCTTCTTCTACTAATGCTGAATGACTGCATGCATGGAGCAGTGCCAAAAATGCTATATGGTCAGGATAAAGGCTCTCGGCCACCATCTTTCTATATAAATTCGTAGCCATCATACCATGGCCGTGCATTCCATATGCATTAATCATACTCGTCCATAGGACTAAATCTTTATGTTTGACAGAATTGAAAACAGCATAGGAATCATGAATGTCCCCACAGCTAGCATACATATCCACAAGCGAGCTTGCAATATAATCCTCTGTATGAAAGTACCTCCTCATCAAATATCCATGAATCTCTTTACCTTTCCTCAGTGCGGATAAATTAGCAGCTGCCGAGAGAATACTCAAGATTGCAATAGAATCCAGTTCAACACCTTCTCTGACCATGTTGAAGAAAACTTGAAGAGCCTCATTTGCAAGTCCGTTGTTGACATAACAAGTTATCATGCTTGTCCACGATACAACATTTTTAACTCCAATTTGCTCAAATATGTGTCTTGCATAATCTACATTTCCACATTCTCCATACACATCAACAAAAGTGTTTTGTATGACAATATCTGAAAATTCTCTTCTCACTATGTAACCATGGATCTCTTTTACAGTTAAAATGCAATGTAACCACTGACAAGCTAGGAGAACACTTTCAATCATCATCTTATCAATATCAACACCTTCCGCCTGCCCTTCCTTGAATAATTGCAAGGCCTTTTCATAACAATAACTTTGAATATAACCGGCAATTATCGTTGTCCAAGAAATATAGTCTTTATGGGGAATTCTCCGAAAAGAATGATACATAAAATTCATTTTAGAACACTTCGCATACATGTCTACTACCGTGTTGGCTACTTGAAGATCAAATTCCATCCCATTTTTAAGAACAAAAGCATGAACTTCCATTCCATTCATCAGATTCCCTGACCTGCCACAGGCTGAAAGGACACTGATTACTGATACTTGGTCAGGTTGCTGACCAGAACTTGCGATCTCGTGAAAAACTTTGAGCACTTGGATGTAAAGGCCGTTTTGAACATAGCAAGACAGCATGGCATTCCAAGAAACACTATCCCTCTCAGGCATGTCAGTGAAAACTCTAATAGCTTCATCTATTCGAGAGAATTTTGAGTACATGACAACCAAGGCATTTGCCACATAGCAATCAGAAATAAGGCAAGATTTCAGAACGATGGTATGTATTTGCATGCCAAGCAAAGAATCTTCACAGGCCTGAAGGGCAGCAACAAAAGTATATGTGCTAGGGATGACACCAGCATTTTGCATTTCACAAAGCACCCTTAATGATTCTCTGCTCATCCCATTGGTAAAATATGCTGAAATCATTAAATTCCACAACACCACTCCTCTTCCTGTCATTCTATTAAATAACAACACCGCTGCATTTATATCATTGCACTTTGTATACATGCTTACAAGTGAATTCACAAAAATATCATTAAAGGCAAACCCGAATTTCACACCAAACGCATGAATTTCCCTCCCACAGTAAATATCTTCAGATCCAGCACAAGCCTTTAAGACACTACTACAAGTATGGGGGTCTACAGGAATTTCCAAGAATCGCATTTCTGCATAGAGTTGAATTGCTGCCTGAGACTCCCCATTCAAAACATAGGCACCAAGCATTGCATTGTAAGTGAAAATACTCCTTTCTAGCATTTCGTCGAACAACCATTCGGCCTCCACTAAGCTGCCGCATTTACCATACATAAACACAAGCTTAGTATTCAAGAATGGCAAATCGCGCACATTGTTGCGTTTTAAAACGTGGGCATGGATTTGTTTGCCATGTAATAGGGACTTTTGGCTGGCACAAAGATCAAGAACCGACGAGTAAGTGTTATCCAAACAATGGCCTGGACTGCTCGAAACTAAAATGTTGGAGAGTGACAAAAGGGCTTCTTGCAGACTGGTTGCTTTTATTGGCGTTGTTGGAATTCTGATACGTGAATTCCGCCGAATATTCTTGTGAGTGAGGGGTGGTGTTAAGACAGGAGCAAAGTTGAGGTCAATGTGCTGGATTAAGGTAGCTAACATTGCTAGTCTATACTCTACCAATTTGAACAGTACACGGACAATCCCAACGTCTCCCGGCGGTTATGGAATCTAGCCGTAGGTGGTGGCATCCGTAATTAGGGTGGTCTAATTGCAAAAGAAGGCCGGTGCAAATATTTTTAAAGAAAATAAATCCGATGACCAAAAAAATACATGGTTGTATGTGAGACCGTACTTTTAGGTGGTCGACCATATATTTTGTTCGTGAAATTTGTTTTCTAAACAAAATTTATGTAGACCTCCTAACTGACCTTACAAATATATAACTGTTTGTGAGCGAATACTAGTCAATAAATAATAATAGTTGTAAAAATTGAACTTATCTTGAGATTTTATGCACTTCAGTTACTCTGCAAGTCTTGAGAATTTCCACGCACAATGGATTTGAACATTCAGCAGTAAACAAACACAATTAAAACAAGGGATAAGAATGTAGCATTTCATCCGAATGAGAGTGTTTTGAATACCTGACTTATTATGAAATCATCAAACTTCCTATATCATTGTCTAGGGATTTACTTCAAGCCATACAATGTTTTCTTGAGAAGATAAACATATCTTTTGTAGAACCCTAAATGATTATTACGATAGTTTTATGTTACTGCTGACCATATGGGCCGAGCAGAATATCATCATTTTCGGGTATTTTCCTGTTCGGGCACTTTCCTGTTCGGCAATGATTGTACCCGATGTGGTTTAATTTCCCCACCACATCATATATATGTGTGTGTTGGCAAACGATTTCTAAGTTTTTGTGATTACAAACGTCAACTGGATGTACACCTACCGGGTGTTAAAGACCTACCGGGTATTGAAGACCAACCGGATGACAAACACCAACTGGATGTACACCTACCGGGTATTGAAGACCTACCGGGTGATAAAGACCAACCGGATGACAAACACCAACTGGATGTACAACTACCGGGTATTGAAGACCTACCGGGTGATAAAGACCAACCGGATGACAAACACCAACTGGATGTACACCTACTGGGTGTTAAAGACTTACCGGGTGATAAAGACCAACCGGATGACGAACACCAACTGGTTGAAGACCTACCGAGTAACAGACACCTACCGGATAGCAAAGACCTACCGGGTGTTGAAGACCAACCGGACAGACATCAACTGGATGGCTACCAACTGGATAGACATCAACCGGACGGACATCAATCGGACGGACATGAACTGGATACAGACATCAACCGGACGGACATCAACTGGATACAGACATCAACCGGATAAACATAAACTGGATGGACATCTACTGGACAATCATCAACCGGATAGTCTCACACTTAACAAAGACATCTACTGGTCACAAGAGGATGAACGACCAGTTGAACAAAGAAAACCAGCAGAAGTCTAAACATCCAGTAAGAGCACAAAGCAACGAGACAAAAGAAGTACAAACATTCTCTGACAAAGATACAACAGAGCGGCGCACCCTGCTATATCTCCGCCACCATTACCGTCAGAATGAAAGAGCCGTTGCTTAACAAAATAGGAAAGAAGACAATCTAAATTTGGAAAGCTGATCTCTTCCTATACAGAAAAGCTAACGTTGGACCTCTGATTCTATAAATACGTCCAAGCAAAGAATGAAGAGGCTAGCTGAGCGATTTATTCAAACA
This sequence comes from Haberlea rhodopensis, assembly GCA_907163345.1. NCBI lineage: Eukaryota > Viridiplantae > Streptophyta > Magnoliopsida > Lamiales > Gesneriaceae > Haberlea > Haberlea rhodopensis. The sequence goes on along the minus strand of CAJQUN010000131.1, from coordinate 499,049 downwards.
AAGAGAAACACTTCATCGTAAACAGAAAATCAAATTATTGATATTCTAAAAGTCCAGCAAAAGAGCAGACAAGCAGTGCAACTGAATCTGTGACAGAGTATTTACAACTGAAGTCTGCTGCTCAATAACACTCAAAGCTAAAAGTTTATTTTGTAAAGAGTGTCATAGAAACTTTTGTAATCAAATTAAGAAGTTGTGATTGCTAGGAGTTTAGGCCAAGTTGTGTGAGTGCCTAAGAAGGTTGTATACTGTAAATTGTAAACCAAGTCTTCTAGTGAATCCTTCCTGCAAAGGAAGAAGGGGAGACGTAGAAGCGTTGTGCTTCGAACTTCCAGAAACAATACTTGTGTTCTTTACTTATTACTTACTTACCATTCAGTTTTACTCCTCACAAGTCCAACAGACGTCTTCCGCACTATAATCAGTGTCTGCTGACTTGCCTTATATTGAGAAGCTACTGTAGTACTTAACAGTCTGCAGTTAACCCGGGAAAAATTGAAATTGAATCTAGTGTTTATTCAACCCCCCCTTCTAAACACTACCTCGATCCTAACAAGTGGTATCAGAGCTTAGGTCTTCTCAATCTTAAGAGATTACAAAAAACTGATGGCCTCATTCAGCAAGATTCCAATGTTCAAGAAGGATGAATATGACGATTGGAGAATTCGTATGCAAGCACATATAAGTGCCCAAGATGATGATATGTGGTTCGTCATCACTAATGGACCAATGAAGATCATGAAAGTCAATACAACAACTGCTATCTCTGGTGGTGAACCTCAGATGGTTGAAAAGGACAGATCCTTCTGGACAAATGAAGAAAAGAAAAAGGCAAATCTGGACAACGTGGCAAAAGACATACTGTTCAAAACTCTGGACAAAAATATATTCAACAAGATCAAGATGTGTCCCACTGCAAAGGACATCTGGGAAAAGATTGCTCAACTGTGCGAAGGAAATGATCAAACCAAGGAAAACAAGCTCACTGTTGCATTACAGAAGTTTGAAAACATCAAAATGATGTCCGAAGGAACTCTAAGCGAATACGATGAGAGAGTAACTGGCATCATAAATGAACTCAATAGCCTTGGTAAAGATCCACTCTAAAAGCATGAGAGGTCTCCCAAGAGAATGGGATGTAAAGACGATTGCCATGAGAGAATCAAAAGATCTAAACAAGATAGACCTACACGACTTATTTGCTGACTTAAAAGCTTATGAGTTCGAACTAGGTATTCGGATTGAAGATGAACCAAGCACCAGTCAACCAACCAAAGCTCTTACTGCATCTGAAGCTCCTCCTGTCACAACAGAGATGACTCCTGAAAAAATATGCAACGATGCAATGGTGCTATTTGTCAAGAAATTTGGAAAGTTTATGAAGAAAAGTCAAAAGACTTATCAATCCTACCCAAGAAGACAAAGCTTCAAGAATAGATCGGATGAAGATGAACGTGTATGCTTTAACTGTCTCAAACCAGGACATTTTATTGCTGACTGTCCTAAACCGAAGAAGGATGATCAAAAGAAAGGATCAAAAGAATATAGAAAGTCTAAAGAAAATAGAAGATCATCCAGAAGAGACAGAGAACAGAAAGTACTGGTGGCGGAAGAAAATAAGAACAAATGGGCTGACTCAGAGTCAGAAACTTCTTCCAGCTCATCCAGTGACAGTGAAGATGAAGAAGTTCATTGTCTAATGGCCAACGACGACTGTGAGGTAAATGATCCTAATCTTTCTGAATTTACACATATTGAGCTCACAAATGCATTATAGGACATGATAAATGAGTATCAGATGTTGTACGAATCCTTCGAGAACTACAAGACTGAACAACAAGTCCCAACAAAACAGCAGAACAACGAATGTGATTGTGAACAATCCACTGAGTTGAAAAGCTTGAGGGATAAAGTAAGTGTGATGACCAGGGATTATAGGTGTTAATCCCGGAGTGTTAATAACCCCTAAAGTTGTTTTACGTGGCGATTTGGAGTTTAATCGCGATGTTGGGCCTTCTGGGCTCGTTTATTTGGGTAGTTGGGATCGTTGGATCCCGAGGTTGAGATTGTATTCACATTACGGTGTAAAACCTAAGAGTTGGGTTTTTGATGTGTCTCGGAATCTCGGGTGCTTGTGTGAGCACCGGTAGGGGTTTTGGTGTTAGAGAGAGAGTTTTTGAAAACAGATGATTTTTAATGAATCACGATGTATTTGTGGGGCTATTAGTATTTCGGGGTATTTTTGCTATAAATACCAGTTGAACCCGAGATTTTAATTAAAATCCCATTTCAGCCCTCCAACCCGCCTCTCTCTCTCTCCCCGCCGATCCCGTCTGCTCCAGCCCCCCCCCCCCCCCCCCCCCGGCGCACAAAAACACTTCGCCCGCCGCCGTCCGGCCGCCGTTCGGCGCGTGCGACCCGCCATCGGCTTCGTCTCGTCCAGGCGCAGCTATCCCCTTCGGCAATTCGAAGTTTGGTCGCGTTTCTCGTTCGGATTTTGGCAGAATGCGTCGATCCCCAAAAGCTAGGGTTCTTCGATTTCGGTCGATTTTCCTTCCAATTTTCGATTGGGTAACCTTCCTTACCCCTTTTCCATGCTTGTGAAGTTATTCCCTGCTATTTCGGTGTTGGATTGGTTCGAAAATTATTTCGAATTTTGTGGGGTTTGATTTCGAATTTTGGGGGTTTTGGCTATGGGTTGATGTTTCATGTTAGGGATCGTTTATTACATGTTTTAGATGATTTATGATGCTTGGTTGGGTTCGAATCGTGATGCTAGGGTTCGAATTATTGAAGGTATTCTTGGGCAATTTTTCGATATGTCGCATTCGTTTTCCCTCCCTGCATGTACCCTGCCCCGGGTCTTTTAAATGATTTATTGTCGTGTGTTGACAATATTTTGAGGGTTATGGATGTGCTTGAGCATGGGTTACATGTTCGTAAATAATTGTGAATTATTTATCGTGTTAGCACATCGTTCCAGGGGCATGGAACTCGAGCAAGGTTTGGCTCGGACTTCGAGGATTTAAGGTACGTTTAGCGTACGAGCATAGTTTAAATGATGTTTTACAAGTATGATGCATGATTTAAAATACATGAAATGCTTTACTATGATGGTACCGGGACTTGGTTACGTTATGTTGATTCACATGGTGGAATGCTTAGTGCCGCTATGAAGCGAGCAAATGATGAGGTGTGGTTGCTACGGAGCAAACACCGATAGTATGACGTTACCTTGAAGTAAGAAATGAAAACGTGGTATTTGATTAGATATCTAGGATATCTGTATTTTATTCCCTATTGGTAATGAATAGGAACAGGGACGTAGTTAATCAGAGAAGTGATTAACTAGTATCGGAAGTTAAGGAAATCTCAATATGATATCTAGAATTATGATAATTGCTAGATAAAGAAAGATGTTATGAAATGTTGCTAATTTGAAACTGGCTAGGGTTAACCAATGTGATGATTAACTGCATCTTCAGGATTTGATGATTTATCTGTTTTGAGAACAGGGTTATTACAGGGATATGCTAGGATGAGGATGATACCATCCAGGAAGTGTCACATATGTTCCACAATATTTATATTTTCGTAAATTATGTATTATGTCATTATGATTATGAAATTGTGGAATTGGTATGCTCACCCCGTTGGGGGCTGTCTCTGTTGGGGCAGGTGAACAGGTACATCGATGGCTTTGGAGATGAGCTCGAGCTGTTGATTGGATGTACTCCCAGGATCGTGGTACCAGGGCTTGATGGAGCACGGTATCGTATAGAGTACCTATATACCCATGATGGTTATATACATATTCATGATGCTCGCATGTGAGCACGATTATACTTGTATATGGGTTGTATATAAAGGCATGAGCCTTTCTCTCTTTCATTCTATGTTGCATGCAATTAGAGGTAGAATTGCTAAATGATATGAGAGTCATTGGTGTATTGTGGGTGTTGAAACCCACTTTTATTGTCTTATGTGTGGTGTCTTCCCTGGCTGGGAATTTACTTGATATTGCTGTATTCTGATGAGTATTATGTTTCCCTGGCCGGGAATTATGTTATGTGTTGTGCTTTTATTTCGGGATAGCTCTATTTATGGGGAGACTCTGCCCAAATTTTTATAAAAGTCCACAATGTAAAAAGTGGTGTAATGGGGATGGTAATGGGCGGACTCTATGAGTCCATTGTTGTTAGGATGATGAACTTATAACATTGTATGTTAAAGAAAATTTTGTAATTACCATTCAATGGTAAAGTATCATCTGAGTTTCCCGAATGATTTTATTGAAAGCATGTGCCACACATAATGATTAATACACTAATCAAGGGTTAAGTATATGGGGTCCTTACATTAGTGGTATCAGAGCAGTGGTCGCTCATTGGGACTGTTGAGGGCCTAGGAAGTTATTGATAGCACATATTTATGCTTGATGGCATTAATGTTATACGACATGACTAATTGTTTATGTGCTTTTATGATATGAAAAGTGGTATTGCTAACCATTGTGGTTGCAGGAATCGTGTGGAACACGATAGGATGGCATTAATAGTGATGTCTAACACTCTATATGCTACGTGCCAAGGAATCTGATTTGGTAAGAAAATCAGGGAAAAGAAAGATATGATGTATTGTCTGAGGACAGACTGGGTAGACAACCGACAGTGGAATACTTCGGTATGGTCTCAATTATTATTGAATATACTAATGCGTTTGTTCATGTAATGTTCAAGCAAGGAAGGTACGTAAGACGCGTACGGGCATCGGACGGTAACATATTCTTACACTATGACTATGCTATAATTACAGAAGTATTTACGATGTTTATGATGACGATTAGGATAAGTAAGTTTATGATGATGATGTCTATGATAAATAAAGACGACAAGATGTTTACGACGATATTATGATAAATGAAGATAATTTCTATGATGAATAAAGATGACAAGATGTTTACGATGATGTTATTATAAATAAGTTTATGATGATGATGTTATGATAAATGAAGATGATATGACGTTTACGATGACGACTATGATAAGTAATGATGATGTTAATATGATGTTTATAGAATGATACGATGTTATAAGGTGGTAAGATGCCCATATGCATGAATATGAACCAGGGAAAAAGAAAAGAAGTTAATGAATAACCAGCAAGCTTACTCAACTATGATTTCGTACATTTACTGTTATATCTATAAGATGACGATGTTATAAGATGATGATGCTATAAGATGATGATGTTTATATGATGATGATGCTACAAGATGATAATGTATGTTTAACTATGTTACTTAGAATGGTTGAATGTCCGGTGACTATTATGGGCAAGCGAGGAAGGTCTTGCCGCTCACATAACTGAGCGATGGGGTACATTCGCTATCAAGGTGTAGCGATGGGTATCATCCGCTGAATAAGAGATACATCCGCTATCAAGGCGTGGCGATGGGTATCATACGATGAGTTATGTCGAGCGAGGGGCTAATTGTGCCGCTGTCATAATAGAACCAGGATAGTCCCATTTCTAATTAACATGGATTGTTGTGAACATATATGCGAACTATGATGTTAATCAATTACGTTATGCCTCATTCCGCTATTATGTTGATTTACGATGACTCATTCTTTTATGAGGATTGGCGATGATTCGTGCCGCCGGATATGTTGCTAGCGATGCCTCATTCCGCTATAATGATTGGCGATGGTTCTTTCCGCCAGATGTATTGATAGCGATGGTTCATTCCGCTATATTGATTGGCGATGGTTCTTTCCGCCAGGTGTATTGATTGGCGATGGTTCATTCCGCCAGGTGTATTGATAGCGACGGTTCATTCCGCTATAATGATTGGCGATGGTTCTTTCCGCCAGATGTATTGATGGCGATGGTTCATTCCGCTATATTGATTGGCGATAGTTCTTTCCGCCAGGTGTATTGATTGGCGATGGTTCATTCCGCCAGGTGTATTGATAGCGACGGTTCATTCCGCTATATTAGTTGGCGATGGTTTATACCGCCGGGTATTGATAGCGATGCCTCTTTCCGCTATTATGTGGACGATGATTCATGCTCAGATGTATAGCGAGGTTTCATGCCACTTATTATATGACGAGGTATCATGCCGGCGATTTTATAGCGATGGATTGTGCCGCTATGTACTCAGCACAGGATTTGGCCGCCTTCGAGCGATGAGTACTGATTTCGCACTATTATCGAGCGACGGAGACAGGTATGCCGCTATCTTGTTAGCGATGAGGTATGGGATATTGCTATTCTATTAGCATTATTATTGCTGGTATGCGTTGATATGCATGTTTTATTATGACTATTTTACTAGCATGATGATGGATGACATACGTTGATGTACATGGACCGTCACGAGTTGACTGGGTTGTTTAGATGTCATTGTTGACATGTATCGTCACTAGTTGACGATACCTTAGATGCCATGAGTAGGCATGTGTCGTCACGGGATGGCGATGGCGATGGTGTAGGAGATGTCTTATTAGACATGCATCATCGTTACGATGAACAATGCGTTGAGTATACGTTTTCAGTTGTATGCCTTGGGTGCCAGTGTCGGGCACAAGGTGGTGTGTGCGTCACCGATTGACGTGACCCTTATACCGAGCGGGTTGCTCGAGGAATGGATGGACGCGCTGTACATGTGATTGTACCGCAGAAATTGTTTGAGGTAATCATATTTCGAGTGGTGATACCTTTGATGTATGCTCGTTGGAATGGCTTTTTGGCCATGTTTTTGACGACAGGAGTAATCGTGGAGGAATTACTCGCTTTCTATTGATATGACATGTGGTAAACATGGTCACACCACCCATGAGGGTGTAGAATGGGTCCTAAGGGAGTAGGATCAGGTTATGTTAAGTACATGGGGACATTGGAGTGTCCAGGGTATATCAGCATTGGAGGAATGTTGGGTAAAGACCCACTACTCTATTGATTTTTCTTCCCATGGTATGGTATGCCGTGCGGAAACGTCCATCTGATTGGTAGGTTTGAGGTGAACCTAGTGAGGCAGCGACTAGTTTGTCTGCCGCGTGTGTGCAGCACCATGATGGGCTTGCTAGAGCCGTTATACTGCTCGTTGGAACCAAGTTTGGCAAATCGTAAGGTGATGCGATGTGGATTGTGGTGGACTCTAGTAGTCACCACGTCATTTGAAGTTGAGGTTGTGTATGCCTCACTGAAACATATATACGTTTATGTTTAAATCTTGGTGAGACTTGTCTGGGACAGCTCATGATGTTGAAGTACCAACAAGAGAGTCATCAAGTCGTCGTTGATTCGATCTGGGGATCCATCTATTTGGGATGCAATGGGTTTATTGCATGACCTTTCAAATTTGAAACTCTGAGGAGTCTCGATTGTTTATTTATGACCAGGATGTGGTTCTTGGGATATCCGGAGGTGGACATCTTATGAGATATCTTTTGTGTGAATCTGTGGCCGTGAGTTGCCCAATTTGAGTTGCAATGATGCGACTGCTCCTTCGATAGAGGAGGTTTGAAAGTGGAAACCAGGTTTGGTGTGTGTACACCGTGGAATACTAATGTTTCCCTCGTAACGATGTATGTTAGACATCGTGAGTCATGATAAGAGATGTCAATGGATGATATCTACGATGGAATCGGGAGCGATTCGAATCCTTGCAGTTTCAGTTGACTAACTGCTTTTGGATTATTAGCGTTGAGTTGTGCTGACGCTCTTTGACGTTATGATGGATTTGGAAGTCATTCCACTCCAGAGTTTGACACGGGGTCAACGTTCTCACGGATGAGGTGTCATTTAGGATGCGTTCATACTAATTGTATTAGAACTAAGGATGACTGTCCGATCTACAGCCGTAAGTATTGGTTGTTTTGCAGTCATGAAAGGCTGACTTTTAGGATGACCCGCATTGAGGTACGTTTTGCCTCTTGGGTGATATGTTGGTTTTGGTATGTCGCTCTGTTTCAGAGTTTGATGTGAGGTAAGTATCCTCGCGTTTATTAATACGATTCTGATATGGTCAAGAATCGAAGTTATGGCTTCATGTTGTTGTGTAGCCTGGGTGTTATGTGATACACCGGTGCTAATTTCGAGGACGAAATTCTTTTAGTGGGGGATATTGTGATGACCAGGGATTATAGGTGTTAATCCCGGAGTGTTAATAACCCCTAAAGTTGTTTTACGTGGCGATTTGGAGTTTAATCGCGATGTTGGGCCTTCTGGGCTCGTTTATTTGGGTAGTTGGGATCGTTGGATCCCGAGGTTGAGATTGTATTCACATTACGGTGTAAAACCTAAGAGTTTGGTTTTTGATGTGTCTCGGAATCTCGGGTGCTTGTGTGAGCACCGGTAGGGGTTTTGGTGTTAGAGAGAGAGTTTTTGAAAACAGATGATTTTTAATGAATCACGATGTATTTGTGGGGCTATTAGTATTTCGGGGTATTTTTGCTATAAATACCAGTTGAACCCGAGATTTTAATTAAAATCCCATTTCTGCCCTCCAACCCGCCTCTCTCTCTCTCCCCGCCGATCCCGTCAGCTCCAGCCCCCCCCCCCCGCGCACAAAAACACTTCGCCCGCCGCCGTCCGGCCGTCGTTCGGCGCGTGCGACCCGCCATCGGCTTCGTCTCGTCCAGGCGCAGCTATCCCCTCCGGCAATTCGAAGTTTGGTCGCGTTTCTCGTTCGGATTTTGGCAGAATGCGTCGATCCCCAAAAGCTAGGGTTCTTCGATTTCAGTCGATTTTCCTTCCGATTTTCGATTGGGTAACCTTCCTTACCCCTTTTCCATGCTTGTGAAGTTATTCCCTGCTATTTTGGTGTTGGATTGGTTCGAAAATTATTTCGAATTTTGTGGGGTTTGATTTCGAATTTTGGGGGTTTTGGCTATGGGTTGATGTTTCATGTTAGGGATCGTTTATTACATGTTTTAGATGATTTATGATGCTTGGTTGGTTCGAATCGTGATGCTAGGGTTCGAATTATTGAAGGTGTTCTTGGGCAATTTTTCGATATGTCGCATTCGTTTTCCCTCCCTGCATGTACCCTGCCCCGGGTCTTTTAAATGATTTATTGTCGTGTGTTGACAATATTTTGAGGGTTATGGATGTGCTTGAGCATGGGTTACATGTTCGTAAATAATTGTGAATTATTTATCGTGTTAGCACATCGTTCCAGGGGCATGGAACTCGAGCAAGGTTTGGCTCGGACTTCGAGGATTTAAGGTACGTTTAGCGTACGAGCATAGTTTAAATGATGTTTTACAAGTATGATGCATGATTAAAATACATGAAATGCTTTACTATGATGGTACCGGGACTTGGTTACGTTATGTTGATTCACATGGTGGAATGCTTAGTGCCGCTATGAAGCGAGCAAATGATGAGGTGTGGTTGCTACGGAGCAAACACCGATAGTATGACGTTACCTTGAAGTAAGAAATGAAAACGTGGTATTTAATTAGATATCTAGGATATCTGTATTTTATTCCCTATTGGTAATGAATAGGAACAGAGACGTAGTTAATCAGAGAAGTGATTAACTAGTATCGGAAGTTAAGGAAATCTCAATATGATATCTAGAATTATGATAATTGCTAGATAAAGAAAGATGTTATGAAATGTTGCTAATTTGAAACTGGCTAGGGTTAACCAATGTGATGATTAACTGCATATTCAGGATTTGATGATTTATCTGTTTTGAGAACAGGGTTATTACAGGGATATGCTAGGATGAGGATGATACCATCCAGGAAGTGTCACATATGTTCCACAATATTTACATTTTCGTAAATTATGTATTATGTCATTATGATTATGAAATTGTGGAATTGGTATGCTCACCCCGTTGGGGGCTGTCTCTGTTGGGGCAGGTGAACAGGTACATCGATGGCTTTGGAGATGAGCTCGAGCTGTTGATTGGATGTACTCCCAGGATCGTGGTACCAGGGCTTGATGGAGCACGGTATCGTATAGAGTACCTATATACCCATGATGGTTATATACATATTCATGATGCTCGCATGTGAGCACGATTATACTTGTATATGGGTTGTATATAAAGGCATGAGCCTTTCTCTCTTTCATTCTATGTTGCATGCAATTAGAGGTAGAATTGCTAAATGATATGAGAGTCATTGGTGTATTGTGGGTGTTGAAACCCACTTTTGTTGTCTTATGTGTGGTGTCTTCCCTGGCTGGGAATTTACTTGATATTGTTGTATTCTGATGAGTATTATGTTTCCCTGGCCGGGAATTATGTTATGTGTTGTGCTTTTATTTCGGGATAGCTCTATTTATGGGGAGACTCTGCCCAAATTTTTATAAAAGTCCACAATGTAAAAAGTGGTGTAATGGGGATGGTAATGGGCGGACTCTATGAGTCCATTGTTGTTAGGATGATGAACTTATAACATTGTATGTTAAAGAAAATTTTGTAATTACCATTCAATGGTAAAGTATCATCTGAGTTTCCCGAGTGATTTTATTGAAAGCATGTGCCACACATAATGATTAATACACTAATCAAGGGTTAAGTATATGGGGTCCTTACAGTAAGTCAGCTCGAGAAAGAAAGGGATGAAGCAACATGTGCACACCAGAAACTCAGTAAGCTGGTGCGCACATGGAATGCATCTACTGCCAAAAAGGATGAAATGCTTGAGTCGATAAGACTTGCTGGTGATCTTACCGGTATAGGCTACTCTAACAATGATAGTAATTCATTCGGCATCAAATCTCAAGTGTGTCTAGAAAGAAACAAGATTCAAACAATGAATTTTGTTAAAGGAATCTGTTGAACCAATACTCTTCAAAGAACGGGCATCACACAAAGGTATTGGTTATGTGGAGCCAAAAGAGAAAGCTCGACAGGGGCAAATGTTTAGAAATAAACATAAACCCACTGGTCAGGCCACTCGAGAGGTAAAACCTAACTGGTATCATAATTGTATGCCTGTCCAAAAGAGATACATGCTTCCTAACAGAAACCAAAAACCTAAACAACACGCATACACTCAGTATCACATGTATCACCCAAGAATAACTTCTTCAGTTAATGCACACACATTTCAGGACACACACAGACCCAAACAATTCAGGGTTATACAAGTGTGGGTCCCGAAAGGACTAATCCTGCCCGGAACCAAGTAGGATTGGGTACCAATCATTTTATCGCTTTAATTGCAGGAAACTAGAATGCATCAAGTTCGGAGCTCAGAATGGTTTCTGGACAGCGGATGCTCTAGACATATGACAGGAAACACGAGCTTATTGTCTGAACTGGTGGACTCCACCGGACCCAGAATAACTTTTGGAGACAACGCGAAAGGTAGAACCGTGGGTAAGGGTAAGATTATCTACGGTAACATTATTATTAAAGATATTCTGTTAGTTGAAAATCTATGCTATAACTTGATTAGCATAAGTCAACTCTGTGACAATGGTCATTCCGTAGAGTTCAACCAGCACTCATGCACAATCAAATCTACTGATGGCAGTATATTACTTGTAGGAAGAAGGCATGATAATACATATAAAATTGATTGGAATCTTAATCAGCCTACCTCCTCTATCTGCTTTGCTGCCCTGAATACTTCCAAAAATTGGCTTTGGCACAAGCGATTGAGTCACTTAAATTTTAAAACTATTGCCAGTCTGCGTAAACTTGATCTAGTCATTGGACTGCCCCAAATTGAGTTCTCAAAAGACAAGATCTGTGCAGCATGCCAACTTGGTAAGCAAATCAGATCCTCCTTTAAGAACAAAGGGAGTAAATCTTCTTCTCGGTGCCTAGAGTTGCTGCATATGGATCTATTTGGTCCTATACCAGTAACAAGTCTAGGGGGAATGAAGTATACCCTAGTGTTAATAGACGATTACACTCGTTTTACGTGGGTCCTGTTCCTAAGTGGCAAAGATCAGGCTACTCCAAAGCTGATCAAACTACTGAAAAGACTCCAAATGAGAAATCGTGTGGGATAGATAGAATTCGTAGTGATAAAGGTATTAAGTTTACCAATCAGTTACTCGAATCATATCTAGATGACCTTGGTATTAAACACGAATACTCTGCTGCTAGAACTCCTCAACAAAACGGAGTTGCTGAGCGTAGTAACCGCACTTTGAAAGAAGCTGCGCGAACTATGCTTGCGGAATCAGAAATATCGCAGAGATTTTGGGCAGAAGCCGTCAACACAGCATGTTATACGCAGAACAGATCAATGATTAATAAGCGAGCAAATAAAACCCCTTATGAGATCTGGAATGGCAGTAAGCCAAATATTTCTTATTTCCATGTGTTTGGTTGCAAATGTTTTATTCACAACAATGGAAAGACTCATCTCACTGCTTTTGATGCCAAATCTGATGCTGGAATATTTCTTGGTTATTCTACAGTTAGTAAAGCCTTCAGAGTATTTAATAATAGAACTCTTACTGTAGAAGAATCAGTGCATGTAAACTTTGATGAACTTACTGACTGTACGATATCTAATCTGCAAATCAACAACTTGAGCAATCGACTGGAAAGCACTTACATTGATGAAAATGTTGATGATGAGATAAATTACAGAAGCAGGACTGACTGCTCCTTAGAACCAGAAGTTCCTGAAGCCCAAACAGAGGAGTCTGCTGGTCAACAAGCACCGCATCCAGCTGACAATGACACTATTGCACATACTCCTGCTGCAGTAGAGGAAGCAAATGAAAAAGATGCAACAATCAGAACTTCTGAAATACCCACTCATATCCAGTCAAATGAAGAACTCAACCCTCTTGGACCTCCGCTTCGGTGGATGAAGGATCATCCTCCCGAGCAGGTCATAGGTAACCCTGTTGCTCCTCTATGCACCAGAGGACAATTAATTAATGAATTCCCTCATGCTGCATTCATATCTCACTTAGAACCTAAGAAGATCGTTGATGCTATGAGACGCTATGCAAGAAGAACTAAATCAGTTTGAGCGAAACAAAGTATGGTATTTAGTACCACGACCACAGCAACACACTATAATTGGCACCAAATGGGTATTTAGGAATAAATTAGATGAAAATGGGATAGTGATCAGAAATAAAGCAAGATTAGTCGCACAGGGCTACAGACAGGAAGAATGCATTGATTTTGATGAAACCTTTGCCCCTGTAGCTCGACTAGAACCAATTCGCATATTTCTTTGTATTTGCTGCTTTAAAAGACTTTAAACTCTACCAGATGGATGTTAAGAGTGCGTTTCTTAACTACAAACTCCAGGAAGAAGTTTACGTTGAACAACCTCCTGGATTTGAAAGCCATCAGCAGCCATCTTATGTATTTCGTCTTAATAAAGCCTTGTATGGTCTGAAGCAAGCTCCCCGTGCTTGGTATGAAACTCTATCAAAATATTTAACAGAGCATAACTTTACCATTGTCACGGTGGACAAGACCATCTTCAAATTCACAAAGGGAGACCATACTCTGCTAGTTCAAATATATGTTGATGATATTATTTTCGGCAGTACTAACTCAAAATTATGCGAAAGATTCTCTAAAATTATGCAGGATCAATTTGAGATGAGCATGATGGGAGAATTATCATTTTTCCTAGGATTGCAAGTCAAGCAATCCAGTGAAGGAATTCTGATAAATCAATCTAAATATACTAAAGAACTGCTGAAGAAATATGGAATGAGTACCAGCTCAGCTGCCGCTACACCAATGAGCTCGTCTGCCAAACTCGACTTGGACAATTCGGGAATACCAGTCGAAGTTACAATGTATCGAGGCATTATCGGATCTCTACTTTATTTGACGGCCAGCCGACCAGGTATAATGTTCGTAGTTTGTATGTGCGCCCGGTTTCAAGCAAATCCTAAGCAGTCGCACTTCACTGCTGTCAAAAGAATCCTCAAATATCTGAAAGGCACTGAGAATGTCGGTCTATGGTATCCAAGAGACTCAACTTTTAACCTTATTGGATATTCAGATGCAGACTATGCTGGTTGCAAAATTGACTGAAAGAGTACCAGTGGATACTGTCAATTTTGGAGATAGACTAATTTCATGGGGTTGCAAGAAGCAGACATCCATAGCAACTTCTACTGCAGAGGCAGAATACCTTGCTGCTGGAAGCTGTTGTGCTCAACTGCTCTGGATTCAGCAACAACTGAGAGATTATATAATTGAATCCACGGAGGCACCCATATTTTGTGACAACACATCTGCAATAGCCATTACATACAACCCAGTTCTTCATACTCGCACTAAACACATTGACATTCGTCATCATTTTATCAGAGATCATGTTATGAAGAAAGAAATTCGGCTGGAGTATATCTCTACCGAACAACAGGCAGCAGACATTTTCACAAAACCCCTACCGGACGCTAAGTTCTCCTACTTTCAAAATGTTCTTGGTTTAATTGAAATCAATCCTTGATTATTCTTTTGGTAATATATTCAGGGGGAATTACTTAGTTTATTCGCATGAATTAAGGGGGAATTTTAGTTAAAAAAAAAAATTTATCTTGGTTATTTAAGCTCAGCTGGTAATACAATGGTCTGCTGCAGTAGGTGTATACGTACCAGTAGGACTCTACATACCAGTAGATGTTTCTTACCAGTCGAACCCTACATACCAGCAAACTTTGCCAAGTATGCTTTGACTAAAATAACCTTCGATACCTATTAACCTACTGGAATGTCGGAATTCAAATTCATTTTTTTGTTATAAAATAAATTATTTGAATCCCGCCCAAATCCTGTCCTTTTAATTATTTTTTAAATCTTTAAATCGTTAGATGATCGCCACGTACCCATGTGTCCGCTCATCTACAGTACGAGGTTACATATACTTCTATCTTTAACCGCCATTACTTTGGCTATTACTCTTTATCTCTCCAAAAATTTTATTGCGATTAACTTTCTTTCCAGAAAATTTTATTCAACAGGATTGTTGCTGCTTTCTCCGAATACTCATCAGAAATGTCGAAGAACACTCAGCCAAATTTCATCACTAATGATGTTCATGTGGATTTCCACTCCATCTCCACATCCTCTGATGACGACACAAAGGAAGTTTTTCAAAAGTTGGATACATCGGGACTTTTAGTGATTCTCAGCCAGGCTCCGACCTTCTACAAAGCCGCGCTACATGAATTCTTTGCCACTGCCAAAGTTCAAAATGATTCCGTGATGGCCTCTGTTTCTGGACAACCTATTACCATCACTCAGCAGGAGTTCAGCACGCACCTTTGTCTTCCTGCCACTGGACTTACAGATTTTTCCACCGTTCCAGTGGATGTCAGGGAAGAAATGAGAATCACCTTCTCTGACTCAAATGAACGTCTCTGACGTCCTTCATTCAGGAAGGTGCTGATGAAGAGTCATTTCCGGCAACTGGCCGATGTTATTTCTAAGGGGCTGCTGTGCAAAGCTGGCTCCTTTAACATCATCACTCCTGAGAAGTTTGATGTCATGAGCGCCATCTTCAAAGAACTGGAAATCAACTGGTCAGTAGTTTTGTTCCAGATCCTCACTGGCCTCATCACTTCAGGCAAGGGTCAATCTGGTTTTGCCCTACCTCTCAGTAGCATTTTTGAAAGCAAAGCATTAAGGCAGGGGCTTCCTCCGACCTTCATCCAGGGAGACTCATCACTGTGAAGTATCTTCAGATACACAGGCAGCGGAGTGGCAGAGAGGTTGGTCTGACGAAGCGTTGATCAAATCAAGTTATCAGTGACTCGGAATAGACAATCTCTGAATCAGCTGAGTCATCTCCTCCTCCTCCTCCTAAGAAGCCCAGAACCAGAAAAGGGGCTCCTCCTGCTCTCCGTCCAAGAGTCATTGCTGCTTCCGATACCGTCTCCTCTGCAGGTCCCACGACAGACATCCCTCGCAGAGAACCCAGTCCTGAAATTCCTCCCCCCGAGGAACCAACTGCATCTCCTGTTTCATTGGCCATGGTACTTGCTGCATCAGTGGCTCCAGCTGACAATCTTTCTGCACTGATGAGCTCTCAGCAAGCACCCGGCTCTATTAGTTTTCGGACACCCAAGTCCTTGTGTCCCTACTGTAATCCAAGGACCAGCACAGCTGGAAAAGGAAAAAATCTTATGGCTCCAGTGACCACACCTGTTGCCTATGAGATACAGATGGTCAAGGATACAGTGGAAGCCAAGCTGCAGCCACAGCTAGAAATCTTTGATAGATGGGTGAAGGCACGGGTGAAAATTCGCTTTAATGACTTCACTCCAATCCTGGATCAAGCACGGGAAGATGAGAACCAAATTTTGGCTTATCTTCAAATTACTGACACTGAGAAGAGTCTGAAGCTGAGGGATATTTTCGTCTAATGAACTATATGGGCGAACTTCAAGCCCTTGTTGAATCCCGACTTCAGCAATTCAATGGTGATTCAGGCACAGCTAATCATGATAGAGCAGTTCTGAATGCTCTTGGACCACAACTGGAAATGGCCGAGCAAGCTCTTCATGATCTTCGCATATCAACTGGTCTTCACTCATGCTCTACAGCTGTAAATGTTGCAAGCCCCGATCAGACTGAGTTGCAGATAGCCCCTACAGGCTTGGAAATAACTACCATTGATGTAGAGATAGCCTCAACTAACCTGGAGGCAACTCCTCCTGACTTAGAGACTGTCCCACCAACAATGGAGCTACCTCCTTCTGTCATCGAGATCACACCTGCCACGGATCAACCGTTCCAATCAATGGTCGTTGATCACGAGACTGTGGACACAGTAATTCAGACTGTAGTCCATCAAGCTGTTATATCCTCTGGTAATGGTGAGCCCAGTGAACACTCCTCACACTCTTCTGATCACCTCAAATCGTCTGCAGCTGTGCTGGAACAAGCTGCTACCAGCATCGCTGTCATTGATATCGACGAACAGACTGCACCAACTGCTGAAGCCACTGCCCTGCTGTCTACTAATGATTTTGAGGGTCCTCCTGGAGTTCTCACTACAAATGCGGAGACTCAAACAGATGACCTGGTTAATATGATGGCTCAAGACCCTCATGAAGACTTCTTTGACTTCACTACTCATATTCCTCTGGAAGGGCCACCCAACGTCGCTGAACAACTGGTAAATCTGTCAAATGCGATCTCTGCACTAGCCAGTGACGTACATAAGCTTAAACAGGATGAGCGCACTGCGACTCTTATTCTCGGGAGCCATCAGCAAACTAATGAGTCTCAATTCCAGCATGTCTACCGAGATATCAATAGTCTCACAACTATTGTGACCCGGCTTCAGACGTTTGTTTAAAATGCCTTTGCGGACTCACTTTCTAGGATAGGGTAGGCTCGTCTTCAGATCAATCAACAAAATGAATCTCTTCATGCTGCCACCTCACTGGCCCTTGGAGATAAGATAGAAGATGCAAAGAAAGTCTTGACCGATCAGCTGGCAACTATGCAGGCAGCATTTGCTTCCCAAATTCAAGATTTATGCAACAGCCTGCCTGCTGCCCCTCAGATTATTAGAAGACTGCCTGAGTCCAGCAGACCTGCTCCTCAGTCTCAACGAGACCCGAGTCCAGCAAATTGTTCATCCACTGCAGCTGGAGCATCAAATCAGTCCAGACTATCTTCCCAGCCAAGATCTCGAAGTCCGCACCAACCACCTACCGAAAAGCGCGACTATTCCCGACATTGGTTAGGGAGGAAATAGTATCGTTTTCTGACCCCTTATTAATTAATATTATCTTTTTACTGTTCTCATTTGACTTTTCCGTGTTTATAGTCACATCATGATTGTGTTCACACTTAATGAAATTCTTCTATAAATAGAGGCTTCTTCTTTGTTTTTATAACACACATTCACTCATCATGATTATTTTCAATTCTTTAAAAATTCCTTGGTTTCCTCTTTGCAACTATTCATTTTCATGGGTTTATTACTTATCTAAATCAACCCCTCATGGGTTGATTACTTATCTAACCCAGCTCCGTTAAGCTTCAGCGTTTGGATCCTGCTCTGATGCTCATCATCAGTCAGGAACCTTAATCAGGAGTTATCTGGGTGCTGATGACAAAAAGGGGGAAAACAGAGATAGAATATTCTCATGGGTGAATCCATAAACCATGGAGGCCTGATGAATATACATTTGAATATCTCCCCGAAGCTCTTCCTCTCTGAAACAAGGTGGATTGAAGCTCTTCCTCCCCGCAACTAAGTGGATCGGAGCTCTCCGATCTACATTGTTTGTTTAAAATTTGTCATGTATTATTGTTTAAAATTTGTCATGTATTATTTGTCTTAAGTTGAATCCAGTTATCAGAATTTATCTTAAATGAAGATGAATCTCTCTCAATTAGCTGTTGCAAACTTTCATTTTTTTTTAAATTTTAATATTAATAATTGTTTTTTAAAATCTATAAATATGTGAATTTTTTTCATTCTTTTCCTCACAATTCATTCTTCTCACAATTCATTCTTGTCACAATTCTATACTTCAATCTCATATTTTCCTCTCAATTGTGCTATCTACAATTTATATATAATAATGGCATTTTCATCTAGCAGCGGTGCTGGTAGTAGCCGGGGTCGTAGTCGGGGTCTCGTCCTGGGTCGTCTATCACTGAGTTCATCTTCGGCAATGAATTTGCCTGTACCAATACCTGAGTTAAATGAAAGTTGTGATTTTTTTGCTGACCTCAATGTTGGTGGTTCCTCTATGAATGTTAAACCGCAACAACCCGAACAACCTGTCGAACCTCCTGCTGCCCAAGCCCAAGAGAGACAACAAGTGGAGTCATCCGGAGCCACTACAACAGCGAGTAGACAACTGACTCGTGCCAAAAGAAGTAAGATATGGGATCACTTTGAACTCGCTAAAAAAAAGGTACTAATGAATCTGTTGCAACATGTAAATTATGTAAAATGCAATATTCATATAAAGCTGGTGGTTCCAGTGGAGGTACTGGAACATTTAAAAAACACTTAGTAAAAAAATATAATTTTGAGGAGACAACATTACAACCATTAGGTCAAGAAGCAACACAAGCACAAATTAATGTTCTCATTGGCACGAATTTTATTTTAACTGCTGAAATTAACCGTAGGTAGTGATATGTGATTATATGTGAACTACCTTTTATACAAGCTGAACATGCTGGTTTTATTGAATTTGCTTCGTCTATACAACCCATGTTCAAACATATTTCCAGGCACACACTAAAAAGAAATTGTATGGACGTATTTGTTGAATATAGAAATACATTGTTTCAACATCTTTCTAGTTTGCCTTGTAGGGTTAGCTTAACAATCGATATTTGGACAAATGTAAATTCAGATTCATATCTTGTTGTCACTTGTCATTGGATTGATGATAATCGGTGTATGCAAAAATGGATTTTATCTTTAGACGAGTTAGATTGTGCACATATTGGTTATGTAATTGCTAAATATGTATTCAACACTTGTAGACATTATGGAATTCTGGATAAAGTATTTTCGATCACATTAGACAATGCAGTGAATAACAATGCTGCGATGCGTGATTTAAAGACCTATCTGAAACCAATGCTTGATGGTGTTTTTTTCATGTTAGATGTGCATGTCATGTGATTAAT
The DNA here is from genome assembly GCA_907163345.1 of Haberlea rhodopensis. Lineage (NCBI taxonomy): Eukaryota > Viridiplantae > Streptophyta > Magnoliopsida > Lamiales > Gesneriaceae > Haberlea > Haberlea rhodopensis. The sequence continues at coordinate 479,461 of CAJQUN010000131.1, read as the reverse complement.
TTGGCTGTTAAAGTTGGTTATGAGGACAATCACTCAGCATGTATTGACAAAATGAAATACTGCGCTAAATGGTTACGCACGAGCCGTGTAAAGCGCGATTGGAAACAATTATGTTTGTCTAATGGTTTAAAGCATATTCTTTTTCCATCACCAATATAAACTAGGTGGAATTCGTTGTACAATTTGTTGAATGCTATGTTACCTTACAAAGATATTTTAACTCCATTTTATAATTCATATCAAATGCCTGATAGCGATGATAGTATTTATTTGACTAATGAGGATTGGGAATTTGTTGAAAATTGTGTATCATTGTTAGGTACTTTCAAAGAAGCGACGGAACGCTTCTCCGGCATTCATTGTGGGCATCGACATTCTGAACAGATATCAGGCAGTAGTGGATTGTCGGCAGAGGACAGTTCGGTTCAGATCTGTTATGGGGATTCAGTGGACTTTCTATGGCAACGGTTCTCATGCAAAGATTCCGTTGATTTCAGCAATCAAAATGTCCCAATTATTGGAGCGTGGACACACGGGATATCTTATTTATGTCGTGGACACGACCGGAAAGAGTAAAGAGTTTAGGGTGAGGATGTACCCGTGGTAGCCGAATTTGCGGACGTGTTTCCAGAGGAGATTCCAGGATTCCCACCTGCTGGAGAAGTTGAGTTTGGGATTGAGTTATTACCGGGGACATCCGCTATTTCTCGTGCCCCTTACAGGATGGCACCGGCAGAGTTAAGGGAGTTGAAGGAGCAACTACAGGAACTCCTTGACAAAGGATATATACGCCCTAGCGTATCGCCGTCGGGCGCACCAGTTCTTTTTGTGAAGAAGAATGATGGTTCGATGCGTTTGTGCATCGATTACCGGCAACTGAATAAGGCCACGGTAAAGAACAAGTATCCTCTCCCAAGGATTGATGATTTATTTGATCAGTTGTAGGGTACCAAGCTTTATAGCAAGATTGACTTGAGGTCAGGATACCATCAAATACGGGTCGGGGAGGAGGATGTGCAGAAGACAGCATTTCGGACTCGGTGTGGACACTACGAGTTCCTGAATATGCCGTTCGGTGTGACGAACGCCCCGGATGTCTTTATGAGCTTGATGAACCGGGTGTTCCAACCCTATCTGGATCAGTTCGTCATTGTGTTTATTGACGACATACTCATCTACTCTCGGAGCGAAGAAGAGCACGTGAAACACTTGAGGACAGTGCTCCAGATTCTTAGAAATCACCAGTTATATGCCAAGCTCAGCAAATGTGAGTTTTGGTTTAGCAGTGTAGTGTTTCTGGGGCATGTCATATCTAGCAGTGGGATATCAGTGGATCCCAGGAAGATTGTGGCTGTGATGGAGTGGGCTGCACCCACCTCTATGCCCGAGATACAGAGTTTTCTTGGTTTGGTTGGTTATTATCGACGCTTCGTCGAAGGATTTTCTAAGATTGCTAAGCCGTTGACGCTGTTGACCCAAAAGGGGGTACCATTCTTTTGGTCAGAGGCTTGCGAGGAGAGCTTCCAGGAGTTGAAGCACCGGTTGACCACAGCACCCATGCTAGTGATTCCTACGGAGAACAAGAGGTTTGTCCTTTATACTGACGCATCACTTTAGGGCTTGGGTTGTGTATTGATGCAAGATAAGCATGTGGTAGCTTATGCATCGAGGTAGTTGAAGCCGCATGAGGCTAGATACTCAATCCATGATTTGGAGTTGGCGGCTATTATCTTTGCATTGAAGATTTGGAGGCATTACTTGTATGGTACATCGTTTACCGTTTTCACAGACCATAAGAGCCTGAAATTCTTGTTTACTCAGGCGGAATTGAATATGCGTCAGAGGAGATGGATGGATTTACTCAAGGACTATGACTGTGAGATAGAGTACCATCCGAGAAAAGCAAACTTGACAGCAGACGCCTTGAGTCGGAAGGTGAAGAGTACTGCTGAGGATGTCATGCATTTGTCAGCCATGATGACTTCTTACTGCCATCTGGGCTATGATTTCGATGTGGATGCATCGCCGGTATGGGTATCGACTTTATTGGCAGAGCCAAACGTTTATGAGAATATCAAGAGAGCCCAGAAGACGATGATGAGGTTCAGAGATGGTCATCATTGGTACTTCAAGGACAGCCATCAAAGTTTAGAGTGGCTGAGGATGGTTCTTTGAGACTCGGTAACCGGTGGGTAGTTCCATGTACGCCGGAGTTGCGTAGAGGGATCTTGGAGCGAGCTCATAGTAGCCAATTTAGCATCCACCCTGGAGGAAGGAAAATGTATAAGGATCTATGTGATCAATTCTGGTGGAAACGGATGAAGCGTGATGTGATCGTTTTTGTCAAGAGATGTTTGATTTGTCAGCAGGTTAAGGCAGAGAGGCAGAGACCTGGTGGCGAGCTAAGGAGCTTAGAGATACCGGAGTGGAAATGGGAGCACATATCTATGGACTTTGTGACTCACTTGCCAAGGACTACTTCGGGTTGTTATGCCATTTGGGTGGTCATTGATAGACTGACGAAGGTAGCTCACTTCATTCCCTACAGTATGACGTACACATACCTGAGGATGGCTCAGCTGTATGTCCGGGACATAGTGAGACTACATGGGATTCCAGTGTCCATTATATCTGACAGAGATCCACGGTTCACATCTCATTTCTGGGGAGGGCTTCAGTCAGCTTTAGGTACTGAGGTGAGGTTGAGCACGGCATATCATCCCCAGACGGACGATCTGACTGAGCGTACTATACAGACGCTCGAGGACATGCTACGGGCTTGTGTATTAGAGTTTGATGCCTCGTGACGGGATTCTTTGGCTTTGGTAGAGTTCTCTTACAACAATAGCTATCAGACGAGTATTCAGATGGCTCCGTTTGAAGCTCTCTATGGTAGGCGTTGTAGGTCACCATTGTACTGGGATGACTTGACCAGTAAAGCAGTAGGAGAACCCGAACTGATTCGGGAAATGGAGGATAAGATAAAAGTTATCCGCCAGAAAATGAAGGCAGATCAGGACAGGCATGCAGCCTATGCGAATAAACGGCGGAGACCGTTTGAGTTTCAGATGGGAGACATGGTCTTTTTGAAGATCTCACCTTTCAGAGGTGTGGTTCGGTTTGGTATGCGTGGGAAATTGTCTCCGAGGTATGTGGGACCGTATGAAATTTTACAGCGCATCGGTACCTTGGCTTACCGTTTGGCACTGCCACCGTCGTTGTCTAGTATTCACGACGTGTTCCATGTATCTATGCTGCGGAAATATGAGCTGGATCCGTTGTAATGCCCGGAATAAATTATAAATATTTATTTGTTGATAATTGCGATATTTATAAGATAATTTCGGAATTCAACTATTGGGAATTTTATTGGGAGCGGAATTGGGATAAATGATTCCGGGATTGAAATTATAATACTAATTAAATTTCATGGGGATTCTAATAATAATAATAAGGATTAAATTTAGAGTATAAATTAAACTAAAAGGGGGATGGAGATGTATTTGAATGGCATAGATTAAATTAGAGTTTGACCAAACAAGACACACACTAACTCCCCAACACACACTAAAATCGATTTTTTCTCTCCTCCCTATCTCGTTCATGCCGTCTGCTATTCTGTGAAGGAGAACGATTTGATTTTGTTTTTTTCAGCATGATTCTCGTTCAGGCCTATGTGGGTAAGATACTACATCATTCCTTCTTCTTGCCCTTCGATTTATGCACGATTTTATTCAATTTTTATGCTGGATTTGATTCAAAATTTAGGGCTTGGAAGGGGAAATGTCTAGTCTTCATATGGGTGTTTCTTCTTGATGTTAGGCTCGATTTTCATGCCATTTTACGTTGAGTTTTGATTGTTATTGGTTATTGAAATTGTGGCTGCCCTATATTTCGAAAATATGGGCTATTTTGAGGCTTGTAAAAGATGCTTTTATGATGTTTGATAAAATGCTTGAATGGTGTTCTTGTGTTGGTTAAAAGCCTTACTAATGGTGTGGTGAATAGCTAACATTTATGGCTCATAATTTGAGAGTATTCTAATTGGATTTAAACATTTGTTTTGAAGGATGAAGATTGTTTTATTGTTGTATGTAGGTATATGTTGTGATTTGAGTTAGTTGAAGTATTGTCAATGAAGAATGATAACTTGAATTGATATAGCGGGTTAAGGAGGTTATGTGACTCACTTTATTGAATGATTAATTGTTAGAAGGGAATTGTTGATTTGTGCATTGGCTAGTATTATTGTTGGTTAAAAAAAATGAAGATTAAAATCATGCATGGAATGTGTTTGTTAATAGGCTTAAATGAGATTCAAGTGTGGGTCTAAGTCTTGTTAGTGGGGTGAAAAGGGATAACTTCTATGGTTTGTGGCCATTGTGATATTTGGTGGGTGTTGGGCTATGTTATGAGATGTGTTACAATTGGAAGCATGTGTAGTGTGTAAATAATATGGGTTAGATGCATGCTAGTATGTATTATAACATGGAATAGAGTTATGGTGATATTTATGCTCATATGGATAACATAGCATGTATTATTGATTTATGTCACTTTATTGAGTTTCAAATCTTAATAGTGAGTTCTAAATCAAGAATTTTGGAATCCAATGCATCTTAAATTTGTTAAAGTTGAATTTAATCAAATAAATGACTTTATGTTGGGATTAAGGGAATTGGATTTAAAGGGTGGAATCCCTTATCTAAATGGATCCTTTCTTTCATGTCTTGGTTTGAATCACTTCGGTGTTTGTGTGGATGTTTGGAACATGTTAATTGGCTAAATTTAGTTTTGTTGTTGGGTGGTTGGATTATGTGATATATGGGCATAACTTTATGAATGAATTAATAAGAGATTTTGTGCATCAAATATTGGTTATGAGATAACCCTTATACCTTTAAGTTCATGTAGAGCCTTCTTGAGCTCTCGGACAACAAGGAGGGTGACTTGACGGAAAAAACAGATTATAAGGTACGTAGAGACGTACGAGCAGGTATAAATGAATTATTTCATATTCCAGTATTCATGTATTGTTGAATTGTGATGACTGAATATAAGGAAATGAATATGTGAATTGAGTTTGATATATGTGGTATAGTGGACACGTAAATGTACGTGGTTCGGATATGGTGTTGGGTATGGATGCCTTTGGCATGATCGATATGAGAAACGATTGAGACTGAGATTAACTGATAGGCCGAGTTGCCTTCTATATGAGATTCGTTATGATTGAGCATAATTGATGAATTGTGATTTTAATGAATTTATTGCATTGATGAGTATCATGTTTTGGATACAGATACTAAACTTGATATTATGAAAGCGTGTAAGCTTGAAACATGAACATTGTATGGAAGCTATACAGATTCAGAACTTCACAGGGAGTACATTTTACTGATTTTCGATACTCTTAATCGTGATATCATTATCTTTATGAATTGTTATGATATGAGTAGTGTGATGTTGGTATGCTCACCCTGTGTGGGGGATGTTTCTGTTGAAACATGTATAACAGGTACGACGTTGTCTCGGGAAGAAAGCTTAAGCTCATGGAAAATAGCGCTCGCAGGATTATGGTACAAGTATTGATTGATGGCACATCCTACTTATGCATTGAGAACAAATTCAATTATTCGTTGCTCGTGTGTGAGCACATCGATGCATGTATATGGACTGTATAAGGGTGTTGAAGCCCACTTTTATATCTTCTTAGTATGGTGACTTCCCTGGCTGGGAACTTAGTTATGATTTTGATTTCTTTTAGTATCGTGTTTTTCCCTGGCTGAGAATTATTTTGGTGATGTGTTTTATTTTCGGAAAACTCAATTTATGGGGAGACTCTGCCCAATTTTTTATAAAAACCCACAATGTAAAAGTGGTGCAATGGTGATGATAAAGGGTGAACCTTTTCATGCTGATTATTATTTATGTCATGGAGATTATGTGAAGCATGTAATAATTCTTTTAAAGATTGAATTTTTTTTCACATACACAAATGACGTCATAATTGCATTATTGACGTGTTGGGTCGTTGGGGTCTTACATTCGTCACATGTATTACAGCCTTCTGAGGTAGATTCTGATGTGTCCTACGAGGAACGGCCAGTCAGGATTCTGGATAGGGCTGACCGCAGACTTCGGAACAAAGTGATACCGATGGTCAAGGTTCAGTGGGATCACAGGGGTGTCGAAGAGGCCACGTGGGAGACGGAGCGGCATATGGTGCAGCACTACGCGGAACTATTTTCTGGTATGTGATTTATGTTTGGTTTCGTTTTGGGTAAATGCATGCGATTTCGAGGGCGAAATCTTATAAGTAGGGGAGTATTGTGATATCCCCGAAATAATTAATTGCAATTTGGGCATTAATTATGTTTATGTGGTTAATTATGGTGATAATTAAATTATGTGTTGGAATTAATTATCTTGTTGAAATGCTTAGTCACATGGTAGGCGTGACCCGGTAGAGCGTTTCAGGGTGCATGTTCTGCACGTTGGGTAATTGGTTGTTATCATGGGTTAAATGTGATGGTTGATAATTGTTTGGTGGATCATGTATTTAATTGAGATTTTGGTGCATTTTGGTGAAATGCTTTTAAAATATCATGTTGGGGTATTTTGTACATCATGTTAATTGTTGGGGTACAATTTTAAATTAACCCCCCTTTAACCCCACTACCCCACCTTACGCATCAATTTACCAAATCCCCAATTCACTCTCCCAACCTTAACCCATTCACCATTTTCGTTTTTGGCTTGAAAGTGGAGGGGAAATCCTTGCAAAAGTCTTGTTTGTGAGATTATTGGTAGGATTTGGAATCCCCAAGAGGTATGGATACCTCCTTGTTGTTTTTATGGTGTTTGGTTTGGATTTAAAATGGTTTTGGTTGATTTGGAAATGGGTTTATTTTGGGTTGGTATTGGTTTTGATTGGGTGTTAGATTTTTTGTTGTTTTAAGGTGTATTTTGAAGGTTATAGTGTTTATATGTTGTTGATTTGAAGGTATAAGTGTTGGTATGGTTTGGGAAGAGTTTGAGGTGCATTAATGGCGATTTTTTGAGGAACAGACATCGGCGATCGATCGCCCTTTTCTGGCGATCGATCGCGCGCGAGCAGTGCGCGTTTGCTGTGGCTGGCGATCGATCGCCACTTTTGGGTGATCGATCGGTGAGGCTGGCGATCGATCGCACCAAATGTGGCGATCGATCGCCAAAGACTGAAAATTTTGGCAGCGGGCAGAGAGGTCTCGTGATCGATCGGTCCTTCGCGGCGATCAATCGCGAGACACAAAAAAATGTGTTTTTGGGCAATTTTGTGGAATTTTTGATATTGGACTATTATTGGCTCCTAATATTGGTTTGTGTGAATTTGTAGAACCATCCTAGGTGACCACACAGCTTAGGAGATAAAGTCCACGACACAACACATTTTGGGACTAAGGTACGTAGTGAGACGTAAGGGCATCGGACGGTAAAATGTATTATTACACATTGAATTGGTTATGCACTATGGTTGCACAAATGGAATTAATTATGCATTGTGGTTGCATACATGGTTTGGTTATGCATCATGGATTGCATACACGGTTTGGTCATGCATTGTGGTTGCATGTGTAAATTGGATGCATTGGTGCATGTGATTGTGAGTCGAGCTTATATTCCAGTGATTTGCCGCCATTGGCGTAGCGATGTGAATACTTGCCGCTGTCATAATTGTAGCGATGAGAGAATATTTGCCGCTAATATGAAGCAAAGAACACGACCGCTGTCATAATTATAGCGATGGATATTAGTGCCGCTGGTATTGTCTAAGCGAGGGGTATTTCCGCTGTCATGTTAAAGCGAGAGGTATTATGCCACTGATATAATAAGACTTGGAAATTGTACACGGTGTACATGGAATGGATGCATGTCATTACATACATTATTGGTATTATAATCCATTGATTATGATTGTGGTACAGGGACAACCAAATGGAGCTTATAAATGTATTAAATACAGGAAGTGAATTGTATTTACGGTTTATGCATTTGAATTACAATCATATTATTGTGAATATGATTTATATACATGCTCATGGTTTTGGGGTTGTTCCTGTAGGTACTTTTGGGCGGACGGGCTAAGGCGGGTTGATGCGGTGAGCCAGTGGGAGTGCTTTTGGCATAGCATGCTTAATTCTTTTGTATAGTCTCTACTCTAGGAGTAGAGTAAAACTATAGGATTAACATTCAATTGGTTGGGAATGTAATAAATCCCTTTTGGAAATTTTATTTTGGCCTGTAATCTTAACGACTCAAGGCATCAACACGAACTTTATATTCTTAGATGCATGTCTAGCTCTATTTACGCCTTTAATCCGCACTTAAGGAAAACTAGGGTCCTTACAGACATAGTCATAGAACTTTTCCCAATACACAGTTGGAATGTCAACAGGTACATCCGGAAATGTCGTAAAAAAGAACGGAACAACAGAGAAAAGTTGGGGCCCAGGTTGTGTCTCTTACGGCATTGTTGCTTCAATTTGCTCCTCTTGTACAGATGGTGGCATATAGTTATGTTGGGACATAGTTTCCAACATCACATCAATTTCTACATCGTCATCGCTACCATCATGACGTTAATTTCCATCTTCGTCTGGTTCGGAATCAACCTGAGTTTCAGGACCAAAAAAATCGGCGCTGGCATATATATGTCCTCCTCCCTTGAATCATGAACTTCCCCTTCAGTTATGTATGTGTTATGTCCTACGTTTCCCGAACTACTAGCATAATTATTTTATGTTCTCGTACTTACAAGTCTTTGTGTGACAACCGGTATCTCCAGGTTATGATCATCATTAAGCATTGACATATATGAGCCCCGTTCTTCAGTATATTAAATGTCTGGCATTTTATTAATGTGTATTTATTCTGACTCAACATATAAATTGACATCGGCATTTTCAACATCGGGGTCAAAGAAAAACCAATTATCACTGTCTTTTGTAATTTCGAGTAAATGTTCAACTTGCCCAGAAGTATTATTAAATATATGCTTAGTCCACACATTAAGTGCATATTGTTGATTATCGGTACTTATCTGATTGTACAGTATCGACAATAACTCAGACATTGTAATTGTTCGAGGCAGTCGTATATAGCTTATTGGAGGTCGATCATAACTAACAATAATCCCATCGTGTGATATGTGACCACCATAGTATAGCAAAACATCAATTTGACTTCGAACCAACGACATATTATCTACGAAAATAGCACACTAAAATCATATAATTAGTTTTGTTTTATTTATATGTTATAAAAAAATAATTTTATGTTTAAGTAATTGTGTTAGGGTCGGACGTGAGTGTTTAGAGGGGGGTGAATGAACACTCCTCCAAAAATTAACTCTTATTGATTTCACTAAGGTTAGTAAATGAAATCTGTTTCTTAACTAGTACTTAAGCAGAACAGACCACTGAATATGAAAGTGCGAAAACAGTTTGTTCTTAGCCAGTAAGAACGGTTGATGGCTATGAAATGAAAGGTAGTACGAGATGTAAGTAGACAAGATATGTTTATGGAAGTTTGAAGGCAAATCCTTCTACGTCTCCCCTTCTTCCAATCAAGGAAGGATTCACTTGAAGACTTTGAGTAATACAACTTTTTGTACAACCCCGATTCAGCTGGATTTACCCCACTACCAGACTGAAACTCCTAGTCTCTCAATCTGTTCAGACACATTCCATCTGATAGTTACAATCAAATCTCACTCTTCTATCTTAGCACAAATACAAAAGATAGAGTGAATTACTCTACGCACAAATGATCCTTTAGATGATCAAATAATTACAATAAGACGTGCGTTAAGAATTTTGAGCAGATTGGCAAGATAAAATCTTTCAACGATGGTTCTGCTCAAGAATGAATGTTTCAACTTGTAAGCGTATGTTATTCAGTCTCTTGATCAATAACTTCTTCTGAGCATCTAAGTTGCATCCTTATATAGTCGTTTATATCAACGACAATATTTCCTTTTCTGTGCAACTCTTCACTTTGGTCAACTTCAGAGCAGACTGCATATTGCCATTTTAAACTTCCTCTGTTCTGTTCTATCGGAGCTTGTCAGAGAAGATATGCTTTGTCTCTTTACCATTTATGGTAACTTCAGTCTCCGGTCTATTTCAGCATTAATTGCAGCATTAAATGCTTCATTAAATAGCCGTTAGATAGTTCGGACTGGTAAACAATGTTTGCAGCTATACTAAGTTCTGATATGATTTGCATCGATCTGGTTGACTCTGGTCTGATCTGCATCGTTCTGATTTTATCGATGTCTGTTTTGTCTTCTCGTTGACTCTGATCTGGTACACATCTATCTGATCTGTTTTGTCTTCTTGTTGACTCTGATCTGGTACACATCGATCTGGTCTGTTTTGTCATCTTTAAAATACGGAACTAATAAATTCCCCTTTTTTGATGATGACAAAACCTAGATCCTTTATTTTTGTTCTCCTTATTCTTGTGAGAGTTAAGTTCACAATAAATGAACCAACTGTCTTCTTTAGTAGTTGAAGGAGTTAAGATCGATTGAGTCTCTTAGTTCAAAATAAATGAACAAACTGAGAAAATGAGACTTTTATAAACACTTTGATGAATACATTAACTGATATTCATTACAAGTAATTTATTTAATTCTCGGCTAAGCTCTCATTTATTTCCTCTGCTGAGCTGACTTCTTTTCCACCTTTTTGGCATCAGCAAAATCTTGAAGAAATTCGACTATCTGTGTAAGCTGAGCACACATAGCATCTAGACGATTATCTTGGGTGAAAGGGATTTTGCAACTGTTGTCTTGTCTTCTAAAGCCAGCTCAATCTGTTCTTTGCGCAGACTAGCCTTGTAGGTTGCTTGTTGGGAGAACAGACTGTTCAGACCAAGCTGGATCGTATTGATGCTCGACATCATTTTGTCATTGAATGAGTCAAAGTTCAGAGATGTAGTCCGCTGACTTTGATGAACTTCTCTCCCTCGTTGGGAGAGAAAGAGAAAGTTATCAGATAAGTCTCGTAGGGACTTGGCTATTGAAGGAGCATCATCAAGATAGTCTGGGATTTCCGCAGTAGGTTGCACATCCAGTTCTTTCCCTTTTGCAGTAGAGTTTGAGGGTTGTGCGAGGTCGAGCTGTTGCGCAAAATCTTGTAAAGAGACTGAGGTAGCCGGCACAGCAGACTTTCTTTGTTCGGATCAGATCAGCTCGCTGAGACCCACAGAAAATAGATTCAAAAAGTCAAGGTCTGCAGCAGTCTGCTCTGCGTGGGCTGTTGAGCTTGCTTTAGAAAGAGGAAGAGAGATTGATTGGGAAGGCTCCTCTCGGTGTAAGTCGTGAATAATTTCAGACACTGCACGTCCCACATCAACTATGTCTTCTATGACAGCATTCTTTGGGGCGGCTGAAGTGTTGATCTGAACATTGGAGCTTGAGGGTGCAAAGGGAGGAAGGATGGTAGGCGCCAATAATACTTCCCTGTCCTCAGCCTCTGCAACGGATGGAGCATTAATCATTGGCTACTCCGCTGACTCTTTGATAGGTTCAGTAGACCTTTCACTCATCTGCTCTGCCGCAGACCGTGCTGTGGTTGGCTGACTCGGACTGGTAGGAGGAGTAGAAATATTGAGCCTTTGTCGATGCATTCGGACGGCCATGTGCAGAGTGAGTACGTCCATTTCTAACTGAGCTATAACCGCACTATCATCCTTGATAGTTGGACTGGTTATATCAAAGTTGTCTTTCTTTGCTTGGAAAGGGCATTTGCCAGCCTCAGCCTGTGTTTAGCGCAGAATAGATCTTTTCGAGTAAAGGCTAGGTGGATATCATCTGTTTCAGTGCCCTGGAGAACTTTTTGTTCCATCTGGTGTAGGCGCTTGAGCTTTCCGAAGAACAGATGAAGGTGATGCACCGTTCTGTACATTAGCCATTCATTGAATATAACAGCGAGATCTTCCTTTACTTCAATGTCCTCCATAGCCAGATCAATTGTTGTTTGTGCGGCTGTTTTGGGCTTGGAGGAGGCAGACTCAATCATTACAACTTTGCCTTTTCCAACAACAACCGAAGGCTTGATCCCAGATTGGGTGTAGTCGCCCAGTTCTTTAATAACAACGCCTTTGACTACTAGGATTTTTTATGTTACCCGGGGCACAGCTGTGACCAATTTGGTTGGTGCTTGAGTTAGTGGCTTGGAGAGTTGGGTCCGAGGCTTCTTAGGTAAAGGCTTGGAGACATGTGATGTAATTGAGGCAGAATGGGTTTCATATGAATCAGTCTGGACTGTCAGTTTGCGCTTGACCATTGTCTTCTTGCCAGCAGCCTGATCTTTACCAACTTCCATTTTGATAGTCAAAAGATTAGAAGGAGTGGGGGGAGCACTTTTTGACTTAAGTAGAGCCAATCCCTTGGGATTAAGGATTTTGAAGGGATTGAGTGCTGACGGTTTCCCCAGCTCGATGTTGATAGATTCCAAAACCTTGCTGAGTTGAACAACGAAACAGACAGCCTGCTTGGCTGAAATGGCTGTCTCCAACAGAACAGAATAGCTGGCCAATTCACCTTCAGTCCGGAATAGATAGCAGCCATGGCTCCGAACTTTCAGAAGTAACTGCATCAAAGCTTCCAGCCTTGCTTAGCAGTGGTTTGCCAACAATGTCACACAGTACCTGGAAATGGAACAACATGTCTTTCTTTTTGAATGATGGCTGCAGATTCAGTCCAAAGATGGATACTCGGCCCTGAAAGTCATCAAGAGTGGCCTTAGATATATGAGCAAAGTTAGACATTCTTGCGGTAGGAAGCCCAAAGGTCTCTGTAAGCATCGCCTGAGAAATTTCAATAGATTTGCATTTGACGGAGGAGGAGATGTACGTCTTGTGGGAAACGGCGTTGGAGAAAAGCTCTCTAATCTCCGTTCACATATCACCGTGCCACATTCCAGAAATTTCCTCAATCTTGAAGTTTCCAAGGATTTGAAATTGGTCACCGTATCTGGGTCTTCGGTCCTGTAGATCGCTTCAAACTCAACAGACAGAGAGTTGTGAGTAATAGTTGCCATTTGAGTGATTGTAATGTAAATAAGAGATACGGAAAGATTTTGACGAGAGAGAATCAGACTGCAGTAATTGTAAAAAGTGAAAAAATTAAATGAAATGTACAGCCTGATAAATAGGAGATGACAAACAAGTGTCTGTATCTCGATGACTGAAATTTTGAAATTTAAATTTTAACGGTATGCATGTAAAGTAAGGCAGTTAAAGTTAGATCAGTCTGGGCTGTTTTAAATATTACTTGAGAACAATTACAAGTGCTTTGAAACAGATCATGTGATAACATCAGATCGATAGAGATGGGTCTACTACACAGTACCGGTCTGTATTTTTTGAAATTAACAAGCGTAAAACAAGTTAAGATAAATCTATTAAGCCAAGAATTTGACGGAAATAAATAAACTTAGCCTCTGCTAGTGGTTTGGTGAAGATGTCTACAGCTTGCTCGTCTGTATAGATATACTCTATCCGAATCTCCTTTTCATGATCTCGAATAAAATGATGTCTGATATCGATATGCTTTGTTCGAGAGTGCAAGACTGGATTATACGTGATAGCAATTGCACTTGCGTTATCGCAGAAGATTGGTGACTCAATGGCTTGAAAGCCATAGTCTCCGAGCTGGTGTTGAACCCAGAGCATTTGAGCGCAACAGCTTCCGGCGGCAAGATATTTTGCCTCAGCTGTGGATGTGGCAATCGATGTTTGCTTCTTGCTAAACCATGAGATCAATCTTTCACCTAAGAATTGACATGTTCCACTGGTGCTTTTTCGATCTATCTTGCATCCTGCATAGTCAGCATCTGAATATCCAATTAAGTTAAAATTCGGATCTTTGGGATACCGGAGACCAACATTCTGAGATCCTTTCAAGTATTTAAGAATACGCTTAGCAGCAATGAAGTGGGATTGCTTAGGATCAGATTGAAATCTAGCACACATGCAGACGGAAAACGTAATATCAGGCCGGCTCGCTGTAAGATATAACAGCGATCCGATCAGATCTTGATACATTGTTACCTCAACTACCGTTCCCCCTTCGTCTTTATCTAGCTTGATTGATGGACTCATTGGAGTTGAAGCAGTTGAGCAAGTCTCCATTCCAAATCTTTTGAGTAGCTCCTTGGTATACTTGGTTTGATTTATGAATATTCCATTGTTAAGATGTTTGACTTGCAGACCCAGGAAGAATGACAATTCTCCCATCATACTCATCTCAAACTGTCCCTGCATTAACTTAGAGAATTTCTCGCAAAGTTTAGGGTTAGTTGACCCAAAAATAATATCATCAACATATATTTGAACTAACAAAGTATGTTCCCCCTTAACAAATCTTAATAAGGTTTTATCTACTGAGCCGATCTGGAAATCATGATCCAGAAGAAATTGAGACAGAGTGTCATACAAGGCTCTGGGGGCTTGTTTAAGTCCATAGACTGCTTTATTAAGTAAGTATACGTGATCTGGAAGCAAATGATTAATGAAACCAGGAGGTTGCTCTATGTAGACTTCCTCATGAAGTTCACCATTTAGAAAGCACTCTTCACGTCCATTTGATATACTTTGAAGTCTTTAAAGGCGGCGTATGCAAGAAATATTCGGATGGCTTCAAGTCTGGCGACTGGTGCAAAGGATTCATCGAAGTCGATTCCTTCTTCTTGTCTGAACCCCTGTGCAACCAGCCTGGCCTTGTTCCTAACTAGCACACCATTTGCATCTAGCTTGTTTTTGAAAACCCATTTGGTTTCGATAACAGGCAGATCGCTTGGTCTGGGAGTTAATCTCCATACTTGATTTTGTTCAAATTGGTTGAGCTATTCTTGCATGGCCTCTATCCAGTTATAATCAGTCAAGGCTTCGTTAATCTGTTTGGGTTCTAGATTGGATATGAATGCAGCGTGAGTGAATTCATCCATCATCTGTCATCTGGTCTTATAGGTGCAGATGGACTTCCAATCACTAGATAAGGGGGATGTCTCTTAGTCCAGCGGTAGTTTGGTTCGAGAACATATGGTCCTGATGGAGAAGCAGTATTGACATTGTCAGTATCTGTCTTAACATTAGAGTTCATGACCTCCGGATCAGCGATATCAGCTCGATCTTGTATAACTTCAGTGCCTTGATCCGGTCTGTCTGATACTTCAGGTTCCGGTGGATTGTCTCTTGACCTGTTAACTGCAATCTCATCATCACTGTTAGCTTCGAGATGGATATTTTCCATCTGATTTTGAATTAATTCCTTGTGGTTCTTAATACACTGGGATTCATCAAAAACTACATTACTGACTCTTCTACAATTAAAGTTCGATTATTGAACACACGAAATGCCTTACTAACGGATGAATATTCCATTATCTGACTTAGCTTTGAATGCGGTAAGATGATTCTTGCCATTGTTATGGACGTAACATTTGCAGCCGAATACATGAAAGTAAGAGATAGTCGGTCTGTTACCTGTCCATACTTCATATGATGTTAAGTTTAACTTCTTATTAATCATAGACCGATTTTGTGTATAGCATGCAATATTGATAGCCTCTGCCTAGAACTTTTGAGATATACCAGAGTCAGCAAGCATTGTCCTTGCTGCTCCTTAAGTGTTCTGTTCCGTCGTTCTGCAACTCCATTTTGTTGAGGAGTTCGAGCTGCTGATAATTCATGCTTAATTCCTTGGTCTTCTAGAAAGGATTCAAGATTCTGGTTTGAAAATTCAGTGCCCTTGTCACTTCGAATTCTGTCTATACCAGATGATTTTCGTTCTGAACGCGCTTCAACAGCTTGATTAATTTAGAGCTAGTATGATCTTTACTACATAAAAATATTATCCATGTAAAGTGTGAGTAATCATCAATAACAACAAGAGTGTACCGGATTCCCAGTAAACGTTTTATTGGTATGGGACCAAACAAGTCCATATGCAATAATTCTAAGCAACATGAGGAGGATTTGGCATTCTTGCTCTTGAAGGATGATCTGATCTGTTTGCCCATTTGGCAAGCTTCACAGTTCTTATCCTTAGCAAAGTCGATACCGATAAATAAATCATTTTACACATGCTAGAAATAGTCTTGAAGCTAATATGATTCAAGCGTTTATGACATAGCCAGTGTTTATTATCATTATTAGTGATGAAGTAGGATTATCGGGTTGAACATAATTCAAGTTAATCTTATAAGTATTTCCATTCCTGATTCCTAGAAGCATGGTTCTATCATCTGATGATTTGACAGTGCAAGTGTGTTTGTGAAATTCTATAGTATAACCATTATCACATAGTTGACTTATACTTATCAGATTATAGCATAAATTTTCAACTAAGAGCACATCATTCATAATAATGTTACCATGGACAATCTTACCCTTGCCCATAGTCTTACCCTTTGAGTTATTCCTCGAAAGTAATCTTAGGACCAGTGCATTGTGTGATTTCAGAGAGCAGCTCGATGTTTCCCGTCATGTGTCGAGAACATCCACTGTCTAAGTATTAGTCAGACACTTGCTTCTGAGTACCTGTCATCAAACAAAATTACTGTTGATACCCAATCCTACTTGGGTCCGGAACGGATTAGCCCTTTGGGAACCCATACCTGAATCAGCTTTATTGACTTGTGTGTGTCTGGTGTGGTGTGTGCTGATCTGTTTCGATGTTGTGTGTGATAATGTGTGTGAAATGGAGGCCTTTGGTTCTTGTTAGGCAACCTATATCTTCGTTGAATCGGTTGTGAGTTGTGGTAGTTGGGTGGTCTTCCTTGCCTTAGATTTTACACCTTTGGGTTTGGGAGCAGCTTGGTTTGATATGCTTGTCTGTTTGATCTTTGGTTTCGGCTTTAATTTTCTCAAACGATTCAGCTAATATTCAGTAATCATTTGCCATGCCTTGTAGTGCAGACACAAGCTCTTCTCGTGTGAATTCATTTGAGTCAAAGTCAAATACCTCGTCTTTCTGACTCGTCTCCTCGTCTGCCATTAGCATTGGATTTCCTCCTCACTTTCACTTGATGAATATTCTGAGCTCTCTGATTCAGAGTCAGTCTGAGCCCACTTGCTGTTACATTCCTATGCTACCAGAACCTTTTGAGCCTTTCCATGATGACTTTTTTGATCTTTGTAATGCTTCTTTTTCTTGTCATCACGATGCCTTTCTTTTCTTTCATCTTTCTTCGGCTGGGTGCAATCTGCAATAAAATGTCTGGTCTTACCACAATTGTAGCAAGCCTAATCATTAACAATATCATCTTTTCTTGATTTATACTGATGAGAAGGTTTAAAATTCATTTTATTCTTTGACATGAATTTACAATTTTTTTTGATAAATAATGACATAGCATCATTACTTATCTGTTCAATAGATCGGTCTGTGGAACGGGTGGACTGGTCTGGAATGACTGCAAGTGCCTTGTTTGGCTGAAAGGTGGATGGCTCTGCTTCACCTCTGGTGATCAGCTCAAACTCGTACGCCTTAAGATCAGCCAACAAATAATGGAGTTTGACCTTGTTCAGATTTTTAGACTCCCTCATGGCAATCGTCTTGACGTCCCATTCCTTTGGCAATGCTCTCATCACCTTCAGAGCAATCTCTCTATTGGAATAGTCCTTGCCCAGACCGTTCAGTTCATTGATGATGCCAGTAACTCGTTCATCAAACTAGTTTAGAGTTTCTCCAAGCTTCATCATTATGCTCTCAAATTTTTGTAGAGCTACGGTCAACTTGTTTTCCTTTGTCTGGTCGTTCCCTTCACAGAGCTGTGCAATCTTCTCCCAAATTTCTTTGGCAGTGGAGCACATCTTAATCTTGCTGAACATGTTCTTGTCCAAAGTCTTGAACAGGATTTCCTTGGCTACATTGTCTAGATTGGCTTTCTTTCTTTCTTCATTTGTCCAGGTAGCCCTTTCTTTCTCGATCATTTGAGGTTCGCCACTTGACCCTCCTAGTGCAGGCTTCACTTTTAAGATTTTCATTGGTCCGTCTGTAATGACGTACCACATATCATCATCCTGAGCTGCCAGGTGAGCTTGCATTCTGATTCTCCAATCATCATAATATTCTTTTGAGAACATGAGAATCTTGTTGAAGGATGCCATCAGTCCAAGTATTCTATTGATTAAGAACGCCTGCTCTGATACCACTTATTAGGATCGGACTGGAGTGTTTAGAGGGGGGTGAATGAACACTCCTCCAAAAATTAACTCTTATTGATTTCACTAAGGTTAGTAAATGAAATCTGTTTCTTAACCAGTACTTAAGCAGAACAGACCACTGAATATGAAAGTGCGGAAACGGTCTGTTCTTAGCCAGTAAGAACGGTTGATGGCTATAAAATGCAAGGTAGTACGAGTTGTAAGTAGAAAAGATATGTTTCTGGAAGTTCGAAGGCAAATCCTTACACGTCTCCCTTTCTTCCAATCAAGGAAGGATTTACTAGAAGACTTTGAGTAATACAACTTTTTGTACAACCCCGATTCAGCTGGATTTACCCCACTACCAGACTGAAACTCCTGGTCTCTCAATCTGTTCAGACACAATCCGTCTGATAGTTACAATCAAATCTCACTCTCCTATCTTAGCACAAATACAAAAGATAGAGTGAATTACTCTACGCACAAATGATCCTTTAGATGATCAAATAATTACAATAAGACGTGCGTTAAGAATTTTGAGCAGATTGGCAAGATAAAATCTTTCAACGATGGATCTGCTCAAGAATGAATGTTTCAACTTGTAAGCGTGAGTTATTCAGTCTCTTGATCGATAACTTCTTCTGAGCATCTAAGTTGCATCCTTATATAGTTGTTTATACCAACGACAATATTTCCTTTTCTGTGCAACTCTTCACTTTGGTCAACTTCAGAGCAGACTGCATATTGCCATTTTAAACTTCCTTTGTTCTGTTCTATCGGCGCTTGTCATAGAAGATCTGCTTTGTCTCTTTACCATTTAAGGTAACTTCAGTCTCCGGTCTATTTCAGCATTAATTATAGCATTAAATGCTTCATTAAATAGCCGTTAGGTAGTTCGGACTGGTAAACAATGTTTGCAGCTATACTAAGCTCTGATATGATTTGCATCGATCTGGTTGACTCTGGTCTGATCTGCATCGTTCTGATTTCATCGATCTGGTATGTTTTGTCTTCCATTGACTCTGATCTGGTACACATCGATCTGGTCTGTTTTGTCTTCTCGTTGACTCTGATCTGGTACACATCGATCTGGTCTGTTTTGTCATCTTTAAAATTCGAAACTAACAAATAGTTTAGTCAATTTTTTTAATTTTTTTAATATTTAATTAAATTTACCGAAAATATTTCTAAAAAATATTAGTTTATAAAAAATTATTATATTCAGGAAAATATATAATAATAATTATTATTACTTATTAATTTAAAATAACTAAAAAACGCATACCTGGTATACAAATTCTACTTAGAACAGTAGAATTCGCATACCGTGTATGCAAATTCTACTGTTCTAGTAGAATTTGCATATCCCGTATGCGAATTCTACTATTTTAAGTAGAATTCGCATATGGGTATGCGAATCTATCAGAGATGCAAATTCCATTTTCCCATCCCTAAATTAAGCAAATAATAATGAAAAACATACCTTGAAATTCAAAAGTTAGCAAAATCTATAACATAACACAAAAATTAAGTAAATGCAATATATACTCAAAAATATGTAAAACTTAAATTTTCAAATATTTTTACCTTTGATGAAGTATTTGAGAATTCTTGTATATAAACTTAAGAATTAAGAGGTGAGGGATAGATTTTTTGGATGGAAGATTTGAAGGTTGAATTGTTTGGTGGGATGATTGAAGGAAGATGGAGAATTTAATGGCAAGAAGAAGGTGAACCTCGTGATCGACACTGTGAGCTGGCATGGTTTATTTTTGCAGAGAATTCGTATACCGAGATTGCGAATTATCTTTAAATTCGCATTCTCGGTATGCAAATATTTTATTTTTTATTTTTTAAAAAAATTAATTTTAAAATTTGTGAAGCAGGTTTGCGAATTTAAGTAAACTCGCATACCATTTATGTGACTTATCATAGAATTGCAAAGTTTTTCAAATCACGTTATTTCGTGAAATTTTTTTATTTATTTAATATTTAATTAAATTAGCCTCTATATTTATATAACTGGAATAGTTTCACATAACTGTAGTAGAGAAACAAAGTTTCAATTTTGGATAGAAGCTCTGAAATTTATTGGTTCAAATCCAGTCCATATTTGTTTATTAATTCGTTCTCTAATTAACTCATAATTTTCGTTCCAGTTTTAACCAATGCCGACCACAATGTAATACAATGGAATGTGAATGACCTTGGTACCAAGATTAGTCGCAGATTGGGGGATTGAAAGAAAATTCCAAGAGGCGACAGTTTTCTCTGTGAGTATGCATAACCAAAATTTGCTTTTTCGTGTCACTCTGTGTATTAAATTTTTTTTTTTTTCAATTTTTGAAGGAATAAATTGATTTCTTGTGTTAGGCTTACTAAAGCTAGATGAGATATCTACAAACATGATGCAGTGGAATGATAGTAAATCTTACCACCTCATCGAACTTCAGTTTATTGTATAAATTTTAACAAAATCTAAATGGTGTTTTAGTACATGCATAAGAAACTCTTCGAGCACAGGCCCCTCCAATGGCGGTCTCTATACTTGCAGGAATTTCCTTCAATTTGTGATTTCTTCAATACAATGAAATGAAGAATCTCTATAACTTGATGCATTCAAAGGTTAATAAAACTTGATATCAAGAATTGCCCATTGCAGACAATAGAATCTGAATGGTGTCTATTTTCATTGTTAGTACCGATGAAAAGGTTTTGGAAATGGACCCTCTCGAATGGCTGCCTTAGATGCTGCATTTTTCTCCATTTCTCCAATCTGTAAGTTGCTTGCTTTTCTATGGTTTCATACTTTCATAAATTTTGAGACAAAATATCTAAAATAATATGATGCACTGGAGGATTATAAATCTTGAAGTCAAAACTCTATGCAAAATGGTGATCGATGGCGGAGGAAAAGTCCGGCGTTAGACTGGAGAAATTTTAAAACCTGCTGACGGTGATCCTGATTTGAAAAAAACACTAGCAGTCTGATTCTATAGTTATTTCTTGGCTCACATTTTTGCGTTGAAAACTCTACTTTGGAAATCCAAGCAGAATGAACGTGATGTTCCCACTTGTACAATGGATTTGTAACATTATGGCAGGAACTCAATCAGTGTATGATGGCGTTGTTTGTTTGTTTGGGAGAATTTGAATGACTACAGTTGCCACAAGAAGAGAGAAGAAGAGTTTACATGTTTTAGACGCCTTAATCAGAGTTTGGATTAGGTCCGAGGCCATATTCTTGGCAGGAATCCATTGCCATTAATTCAGAAAATATTTTCTGAAGCTAGACATGAGGAATCAAGGAGAAAAATCATGCTGCACAACACCAGATTTGGTTTCAGCACCAAATTTGAGAATTCTGCTCTTGTGTCAAGAGGTCTTGATTCTAACAAATGGGCCAAATAAATGGTTGTGCAACCATTGCAAAAGACCGTGACATACGAGGGGGCATGTTGGAAACTCCATGGTAAGCCAAATCTAAGTGTGACAGCCATGGCTACAAGTCACTGCCGAGTAGGCTCGGAAGGAGCTTTCCACCAACTTGGATGCAGATCCCTTGGCTTCTCATGTTCTTTTCCAAACTTTTTGATTGACATTGCCCAATCTTGATCTTTCTGGCTGATAATTGAAGCTTTATTATATCAAGTGAAAGTGGGTCGGGTGGTTTTAGATAATGTAAATGTAGCACCTTCTAGCAAAGGGGATACTGGACAAAAATAACAACATTAGTACCGTTTGATTTTGTATAATCACAATAAAAGACAACTCAGAAGCGGCATTTTCCAATTATTTGCATTGCCCAGAATCTGTGAACTTTCTGGTTAGTGTCCAGATTGATCCTTTACCCAATACATCGTGTCATATCCCAAACAACTTTGCCTTTTCTACTCATCTCAAATTTTTGTTATGAAACTCGACCCCGATCACACCAATCTATACTATATATCTATTTTAGCAATGCACAATTATGCCAATTGTTATGAATCTGCTAAATCACTTCTGTATATTTTGGAACATCAAGAATGAACATGTCTTTGTTGGTTTAAACATCAATCTGCACAACAACAATTAAACTCCTCTGTAATTACACTAAAGAACTCAATATAATCTCCCTGAAGATCAACGCACACAGCCACAGCAGATTATATGATCGAATTTAACTGATGCACAATTCTTTATTGTCCATCAAGAACACACGCATATGAACATCGATTATAAGCGATATATCAGAGCATAAAAAACAGTACTGGAAGGGAGAGAAAATTTGACAACGGATATATGTGGTTCGGCAATCTTTTCAGCCTACATCCACGGGAAGGGGGATGATTCCATTAATCACCAACCAAAAGAAGTATCCAATTACAACACACTAGATTATCCAACAATTTTTCTTGAATATATATCGTAAACATTCAAAAGAAAATTTCACAACCTGTTACCGTGTGTTTCTTCTCTTCTTCTCGATGATCACGTGGCTTCAAGAGAGAAATTGCTTCAATCTCTCTTCCTCAAGCTCCTTGCTCTGCCGCTGGAATGAAAGCCCCACGATCTCTCACCATCACAAAGTGTTGGATTAGCCCTTGATTGGATGGTCCGGATGCAACCTGGCATACTAAACAAATACAAAGAAAAGCCAACAGTGGCAAAATAGTAAATTTGCAAGATTTAATCAAAAGTCAACAAATATAACAAATCTCCACCTTGACTTCTAATTAACCCCCCTAAGAGATCACCCCCTCCTCTCAGCCCCTAAGGGCTTCAGTTCCTTTGGATATTCACTAAGTCCAGACAATGTCTGAACTTAGTTGTGGGCAATGCTCTAATACGCATATCTACCGGATAATCCTTTGTAGGGATCTTCATCATAGTGACCAATCCCTCCATGATAGCATCTCAATGCCAATCCAACTCTTCAATCATCTTACATAGCCACATAGCTTCATTTTTTGCTTCGGTGACAACAATATACTCAGCTGTTGTGGAAAACGCTACCATGGATTGAAGATTGGCCTTCCAGATTATATAACCTGTTAGGGACTTCCTGGTGTCTATCATCCCTGCAAAATCTGAGTCCACATATCCTACTATGTGGCCACTTCCGTTTTCTTTCCTATTGGTTATTAACCCAAGTCCAACGGAATCTCTCACATATGTCAGAGCTCATTTCAGTGCCTCACAATGGCCTCTCCCTAGATTTGGCGTGAACCTGCTGATGACACTCACAGCATAAGCCAAATCAGGTCTGATACACACCATGCCACACAATGTACTATCTACCGTACTCGCATATGGCACAGTCTCCTCCAACTCTCCATGTGAAAACCCCACTTTTACATCCAGTTGATCCAGCTCCAAGTCTAAATGAGCAACCAAGGCAACTAACGACCTTATCCGGCAATGCTTGACCATGGGCGAGAAGATTTTATTGAAGCCTATCCCTTCAATTCGAGCAGATCCTTTGGCCACCAACTTGGCCATACATCTCTCATTCTCTATCCCTGGGATCCCTTCATTTTCCTCGTTGATCAATTTACACCCCACAACTCTCTGGTTCTTGGGTCGATCCACAAGCTTCCAAGTCTGATCATTGTCTAAGGAAATCATCTCATTTCGCATTGCTCCAGTCCACTGGTCTGTTTTCTCTGGCTCCACATAAGATATATCCTCGGCCACATGAAACGCATAAGAGATAAGATCAGCGTGTCCATACTTCAACTGTGGTATTACTGCTCTTCTTTCCTATCCCTAAAAAGAACATATGAATCTAATTCATTCGGTTGGTTAACAACTTCTTGACCCTGTTGTTCATCTCGAGGTTCTTCTTGAGTTTCATCATCAACCTCCTTAGAAGTTTTAGCTCCTTGAAACTCCACCTCAACCTGAGATTCTTCCTCACTTTCTGACCATTAGATTCATCCAGTGTTTCAGTAGCTGGATATTCCATTCTTGCTTCATCAAAGATCACATCCCTACCAATTAAACACGTTTGTTTTCCTGGTTCAAGGCACCACAGTTTGTATCCTTCACACGAGGTGGATAGCCTATGAAGATGCATTTCTTAGCACGTGGCTCGAGCTTGTCCTGTCTTACGTGAGCGTATGTCATACAACCAAAGACTTTCAAAGTGCTGTAGTCTGCTGGCTTCCCATACCAAAGCTCCACCGAAGTCTTAAAATTATTGGCAGCAGACGTACACCGGTTGATCAAATGACAAGCTGTAGACACAGCTTCACCCCAGAATCATTCAGTAACATGCATCTAACCCTCTCCAACAGAGTTCTGTTCATCCTTTCAGCTAGGCCGTTCTGTTGAGGGGGTATTGGCCACAGTCTTGTGCCTAGTAATACCCGATTTTCTGCAAAACTCATTGAACTCCTCGGAAACAAATTCCAGTCCATTGTCTGTCCTAAGATGCTTAAGATTTGTTCCCATCTTAGTCTCGGTCATTGTCCATTCCCTAAATCTTCCAAATGCCTCAGATTTATTTCTCAATACAAAGACCCAGACTCTTCTCGAGTAGTCATCCACAATGGACATGAAATACCTCCCACCACTAGGGGTGGGAATCGGGACGGGTTTCGGGGAATCGGGATATTCGGGTTCGGGTAATCGGGTATCGGGAATACTAAAAGCATACCCGAACCCGAACCCGATGTCGGGTACCCGAAATTCGGGTTTCGAGTACCCGAAATCGGGTTCGGGTACCCGAACCTTGATTTTTTTTTATTTTTTTAAAAGAAATGCTACACATAAATAACCTAAAAAATATATTTTTTTTATTTTTAAAAGGGAAATCGGGTTCGGGTACCCGAACCCGAACAATTTTTCTCCCAAACCCCTACCCGAATCCCGTCCCGAACCCGCCACTACCCGATCGGGGAATACCCGATTATCCCGAAAAACCCGATTATCCCGACCCGATCGGGAAATACCCGATCGGGTCGGGTCGGGTCGGGTCGGGACCCGAATTCCCGAACCCGTTTCCCACCCCTACCCACCACCATGAGTTTGAGTTCTAGTAGGTCCCCAAACATCTGCATGCACATGATCAAAAGGTCTAACTGTCTTATGAATTCCAATGTTGAACTTAACCCTTTTGAGTTTACCTAGCACGCATTGTTTACGGAATTTTTTCAATTTTATCTCCACATAAAAGATACTGCTTGGACAATTCTACGAGACCTCTCTCACTCACATCCCCTAATCTCTTGTGCCACAGACTGGCTTTGCTAAGATCAGTCTTACTTACGGTGGCTGAGTGACCTGTTACCGTGTTATTACAATCCATTTTTCCTAACTCCTTTCATGGCAACTAGGGATCCCTTTAACACTTTTAGTAATCCATTCTCAGCCTTAAAGGCTTATCCGTTCATTTCTAGTGTGCCTAAGAAAATTAGATTTCTTTTGAGCTTTGGAATGTATCTCACTTCTGCAAGAGCTTTTCTGTATCATCATGAATTCTCGGTCTAATGGAACCAATCCCAATAATCTTGCAGCCTTTGTTGTCCCCAAGAAACACTAGCCCACCCTCGACTCGGTCGAGAGTCTCAAACCAGTCCTTGTTGGGGCACATACGGAAGCTGCAACCTGAATCTAATATCCATTCTTTATTGGTCTCTGTTTGGTCCACTACTAATGCATCTGTTGAATCACATTCATCTGTCACTACCGATGCATTATCTATGTTACTAGGTTTTCCTGGTCTTTTTCCTTTCCGGACAGTCTCTCTTGAAGTGACTTTCCTTGTGGCAATTATAGCACTTATATGCAGTTCTTGATGCTTTTCCATTGCCACCTTTAGCAAGACTAGATGATCTAGCCTTCTTGGTCCACTTCTAACTGTGCTGGTCACGTTTTTCCGATCTGCCCCTTGTGAACATATCGTCCCCGGTACTTTCTTCCTTCCCATCGATTTTCCTCTGCAATTCCTTGGCTCTTACCTTGACTGGACTTCCTTAATGGATATCGTCTGATCCCTTCCGTAGAGCGTAGCATCCTTGAAATGATCGTATGACTTTGGAATCGAGTTCAATAACAGCAAAGCTTTGTCCTCATCCTCGAGCTTCACATCTATGTTCTCAAGATCATCAATGATCTTGTTGAAGTCATCAATCTGTACCAAGATTGATTTTTCTTCGGTCATCTTGAATGAATAAAGCCTTTGCTTCATGTAGAGTCGATTCTCCAAAGATTTCGTCATATACAGCTGCTCTAACTTTGTTCATACAACGCTTGCCAACTTTTCCCTCGCCACTTCTCGGAGCGCCTTATTACCAAGGCTTAATATTATTGAACTATGAGTCTTGCCTAGGATTTCCGAGTTCTCTTTGTCAGATGGGTGGCAGGGAGTGCGTCTATTCCTTTCAGTGCGTCTAATGTTCCTTGTTGCACCAAGATTGCTCGCATCTTGATTCTCCATAATCCCAAATCGTTCTGCCCAAAAAACTTTTCTATATCGAACTTGGTGGATCCCATCGTCGTGGATTCGTTTCCCGCAGACGGCGCCAATTGTTATGAACTCAACCCCGATCACACCAATCTATACGATATATCTGTTTTAGCAATACACAATTATACCAATTGTATGAATCTGCTAAATCACTTTTGTATTTTGGAACATCGAGATTGCAAACATGTCTTTGTTGGTTTAAACTCTGCACAACAGCAATTAAACTCCTCTGTAATTGCACTAAAGAACTCAATATAATCTCCCTGAAGATCAACGCACACAGCAACTCAAGCCACATCAGATTATATGATTGAATTTAACTGATGCACAATTCTGTTCATCAAGAACATAAGCATATGAACATCGATTATAAGCGATATATCAGACCATAAAAAACAGTAATGGCAGGGAAAGAAAAATTGTCACCGGATATACGTGGTTCGGCAATCTTTTCAGCCTAAATCCACGGGAGGGGGGGCGATTCCATTAATCACCAACCAAGAGAAGTATCCAATTACAACACACTAGATTATCCAACAATTTCTCTTGAATATATATCGTAAACATTCAAAAGAAATTTCACAACCTGTTACCGCGTGTTTCTTCTCGATGATCACGCGGCTTCAAGAGAGAAATTGCTTCAATCTCTCTTCCTCGAGCTCCTTCACGATTTTCTTTTTCCCCAGAAAACCACTTCTCGTTCTTCTGTTATAAAAAACCGCAAGTCTAGCCCCTCGAATCTGTTCTCTTAATTCTGATTTTAATAGCCAAGTGATTAGGGCTTTTCTCTCACCATCACAATCGTTGGACCAGCCCTTGATTGGATGGTCCAGATGCAACCCGGCATATTAAACAAATACAAAGAAAAAACAATAGGGGTAAAATAGTAAATTTGCTATATTAATTTAAAAGTCAACAATTATAACAATTTTAGATTGGAAAATTACCGGTAAACATTACAGTTCTTTGTACAAAAAAAATTCTGTTTTCAACAGGAGTTTGTTTATATGAGATTGTGGTGTACGCTAGTCGTGTACGCCAAAACTAACACTTATCAGTTAATAATTTCTAGCGTGAGTAGGGATCGATCCCCCACGAGGAAGGATGCATTTTGTGTTAACTTGTGCAAAATAAAGTAAAAAAGGGGTTTTGAAAATGATTTGATTACTACTATGAATTAAAATCTAGAAACTATGAATTAAACTACTATGCAAGAATAAAAATAAGATGAATTAAATTATGATAGAAAGTCAATTCTTGGTTTTCAGTCGACTTTACAATTGATGTTTATTATCTTAATTATCAATTCTAACAATAGATTCAATTTGGATATGAATATCCGCCTTGGAAACTTAATTCATATATCACCTTAATCGTAGTTAGGTAGACCACGCGTTCTATTTTAACCCTTATCAATCAATCAATCAAAATACACGCGATTAAAATTCAATGATGATAGCTTTACAAACTAGTGAGAAAGACCAAGCTAGACAATATAATCCACCCGTCTATATTTAATCTAGTTGAATGTTTTCCTAAAAATTTAACAATATCACACGCCCAAAATTATTAATCTTAGTTGCTTCATAGATCAAACATTAGATTGTATGTAAAATTACTAGGTGGTCAATTCAATAATTTAACATAACAATCTTACCAACAAAGTATAAAAAGACAATCAATACTCATTCCAAATTGATAATTAAAACATGAATTTCATAAGAATAATAAATCCCAATTGTATTGTCTTCCTAAATCAAGAACCAAAAGATGTTTAGCCACACATAATCAATGCAAAAAAATCAAAATTTAATGTAAAAAGCATAAAACAAACTAGACAAACTATGTATATCGTCACTTGTCGAGGTTGTAACGCCTGCCTTCGCATGGATCTTCTTAGCCGCCTTCAAAATTGTGTTGGAATATCAAATCTAAATCTAAAATCTTATATTTGGGGTATGAAAGGTGTATGAAAGGTCTGGAGGTCGTGGGGTATTTATAGGAGATGGAGGAAGGGGCTAGAGTCCTTGTAGAATGCAAAAGAAGTCAAGCCAACTCGTCTACCGATAGATCGGTAGACCTTAATGTTTATTTTTCAACTGACGGCATTCACCGATCGATCGGGAGTTTGGACCGATCGAGCGGTCGGACTTTTTCAATTTTTCTTCTGCTTTTGCGTCCGTCTTTGATTCCTCTTGATCTCTAATCCATTCATTGGTCTTAATTCATCATTATTAGCTCTTTTTCTCCAATTCCACCTATATTCAAATAAATATACGATTAGGTAACATATGTATCTAAATCTACCAAGTCGTAGACAATTAAACGCATAAGATGTGTCTATTTCTAGTCATATCAGTTTACCTCAACTAGCTTGGACCAATGTACAAAATTAATGAGTTGAATTTGAGAGAGTGAAACTGAAGTGGCTGTATAAGGGCCTATGTTCAAGTCTGAGTGATTCAATATTGACCCTTTCAAAGTTTGGCACATAAAGCCCAATTGACAGGCCAGCATAATGATTGTTTGACATTCTTTCATTTGTTTGCGTTGATTACTTCATGGATTTTAATAACGGTTTAGCTCAAACTTATAGTCTCCATTTCTCTTTATATATTTTGATTGCTTTGACTATGTTTCTGTTTGTTGATCCAGGATGTTGTAAATACATAGAATGTGGGAATGGATCTCCTAAGAGAGGACTTGGAAACACCGTGTATAGTGTATGTTACGTCATTGTGCTTCCTGAGGCCTCTAATAAATTCTTATATCAGTTTTCGGAGACCAAGACATGTAGTTATGAACATCAGGTTCAGTTCAAAAGGGAACTACCATATCTAACTTTATGTTGTATTAACTGGAGTTTCATAAACTTCATTCCTTTGAACTCGTTTCATTAATCCATGACTATCAATCATGCCTATACATTTGAAAGAAAAAGAGCATAACGATACACTTAGCTTGATTTACATTCATTTATGGTCCAATGATTACCTTTTCTTTTACATAACTTCTTCATACATGACAACCATGTACTTATAGTTTTGTTCAAAATGGACATTAATTCTTATGCATGTTCTTCTAATATGTAATTGGTGGAATGCTGTTTTTCAAATGAATTTAATGTTGATGACAAGTTTGGCATGTAAATGATAATTTCTAATTTGATGACCAAAATTTGAGATGCAAGTCAATGTGAACATCAGTTTCCTCCAACAATAGATACATGCTCTATCCTGGTGATATTGTGAATGTAGCAATGATTGTATTCTGCATACTGGAGGCCGACACATTTGTACAAAATAACAGTAGTTAAGATCTTTTTGTCGATGAGTGAACATTTGTTTTAATATTGTGTTAGTACATGTAATGTGACCCTAATAAAATTTCACTCTCAGATCAGTCAAATGCTGCTTTAGCTTCTGGATTGCTGGACGGAATGCAGGACAAAATTGTAGAAGTTTGCTATTTTGTTTTTTTTCTATATTCTATCTTCATTCTCACTTTTTTGGTCCATAAATTTTTTGTTTGCTAGTTCAAATCTCACCTGCTGTATTTATGGGGTGTTTTGCAAGACTCTCTGATCAGTTGGGAGGGTTCCAATCTCTTATCTTTCATCAGAACTGGTTCCATTTCTTACCCTGCTTTAATGTTCATTGCAGAAATCTGTTGTTCTCTTTTCGCTTTGGATCTTCTCTCTTTCCCCTTTTTTTGATTACTAAATATGTGTATTTCGTAGCTATTTCAGCTTTTATATTGCATGAAGTAATGAACCATGGTCAGTAGCCAGAAATCTGTGGATATTAAAATTGCTGCCGAAGATTTTAGCGTGGTTATTATTGTTATTATTTTCTCAAGCAGAGTCAACTTTCAATTTTGAAACTATTGACCCATTTCTGGTGAATTCTAGCAATACATACATTAAAACATGTTTGATAACCAGTGATCAGCCATTTACTAGTTTGTTCATTCAATTTTTTGCAATACCCATTTAATTAAAAATAAGTTGTTGAATCTTTCTTTCGTGCACTACTATTTTTTATGATTTTTTTCTTTTAGTCTTCCCTGAGTGCTTTACTTTGAGGTCAGAACTGAATCAGGGATGCACCATATATCTATTATGGAAACATAGTAATTTTTAGCATATTTCTACAGCCCAGCTGGTTTTTGCCATATAATAGCATTTCATTGTTGTTGATTATGCTAACACTATGATCATAACATTTGCCTACGATACTATACCATCTTTTGAACTTCTTGGTTTAAGGAAGGTAAGTTTCCGGCCTTTGGACTTTTATGCTAAAGTTAAAGCCACGAAGGTGATTCTATTTCATCCTAGTGCCGGATGAACTAAAGAGGTGGTCCCTCTCCCTCTTGCTGTACTGATGTATTGACATAGATCTGCTATTCGACAATGTGTTTGCCCAGTATTTGGGTAATTAATTATGGGTTAATATCATCAGATGAATAAAAATCAATATACATGGACAGTTTTCGAAATTTTCGTTTATCTTCTTGTCGAGTCTTGCAAATTCAAATTAAGATTCAATTTTTTCTTGATTTCAACTCAATTCACCCAGTCATTTGCTAGAACTGTTCATGTCCAATAATAATTCCAGAAATTAAACCTTATAGAGGATTTTATTTCAAACGAGGAAGAACTTATATTGTCTGATATCTTCTATTAGTTTCTGCATTGCCTCTCTAATTAACTCTGTTAATATTACTGTCACTGATGCTATCTTGTTAGATTCGATTATTTATCCTCTTCAACTTTTTAGCTCAAGAATTTGCTTTATTTGCTACCATCTTGTAAAAGAATCATAAAAGCTACAAGAATATACATCTCTTGTGGGTGGAGCCAAGATTGATTCCAAATTATCTTGAACTTGGCTTTGAATTATTGGGATATCTGCCTCGAGTTATTCTTGATCCATTACTGCAGTGACACTCAAGAGTTATCTGAAAAAAAGTGAGTACTAATGAACTTGCATTGGGATTTGCAGTAGAAGGGGAAAAGTTTTAAAAGCAAAGAAAAGAAGGTTTGATAATTATTGGATTTGGAAGAAAGAAGAAAAAAAGAATGAAAGGTTTGGTCAGTGGGAGATGAAATTCTCTTATGAAATACTGACATATGCAAAGCCTTTTAGACAAAGAGAAGAGGAAGAAGAGAGAATATAATATAATCTTTTAGCTTGTTTGGTTGTGCTCCACAAAGATGGAAAGAATATGTCTTTTCTATGAGGCAGATGGTATGTTTTGTACCTAAGCTTTGAGATGTGCTAGCCGTCAGCTTGAAATTGATAATTGATTAAAATTTATAAAGTTTATGAAAATATAAGTTTCCCAAAATATATTTATTGATTGAAATTTTAGATATCCCAATTGCTTTACGTGTACTGTTTTCTCCAAGCTTGGATATACCACAGCAGCATAGTAATTCCTTGCCTTTAACTTTTCATGCTTGATTCTCATTCTCTCTTTAATCGTGGGATGCTGAATATACCTCTTAACCTGCCGTGCTTATCCAAATTCTGATTAATTCTCATCTTTTCTTTCCTGTGGGATGATGAACATACCTCATAAAGGTGGTATATACACTAATTATGTAGAATTAAATCAATGAACTTATTCCTCTTTCTACATGAAAGATACGTATGATAATCAACTTTATCATATTATTTTTCTTAATTTCTTTGTGTTTTGTTCTTATCTTGTAATTTAAAAATGTTTCTTACAAATTATTGAAAGATTTGCTAGAATACAACAAAACCAGGATTTTTAGTGAAAATGAGATTTTTGGGCATTGCAAAAGATAAAATAACTAAAAATATATTTGATTATCTATGTAAGGCGAAATTCGTTTTATTTGCCTAATTTCACGAGATGAAGAACTCACGCTTTTATTATCTTGATAAAGACTTATTAATTAATAATCGGAAATCAAGGTAAAAAAAACGAGTTAGTAGCAACTTTTGCTTCTTTCTACAATTAGATCTTAGGTCACCAACCAAAGACAGTACCGTTCTTATTTACTTTATTTCCGATAAGCTAACTACTTGTTTGCTACAAATAAAATAATTGAACTTAGTACGCTCTGATTGAATTTGAATTCATAGGAAAAAGGACGTGGAGCTTAAATAACTCACTCAGTACACTTTTTAAAGGTGGTTTTTTTCATTTCACTTAATCAAGTCATAGGGCATGTATTATCAGTATAACCTCTGGACATGAAAACAATGTACCACATGGTGAGCAAAGTCATTTGTTTTACCTAACCGTGGGGACTTTGCACAGAATTTGAGAAAGAGTGACCCCAGAATGGTAATCCCACCTTTTACATTTGTTAAATTGAGCATCTTTTTCTATAACCCGTTGACATTTTGATATATTTTGAATATTTTTCTTTTTCTTTGTCTTTTTTGCTTCTCGGACCACCACTAACCAAAGAGAGACTCCTCTTTTTAACTCACGCTTACTGCATTTTTTACAATCCCATCTTCTTCTTTACATAAAGACCACACCAGTTTCTTTTTTTTTATATTTTCTTAGTACTACAAAAAAATTAAAGGGATGAAAACTTTTTTTATATTGTAAGATTAATTAGCAATACCAGAGCTTACTTCGTTGATACCATTCTCACTGTACTGACTTTCAAATTTTTAATTTATCTCAGACATCACTAAACGATACAGAGCTCGTGGTTCATGTTTCAGGATACAATATTAGATTCTAGATTTCTTGTTTCAGAGTTTGACCCATTATAGATTTTTCGATTTAGCTGATATTTACCATAGTTATATGTTCTTAATACAAATACATAAATAGTAATAATATATGTTTTGTCATTGGATAAAACTATAATGAACTCTGTGAGATACTGCTCATGGTTCGCCGTTTCGGTATCGGAACGACCGTTCCGACACCGGAACACCCCACACCTTTCCCGAGTTGCATGTTGTAAAGGTTATTGTCATTCAAAGGCGTTTTTCACCCCCAAATCGGTTACATAACGATTATAGCCAGGAACGGCCGGAACAGAACGTTTTGCCCATCCATGCAGGCAGTAACACTTCACGATCGATCGCGAAAACTTCACCATCGATCGCAAAGATAACGCGATCGATCGCGCCAGTGAATATGCCCCAAAGCACGTGAAGTCGCGATCGATCGTGGAAAAGACCGCGATCGAGCAGAGACTGTCGGTACAATGCGTTTTTTTTGTACATTAATCAATTATAACATTCACTATTGAATGTTGATGAAACTTTCACTTATCTTGAACGAAGAATTGAAGAAAATTCTCTCTTCCAACTTCCAGATAAGTAGTCTTTCTTCTTTCGGATTATGAAGTGCATTAAGTTATCCTATGATTACTTGGGTTCTTTTTCAAAACTCTTCAATTGAAATGCTAGATAAAATTCCTCAATGTATTTATGAAATATGTTTATAAAGAAAAACAAATGGATCTTTGTTAGTAGATTGTATTAATCATTTACATTTTTGTAATTTTTAAAGCAAAAAATCGTGAATCACTAAGTTTTTTAAAGAATTGCTCCAAAAGTTGATATTGGTTGGGAGTTCGGTAAACCTGTCGGAGACGATGGTAAACCTGTCGGAGACGATCAGAAGACACTACGATGCAAATTTTGTGGGAAAGTTGTAAGCAGAGGTATTACAAGATTTAAACAACATATTGCACATGAACCTGATTTAAATGCACAAGCGTCAGCAATCATTGAGGTACAATATTTATAAAAAATTTTGACAACATATTTCATATTCAATATACAATAGTTTTTTTATTTAATATGTTTTACAGATTAAATTATTCACGGAACAAATTGGAGAGTTTGGATCTCCACTCACAAAAACAGCCGTTAAGAAAAGTCTTCCAGATTTGAACTTCTTAATGTTCTTTATACACATTAAAGTTATACATTATGTATCATAAAACTTTTTTTCCAGCTGAATAGTGGAATGATTATGGTGAAGAAGCTCAACACTTGAGAAAAATTGCAATAAAATCCTAAGCCAAACATGTTCATCTTCTGGTTGTGAGATAAACTGGAGTACACGGTCTCTAATACATACTAAGCTTCGCAACCGTTTGGCTATTGAAAAGTTGCATAAATTGGTATATGTCTATTATAATATGCGCCTGAGAGTAAGAAATTTGATGCATAAAAAAGAAGATGATGACTATTATAGCCCTATAGATCTCGATCATATATTCAAATGATATTCTAAATGAATGGACAAGAGATAATGACCCTCCTGTATTGCAAGATGATGACTTGGCATGGTTAGATGAAGACCAAAACATTACAGCTAGTGGTCAAAGTCATTCTAAGAAGAAAAATAGTGAGAGCAACTCGAGATTATCAAAAGGCAAAGAAATCATATCAAGTGATAGTGATGAAAGTGACGATGGCGATGATAGTCCTGATAGCAATGGTGGGAACAATCAAGAAAGTGGTGAAAAGCACCAAGACGATGGTCAACTCCATCAACATGATACTGGCATGACATGGGCACTGCCACACAAGACACTGATCATGGGTATCGTCCTGTGATAGAGGAACAACATCGCTATTTAGCAAGTTGTCAGAATTCTCGAGTGCCGAGGATAATGAATATTTAAGTGGACCTTCGCTTCTATATATAGGTGTTGAAGAACAAATGAAAAGTATTGGCTTTGGGGATGAACAACATTTTCAACTTGGAAATGACTATACATTTGGAGATTACCATCGTCGTGACGAAATATTATTAAATCCATATTCATTACCCCGTAACTATTTCGCTTCAAATGCCCGATTCAACCAATTTTCTCAACGGGATGCTGAGGGAGAGTACACTGATGATTTTGTTCCTTCACGTCACTCCATGGTATTAGTCGTAGTGGTATGACATTTACATTTATTTTTCTAAGTTACTGTTGTAAAATATTTATTTTGATGTAAATATTTTTCCTAAATATTCAAATTGTTTTGAATTTTTTAAATAGTTTTATTAAAAATTCAGTTCAGTTCCCGTTCCGTGAAATACCATTGGAACCGGAACGGTAGCCACCGTTCCCATTACGGTGAACCATGATACTGCCAATTTCTAAAAGAAATTTTATTCAAAGATTTTCAACATTATAATATCAATCAAAATTCTTTTAATTTAAAGTTGATAGCAGTTATAAAAGTATTTAGTAAACTAATGTCTAGTCGTTGTGAATGGAACATGAAGTTCAAGAGGATTACATTTGCGTTCTCTAAAATAAAGTACCGATCAATAATCACGACATATTCATTTTTTATTATGTTTTTGGTCTCTCCCCTTAAGATCAATAGCTCTGCGATGTTCAACAATTTCCCCATGTTCCCGAGTAGTTTTCAGAAAATCCGAACCCTTGATGGTTCAACAATGCATGGCCGCGATCATATGCTGCAAATTCTCCCCCGGAGGTGAAAGATAGTATTTCCCGCACATTCGTACTGCAGGCGCCACCATCTACTCCACCGCATTGATCTTCCTTCAGCCCCAGAAAATCCCTAGTCATATTATCACTCTTCTGCCAAATCCCTTGTGATACCCCGGCGCCATTCGTGTTCATCATGTCCAGGTGTGCCATGTGACCCACTGCCGCCCCCATCGTGGCTGCCTTCTGGAGTAGTGCCGTGGCTGAAAGGTCGCCGGAAAAGCTGACATGAAGGTTCCCCGGTGGGGAGGTCATAAGATTTTGTTCTTGGTAGAGTGGTGAAGAAAAGGGAACGTAGATGGCTTCATGTTTGATGAAGGGATTGGAGTCGGGGTTCTGGGGCGGTGGATCCCAGGAGTTGAGGGGAATGTTGCAGTTCTGGTAGGCCAATGGGAGGAGAACCGGCTGCGGCAGTGACGTTTCGTGGTAGTCGAAATTATGGAAAGGTAGGGCATTGTTGGGATTTGGTGATGTCAAGATATTGTGAGTGGCTGCAGAGAGCCTGGCGCTTTCTTGTGCTAAAGCATCACAGAATGCCCTGTGGGTGATGAAACTATCCTTCCTGCAAAATTTTAAGATTCTTCTAAAACATTCAGTGAAAATTAATAGGATACATGCAAGATGTTTGACATAATAAAGTTGAATAAAGATATTATTTCACATATGTTTACATATATAGTTCCTACGCAAACATGAGAATTTATACTATCTTAAGGAAACATGACAAGACTAATATGTTGTTGTATTGTGGGTGTACTTGTATTTTAAAACTACAAAAACCTCACTATATTTGTATATTATATATTTTTGTACTTTTATGTATTTAAAATCAATAAAATATGATTTGGTGTTTGAGTGAGAGAGATGAAAGGTGTTTGCATGAAATCCTCATGCACCAGTACAATCCCATTGTCTGTAACTCTAACAAGAAAACAAGAAGGAACCTGCATCCTTGCTTACGTATGACTTCAGACAGATTTGAATACGGTCTTTTTTTTTTACCAGATCCCCTGACAGTAAAAAAAAATGACACGCATTTCGTGATAATTTTTCCAATGATTCTCCACCATGACCTTCTCAAAAGAAAGTACCAAAAACCCATCATTGGTTATGGGGTTTCTTTTAATCACACCAAGTACACGCACTACAAAAAGTTCAAAAAGACTGTTGCATGCAAACCTTAATTTGCATAGTAATGTTCACCATGATTCTCGAATTCAGTCCATAAAGCCTGGCTTAACCTACTTTTTGCAGTGGTTTAACTTATATTTTTCGGAAAAATTACTCAAAGGATTTGAATCTTGTTAGCAAATATATGGTTAGCCCAAGGATAAGAGAAGAAAAAGATTAATTAAATCACCTGGAGAAAATGGTTCCACAATCACATTTGTATTCTCTAGTTCCACAAGTTTTCGAATGTGCTTTCCAATCTGATTGAACAGCATAGATCTTGGAACATTTCTCACATTTCCATTTCTTCTCCCCATGTTTCCTGGAATAATGTTTCTTGATTCCTGTTAAGTCACCTAAAGCCCTTGAAGGATGGTGATGAACACATGTAATCTCAGGGCAAACATAGGCTTTCTTCCTGTTAACTTCTTCGCTATTTCTTTGCTTCAGTTTCCATGGAAGATTGTGTCCTCTTCTGTGAAGTTGAAGATTTTGATCTCTCTGAAAACCCTTTTTGCAGACCTCACAAACATATCTGTTTGTAGCCAAAAGGGTTCTCGGAGATAAAGCAATTACTTCCGAATCAGGATCTAAAGTATTAACATATTACAAAGAAAATCAACATCTCCTAAATTTCATATGAATTCTTGCACTAAAAGGGAACGAATTCAAATACTTTTGTTTACCTGGATTTCCAGGAAGGTTTCTTTTCTTCTTCATTTTCAGTGGTTCCTGTAGCATATAACTATTCATTACTGAATTTGAGAAATCAAAGACCCTATGGCCAGATGGCTTCCTCCGAAACACAGATTGAATTGGAAATCACTGCACGAAACATGACAAGAAGTAGAAGAAGATGGAACTCAAACAACAAAATTAAACAAAAAAAAAAACCACTAATTCAATTTTAGTTTTGAACTTTTCCTTTATTGTTACCAACCTTATTAAAAGCACCTAAACTGAAATCAACAGGTGTGGATAAAAACAATCCAAGTTAGCTGAATACCACCTGTATACATACACAACAAAGAAGTGATTTTTTTTTTTTTCAAAACAGATGGCCGTAAAATTCAGCAATCGAAATAAGGAATAATTCAAGCGGGGTGGCAAAAGATTATTTTTTTTTTTTCTTGAATTTTATTATGCAAATCAAGATCACGAGCTAAAGGAAAAATCTTGTGAAAAAATTGTATTCTAAAATCAAAATTAATTAGCATGGGAAGAGGAGATGGACGTTGTAGCTATCAATGTCTCTCTATATATATGTGCAAGAAGGAGAGGTGGTAGGGTATATACAGTTAAAGTGGAAAATAATAATAATATTATTATTATTATTATTTAGATTTTATACTGATAGACTTTCTGTTATGTTATTAATTTGAAAAACTTATAATGATACATTATTTGATTTTGAATAATATAATCATACTTTTTGTCTGTGAAAAAATGCTTATCCACAGTTAATGCAAATAATAATAATAATCATACACGTTTTTCAAAAAGAAACAGATAATAAAAAAAAGGCACAGAGAAACTTAAACAGGTATACATACTGTTTAAAACAATATATATTTTGAATTAATAAAATTTCTGGTTTAAAAAGTAAATAAAAAAAAGAGAAAGAAATGCTTTGGAAACTGAGAGGGACATTTCTTTTGTTACTGTCACAAAACACCCAAATTCTTAAAAGTGTAATTGATTTGAATGGGAACGAGTTGTATTATTAAAAGGAGGAATTAATTGATTGAGTAGCTTAAAAACTTATTAAATTATATAATGGTAAAAAGCCTAAAGGATAAAGGCAAAGTGCCTATACATGCTTAACTTTATTTTATGTATCATTATTTTATTATTACACTATTTCATATCAATCCTAGACAAAAGAGAGTGTCATTTTGTTATCTCTCTCTTTTTTCTTCCCTCTTTCCGATAGACAAAAATTTGTTTCATTTTGCGTCTCACACCGGGTGTAAACAAACCGAATTAAGTAAAATATGAAGAAAAATTTAAGACTTGAATCGACTCGAATTGGATATATTTGAGCTCAATTCAAAGCTCGAATAATTAAATACATTTTGCTCGAATTAGGTTTGAATTAGAGCTCGAGTTCGAAAAGATTAGAACATATTTATGAGACATTCGAATTATTGCTAGAAAACACACACATATATATATATATACATATATATAACTTATTTATTTATTTATTTATTCAATATATAATTATATTAAATTAATATAATATTAAAACCCTTAGCGGCTAAACAAACTAATTTGGGCTCGAAAAAAGTTTGAACTTATTCGAGTTCGGTTCGAATTCAATATTTTTGAATAAGAATATTAATAATATTTTTTAGCCGGCTCGATTCATTAGCACCCGTAGTCCCATGCCACTCGTTTGGTTTAGTTACATATAAACTTACTCTAGTTTGAACAATAACAAACTTCATCCATTTATTTTAAGCAATAGCATATACCTTCATTGCTATGTATTTTAACGTCAAATCATAGGGGATATATTTGTAATTTTTCTAATATCTATTACAAGCTAGATGGAGTGAAATTATAATTCAACTATTCTACGGAGCCACTATTCGTTATTATTCAAACTAGAGGTCAAAAGTTATAACAAATATTTTCTACAGGAGAGACACCCATAATTTTTCTAGTAATTTGTCCAAGAAATATTTGGCCCACTGAACAGTTGGGCTTAATCAAATGATAGGCCATTAAAAAGCATGTGAGCATTAAGGCTTACATAATCTAAAGGGGTTTTTAATTAATTAACCTAAATTTTAACAGTATTTAAAAAATTAATTCAGTTTTTTTATTATAAAATAACTAAGTCATGAAGTTGCCATCTGAAACGAAAAAAACATTTTGTTATGTCGCCATGTGAGATGACGACATCTTCAAAAAATATTTTTTCTCGACATCTCACATGGCGACAACATTAAAAAAATATTTTTTATAAATGATGTCGGTAAGTAACGACGTAAAATTTATTTAGTTTTTAATCTTTGTCGCCATCTGATATGACGACTCTACATAACCCAACATAATGTTGGCCGTAGAATTCGTAAACCAAAATTTGCTCGTAGAATTCGTAAACGAAGATTTTTCGTAAATCAAAATCTTAATTGTTTCCTCCGGTCGGCACATTGCAGGTCCGTTGTTATATAAAAAATTAATAATATTATATATCATGTACTAATTTATAAATTTTATCTTTATTTTTTAAGGTATGTCAATTAAAGTTTTGTTGTATTGTGAGACGATCTATTACAAGATTCAGAATCTATTATATATGATCGTGGTCCGTCAAAAGGCATGAGAATATATCGCACTATTAATTATTTGTAGTTATTGAACGACGTATATGATATTACTGACATCACTCGTAACCAGTTCATTCTGAAAATATATTGTATATATATTCAGTGAATTTTCGGGGATGAAACAAACAATTTTTCTCGTTGACAGTGATTACAATTTAGCATGTCTATTGGGCTTTGAACAAAATCATAGTTGTTTGGAGATGTATATACAAACATAACGAAGAGCTTATGATTTTATTAGGTAGCGGTCCATTTGTAGTAGTTACAGAAAGACCAACTACCTCTATGATTCAAGATTATGCTCCTATAGTTGCTGACAATATTGTTCCCGAGTCAATAGCAGACAGTTTTGTGGCTTTTGGAGATGATATTCAGTCTGAACCGGAGGATATTCCATCTGAGGATGAGTCTGATGACGATGAGGTTGATATTGAAGAAGTGCCAGTTAATGTAGCATACACAACCACGACAAATGACCATGACCTTTATCCAACAATTCCATTTTTCTCCACGACACATCCAGACGTATTTGGAGATTCGATCGACCTTACAACTGGTAAGTGTGGGAGTTACTACGATTATTCCGAAGGAAATATCCATCTGAAAATGGTATTTAAAGATAAAGGTCATCTTCAGGCAGCTGTGAAGGATTACTCTATACGGATTGCAAAACGTGAGTATCTTGTCGTCAAAAGTACAAAAATATTATGGAAAGTGGTGTGTAAACATAGTACACCAGATATGCCTTGCAGATGGTTTTTGCGCGCCTCATTGAGTAAAACAAATGGAATATTCAAAATAACAAAGTATGGGGGTTCTCACACTTGTCTTTTGAGTGATTTATCGATCGATCATGCAAATCTGGACAAAAATATGATTGCTAGTTTGT
Organism: Haberlea rhodopensis; assembly: GCA_907163345.1. Taxonomy (NCBI): domain Eukaryota; kingdom Viridiplantae; phylum Streptophyta; class Magnoliopsida; order Lamiales; family Gesneriaceae; genus Haberlea; species Haberlea rhodopensis. The sequence goes on along the minus strand of CAJQUN010000131.1, from coordinate 437,936 downwards.
TAGTGGGAATCGTTCGGCGTGATCCATCCTATGAGATAAAGTATGTTATTCAGAATGTTAAAGATAAGTATGGATTTGAGATCTCATTTGCAAAAGGCTGGTATAGTTTGAGACGTACGAATGAAAATATGTATGGAACATGGGAGAGCTATGTGAAAAAGTTACCTTATTACATGGGAGCTTTGGAAAAATGAAACTCAGGCACAGTCGTCGAATGGGATCACCTACCGAATGCTATACCAACAGAGATGACTTTGAATTACGTGTTTTGGGCCTTCCAACCATGTGCAGATGGATTCCGACACTGCCGACAAGTTATAAGTGTAGATGGAACACATATGTATACAAAATATCAACATAAGATGTTGATTGCCATGGCCATGGATGCTAACAATCAATTCTTACCTTTGGCATTTGCAATCGTTGACGATGAAAGTTTTTTGTCATGGGAATGGTTTTTGTGGTTGATTGTCAAGCATGTTGTTAAAGGATCTGCTGGTATGTTCTTGATATCTGATATGCATCCGGGCCTTATTGCAGCGGTTGAATGTATTACCGACTTCAATTCCTCGCGTGGTGTGCATCGATTTTGTTTGAGACATGTGTGCTCAAACTTTAATAGTCGCTTCAAAAGTGTTCATTTGAAATACTTATGCTGGAAGGCTGGATCAGAAAATCAGCTCAGAAAGTTTAATTCTACAATGGAAGAAATAAAAAGTATTGAACCAAGATAATTTGATTATTTGAATCGGATTGACAAGTCAAAATGGACTCTTGCTCATGACGGTGGGTGGCGTTGTGGTATTCTTACCACAAATATGTCCGAGTGCATTAACGGAGTTATGAAGGGCGATCGTCGCCTTCCAATCACTGCCATTGTACAATTAACGTTTGATCGATGTGTGCTATATTTTCTTGAACGACTGAAGAAGGCGGAACGAATGATCAAGAATAATCAAGATTGGCCAGATTATGTGTTTCAAAAATATGCTCATGCTGACCATCATTCTATTCACCATGATGTTCGGATGTTCGATCGAATACAATTATCCACCTCTGTAATCACTAGGGAGCAAGCATGATGTGGCGGCAATACTCACGTTGTCAACCTCAAAGCAGGGGAATGCTCTTGCGGAAAATGGAAATAATTCGGCATACCATGTTCACATGTGATACAAGTGTGTCGACATTATGGCTTAAATGCAAAAAAAAATTGTCAACCAATATTATAATATGTCTGAATACTGGAACACATATCAAGGGCAATTCAATCCACTGTGGGCATAACAGTATTGGGACACCCCATGCTTTGAGTTATTCCACAACTCCACTCTGTGTAAATCTATCATAATATATCCCCGACACTACGATGTCATGTACTGGCAATGACCATATTACTGCAATGTCTTGTAGTGTGATAGACGCCTCTCCCAATCTAAGATGAAATGTGTGTGTTTCACGGTGCCATCTCTCAACTAAAGTCGTGATCAGGTGCATGTCAAGCTCAATCTTACCACACCTATATTGTTAGGATCGATTTTGAGGTGGGTGGCCAATCCACTCCCGAGTTCAACTAACTTGAGCTTCAATAGCTAGTGTTCTTGAAATAATTGCACCGAGAGATTATATCGAGTTCGGTTACAAAACCGAGCGGAAGACACTCGACATAACCGCTATAAAACTGATAATTTGAAAAGCATTTTAAAGATATGCAAGAAAGTATGTAAAAAAAAGTTAGTTAAATAAATGCAGTAAAGTAAATAATACAAGCATTTGTTTCTGGAAGTTCGAAGCACAAACGCTTCTACGTCTCCCCTTATTCCATCTCATGGAAGGATACACTAGAAGATTTGGTTTACACTTTTTAGTATACAACCTACTTAGGCTAATACCATACAGATATCTTAAACTCCTAGCCCACACAGAATCACAAAGCACATGTTCTTTAACGTCTCACATGGAAAAACCGAACCCTGTTGTGATAAATCACCAACTGTTACAATGGTATTCACTCTTCTATTTTAGCTCACAAATACAATGAATAGAGTGAATACAAAAGGCACAAATGATTCCATAATGAATCTGATTCAGCAAGGTAAGAGGTGCCAAAGGTTTAGGGAGTGTTCTTTATTTAGCAGCTTTTGTCTTTGAAATTCCCCAATTGAATCCCAAGTGCGTTTGCTTTGGAAGGCTTTGATTGATCTTGAATCAGCTGTTATTGAGCTTCCAAATCATGTATATATAGGCCCAAGTATTGATATATATGTTAGATACAAGAATATAGTTGTTTGATAGTTTTGGTAAGCTTTCAAACATTGCAACGGTCATATTCTGCTTTCTGGGCAATTGTTGGAAGGCTGCTGATTTGTTCCAGTAGAGCAGGTCTACTTGCAAGTCTACTGGTCGAGTTGTTGATTCTACCGGTTCGAAGTCCGCTGGCCTCTACTAGTTAGAAGTCCGCTAGCCTCTACTGGTTCGAATCCGCTGGCCTCTACTGATTGAGTTTACTGCTCAATGTCTACTGGTCGACATCTACTGGTTGGTCGAACTCTACTGGTCAGAGCTTCGTGGTCTGCTGGTCCAAGGTCTACTGGGTCTTGAGTGCAGCAGTATGTTGAGTTACTTGTAGTGTCTACTGCTCAACGCCTATTGGTCGACATCTACTGGATGGTCGAACTCTACTGCTCGAAGTCTGCTGGCCCAAGTCTGCTGGTAATTCGGTAGATGATCCGGTAGACGATCTGGTAGATGATCATTTTAGTCAGCAGCGCTCGGGGTCTACCGGTTGTATCTACTGGTCCAATAGACCTTTGCTTTGTATACTGGTCCAGTTTACTTCAACCCATTTCTTTTCTAATCATCAAGCTCCTAATCATGATCTAATCACTGCACACTTGATGAAATATATTAGCAACATAATAACAAGTTTTGTTAACATCAAAACAAAGATTATTAGGGTTTCTTAACCCAACAATCTCCCCATTTTTGATGATCACAAAACTTGAATAAACATATGACCACTAAAGCACAATGTTGCATAACAAGAAAAATCATATTTTTTAAACAACATATTTCTCCCCCTTTTTGTGTGAATCAAAAAGGAAGACAAATAAGTTTACTCACCCTCAAGGGTTGAGATTAAACTCTCCCCCTTAATTTTAAAAGGTTTGAAAATTTGAGCAAGTGATGGACAAATGGAGTAGGCTAAAACAAATTAAAACAATGCAATGCACATTTAATTTTTCAACAACATTAACCTCTTTTGATGATGATGAGCATAATTGGCAACAAAATTGAATTTCTTGACAAAACTCAACAATGTCCATTTCTTCTTTTCTGCGGCAGCACAGTTGAGTATACTTTGCAGAATAAACTGATTTTCCTTATGAATAATTAAGTTGCAAGACCTATACCGTTGTGATCCTATATGAGTCTAGTTTGCAACGCAAAAAACGGTTTATCATTTGGACATCCGAGCAAAACGTTATGCCAATTTTCCCAAAGTCGCTGCAAGCTGCCAGAAAACTAAAATGCTTCAAACATTGTTAGATAAAATCTCAAAATTAAAATTTAAACTTAAAATGATTTAGAACATATTGAACGAAAACTTGAACATTTAAAATAGATTTTAAAATTATTTTCGTGCAAATGAATGCAATGACATTGATTTTTATGCTAAAAATTTTCATACGCCAAGTTTTTTAAAATTATGCTATGAAAATAATTTCATGCTCATGAGAAAGTTTTCTTTAAAATATTTCCTAAAATCGGTTAAAATGCTTTCCAAGAACGACCCGATCTGATACCACTTGTTAGGATCGATTCCGAGGGTGGATGGCAAATTCACTCCCGAGATCAACTAACTTGAGCTTCAATAGCTCGTGTTCTTGAAATAATTGCACCGAGAGATTATATCGAGTTCGGTTACAAAACCGAGCGGAAGACACTCTACATAACCCGCTCCAAAACAAATTAATCATTTGAAAGGTGTCATGCCTCGATATGACTCATACCTGTTTAATATGATTATGGCGTAATTACGTGAGAATTACGGTCGGATATGAATTCGAGGTCGGGTGGAATCGAGTATGATGAATACACACAAGTGTATGCTTAGTTGTTGAGTGGAGACTAGTTAATACAGTCATAAACTTATGTATTGCTTAAACATAGAAAGCTACATGGAGCAAATGTAGCAAGTAGACATGATGAGTAAAAATGAGATGTAATTAAATAGCAAATAGACATGAGTTTAATATGCATGTGAATTTGATTTGAGATTTCATGTGCATGTGAGTTTGGTTGGCTACTATAAATATATAATATCAGATTTGGAACACATACAACACCAAATCACACCTACTAATCTCTACAAAACACTCTCTAAAACCCTTAATCTTTCTTGCTTTTCTTTCTTGGATTGGAGCTTGGAAATCAAGGGAATCAAGTAAGAGTTTATGTTTAAGTAGAAGATTAAAACTTTCATGGTTTAACATGGTAAATGAATTGCGGTTTGTGTTGTAGTGTGTTGTAGTATGAATAAGGAAACTATGTTTATACTTCTATGCATTTTGGCATGATATAAAGCAAAGAAATGAGTTATAACATGATGGAAAGATGTTTATATGATCCTAGGTTATTTGGTGCTCAAGTTTTTATGACATGAATTGAGGTGCATGAGAAGCACCAAGAAGATAGACATGAAATCGCCATTGTTTTAAAATTTTGTTGTCGACGATCGATCGGTAGACATACCGATCGATCGCTGAAACAGGGGAATGTGTAAGGCGGTTCATCTATCGATCGATCGTTGAATGTGACCGATCGATCGCTCGAATGTCGTAGCTTTTTTATGAAATTCAGATTTAATACCGATCGATCGCTAGGGTGAATTGTTGGAGCGATCGATCGCTAGGATTGACCGATTGATCGCTATGATTGACCGATCGATTGCAAGAATACAATTATGAAAATGTAGTATTTTCTTGGTAGTTTTTTCATAACATGGTTTATGAGATTATGCATTGTTGATATGTATGTAGCATCATCACAGGGGATGGGACAACGAGGTGGTTAAACATTGACGCCTGGATTATATATTTTGTGTGGCACAACAGGTACGTGTTGACGTACGAGTATTGATGTTATTGTGATGATGATATTGAGATTGAGATATATGATTGATGATATCATATGTGTTTACATTCATGATGATATACATGCATGTTGTTGAGATTGATGCCACGATAGGTATGCTATTGTTGAGCATATGCTTTGGCATGAGAGGTATGCCATTGTTGGGCATATGATTTCGCTGTTATAACGTGTGAGATGATTATATGATATGTGCTGCTAATATGGGACGTGAAGGCTGAGCACTGACATATTGAGCTGAGAGGCATATCATATCGGTCTCGTTATAACAGGATGATGATTGAGACATCTCATGACATATTCGCATATTATGATGCATAGTACAAAACAATCACAGTTCAGATTATACGATGGTTATTTACCGTATGATGTTTTGCTTATTGATATAGAACTGTGATAGTTGTTATCAATACTCATATTGTGTGATTGTTTCTGTACGGACTCATAGATGTGGGAGGACAGGATTGTGAGTCAATTTTCGCTGCGAACTGAACCACTGCTTAGGAGTTGAACTTCTTTAGGCTGTTCTTATGTACATATGATGTAAATTATGTCAGGATTTTGTAAACATTATAATAACTGACATAGTAAAACTCTTAATCAGTGTATTAGAATTACTTAATGCCTACTCACATATGTATAAGATTTGATACATAATGGATTAAGTAAAGAGGACCCCACATTAGTGGTATCAGAGCAGTGGTTCCGGAACTGGATGAATAAGGGGTAGAGGAAGTGAATTATGAAGTTTCCCAGTCACTTGCAAAGCATGTTCTTGTAGTTGTGGAGTATAAGATGTTATACTAACATGCTTTCTATATGTGAATGTTATTGTCAACCTTGTGATGCAGTATGGCAGCCAGAATACCGGGACATCCTCAAGAAGAAGTTGGGGATGCGATGGGTGTGAATGCAAGTGTAGGCATAGGTTTTGTGCAACCACCACAAGTAGAGCAAGGGCCAGTGGAACAGGTACTGTTACCTGAGGAGTTAACACTGACTCAGTTTTTGAATTACAGCCACCTCGCTTTGAGGGTACAGAATCTGGTGAACTGGCTGAAGAGTGGTTAGAACGTGTTGAACAGATTTTTGTATCTGCTCCGTGTGCCAAGTCAGCATGGTTACGTTTGGCTGAGTTTCAATTAGCCAAGAAAGCGATGATGTGGTGGAAAGCGACCTTGATAGAGTTGAGAACTCAGGGGCAGACAGTGGATTGGATGTGTTCAGAACCTGTTTTCTTGATCATTATTTTTTCTGTTGCTGTGAGGCAGTTGAAAGAAGATGAATTCACTAATCTAACACAGGGAACCATGAAGGTATCTGATTATGCTTTGCAGTACTCTTCTTTCTTGAGGTATGTACCTCATATTGCTGCAAACATGAAAGCCAAGATCAGACGGTTTGTGAAAGGCCTACGGCCTGAGTTGTTCGATAGGGTTACTTCTAATAATCATACTTCATTTGAGGAGGCACTAACCAGAGCAGAGATGGCTGAGGTTGGAGTTGGGGTGTACAAAGATATAGGACAAAGTCAGAAACCTACATCAGATAGTATGAGACCCAAGGGGGAGAAGTTTAAATCATCACGAGAAGGTGCCTCATCCTCGAGAATTGGTGGTAGGCGATTTGATACACGAAAAGGGGGTGAACGAGGTTCCAAAGGACAATCCCAAGGCAGCAGTATTAGAGGTTTGAAATGTTTTAATTGTGGAGGACCATATTATAGAAGAGATTGCCCACAACTTGATGGTACAGTTTGTTTTCGATGCGGAAGGGCAGTACATGTAATACGAGATTGTCCTCAAGTTGGAGGACAACATGTTAGAGGAACTATGTCAGAAAGTACAGTGCAACAAAGACCAAAGAAGAGAGTATAACAAAATCAGTTCAACTCTTTTTGAGCTTCTCTTCAACTTTTTACTAGCCTTGGCCACTTTGGGTCTTATTTTGAATTTTTCTTTTCAAGGCTTTTCTCTACATCTTTTCTTTTTTTTTTTTTTGCTCATTCTTTTGTTCCTTTTGAACTCATTTGCATATAACAATTCTGTGCAATGAATGAGATTCATTATACTCTCCTAGGGGTAGGTAAAATTTTTCTTTTAGGCTCAAACCAAGGTGGGTATAATGAGTTGCCAAGAATGTCGAATGGGGGTCTAATCATATGCATTGCATATACCATTATTTTTCAATAAGGCTCAAAAGGGGACACTAATGAATAATATATAACAGGTAGGCTTGAAAGGCTCAAACGGTCCAAAGATCGCCTAAATCATCTCCAAGTCTAGTTCCTAATTATAAATTTCGCCTCAAAGTGCTTTCAACTAAACTGTAGAGTTCTCTAAGATACTCAAGACTCATCATAGTTAACACAAGTTTTCAATTTAATCAATACATACTTCACTCAATCATGACTCAATAAGTGCTCAAAGTATTCCTCCGTTTTGACATGTAGTTAACAAAGGATATATACAAACAAGTTAAACATTTTCATGACTCCTATCTAGATGAGGATTAATTTCATCATGTATTACCATTGTAATTCCAACTCAACAATTCTCAAGAATAACTCAATCCATAAAAAAAAATTTTGTTGGTGATGCTCAAGGACGATTTAGTCTCAACATCATGCAGTCATGCAAGGTAGGGAAACAAAACAAGTAGCAAGATGTGCAAAAGCAAGATTATGTACAAATACTCAAAAACCCCCCCAAACTTAGCATGTGAATTGCCCTCAATGAACAAGAAAAATAAATGCCAAGGCAAAGACACATACCATGATGACGATCGTCACTGATCGTCATCCTCATCATGCTCCGGAGGGGGAACTGGGTAGTGGTGCTCCTCGCCCTGATATGGCGGAAATGGTGGGTACTCGGAAGGTGGAGGTGCATGTGGCTGGTAAGGTGCGAACTGTGGTTCCTGCGGGAACTGGAAACCTGGAAAGCCCTGGGCCATGGCAGTGTTCCATGCACTCTGATAGTGCATGAACTCCATCTGACGCTGAGCTACCTGCTCATGGTCCATATGCAATGCTCTCTGCATGCTATGAATGTCCCGCTGCATGCTGTGCTTCGTTATTGTCAGCCATTTCTCGAGCTTCTCGCAATCTTCTTAGTAACGTTCTCTCTATCTCTGGATCAAACGGCTCGAGAAAGGGTTCCTCTCTTCTATGCATGCACTAAAGAACTGCTTCCTGTACAAAATAGACAAAAGGAGGCAACAAAAATGCACAAAGTTATTCACAAAGATCAACAAAAGAATACAAAGATAATAAAAATGCAATAATAAAAGAATTGGCTAAATTACAATTAACTAATCTCGTATGATATTATACAGATTAGTCCCCGGCAACGGCGCCAAAAACTTGACCGCTTATTTTTTTAACAAAAGATATTTCAAAGAATGGGTTGAAGCGATTCTACCGCAAGTGCACGGTGTCAAGTTTTAGTATAGTGAAAATTTAGTAAAGGTTGTCGAATCCATAGGGACTAATGTATAAGTACCAAATAAGATCAATCAAATTATATTTAGCCTACGATTAAAGGAGTTTGATTAACTAAAGCTAGATGAAACTAAATAATAAAGATTAAACTAAAAACAAAGAATAAAATGGTTCCGGAAATGCAAAGGTAAGTCACTCGAGAAAATTACCAAACTCGTCGTTCAATTATATTATCTCTACTGATTCAACGGAATTCTCAAATTATCACTCAATTGATTTTAAAGGTGAAATGTTTTCACTATTATTCGATACACTCTCTCGAGCTGTAACGAAACTAACAATAAATTAGAATAAGTCACTCTCGTGCACCTATTTACTAATTCAAAGTTGCTTAAATCATCTAAACCTCTTAACTCTAAATCTTTCGATTTCAAGTTCTCACGTATGCGATATCATCTATCGATCTCAATCGTAACATACATCATAAATTAATGGAGCGTGTTACAGCGTTATCTCTCGATCTCGGCTGTAACCCTCAAATTCAATCAAAGCTAGCTAGACTTTGATCTACACAATCAATTAATCTATGAACAATAAATATCAATGCGCTCAAATACCAATGAATCAATATATCAAACACAACAAACTAAAACTTCAATAATATAAACCAAATTCAATTCAGATGAGTTTTCTTGTCTCTCGACCTCAAAAACAACAAATGAAAATGAAAATCAAATAAACTAAAGTTCAGAAATACGATAAACGATGGATGAATCCGTGCGTTGCACCGTGATTTCTTCTCTTGCTCCTTCCTTGCACTCCGGAACGGATAGGCTCGACTTTGGACGAAGAACGGAGATTGGATCTCCTTGGGCGGCGGCTAGGGCGGCTGCTCTTGACCTAAAAATGTCTGATAATTCTGTCTAATTCGTCCTCCCTCTTGTGTAGAAGAGAATCCCCCTTAATAGCCCTCCAGAATCACGATAAAAAAGGAAAATAAAATCTTCAGATCTCGCGTCTCGATCGATCGAGAATTTCACCGATCGATCGGTGCACTGTTCACGCCAGCTTTTGGAACTTACTGCCTTGCTCGATCGATCGGGAATTTCCACCGATCGATCGAGAATTTGAAAATTTCAGCTCCGAGGTTACTGCCTTGCTCGATCGATCGATATTTCCACCGATCGATCGAGCCTTCGAAAAATCAGACTCTTGCTTCTGGCTGTCTCGATCGATCGAGAATAAATCTCGATCGATCGAGATCTGAAGAAATCATCTTCTTCATTTTCTCATCTTTTACGCCTCGATTTCGCCCGTTATCTTCATATAAGCTCATTTCTTCCACTTCCGATCTAATTTCCTGAAACAAACGAATAAACACCAAAAAACATAATATCATCCAGGAAAAATACGGAAAATGAGAAGAAATTACAGTTAAAATCACTCAAAATCTAAGCCTATCACTGGGCCACCCCAAGCTCAAGTATATGCACTGAACAAGGAGCAAGAGGAGACAGCTCTTGATGATGTGATAGCGGGTAAGTGTTGTTTATTTACTAATCCAGCATTTATATTGATTGATACTGGTGCATCACATTCAATTATTGCACAAGCTTTTGTTGAGCGGTATTATATATGCTCGTCTCCACTGTTGATGCCTCTGTATGTCTCGACACCCTTGGGAACTACTTTTATGACTTGTCAGATTGTCTATGATTGCTCTATTTGGTGTGATGATTGTTATGACATACATGCAGATTTAATTGTGTTGAATATGACTGATTTTGACTGTATTCTGGGGATTGATGTATTGAGTAGATATCAAACTGTTGTGGATTGTTGTCAGAAGACAGTGAGGTTTCAGTCTGATACTGGAAACCAATGGATCTTCTATGGACAGGGATCACGTGCAAAGATTACGTTGATATCTGCTATTCGAATGTCACGTTTGTTAGAACATGGACATACAGGATACTTGCTTTATGCGATTGATATAACTGAAAAGAAAATAGAAAGAAGAATATAGGATATTACAGTGGTTGCAGAGTACGTAGATGTGTTTCCAGAGGACACTCCTGGATTTCCACCAAGTCGAGAGGTGGAATTTTGCATTGAATTAATACCTGGTACTTCTGTAATTTCACGAGCACCATATCGAATGGCACCAATTACAAGATTTACTTGACAAGGGATACATACGTCCTAGTGTATCGCCATGGGGTGCTCCGGTGTTGTTTGTAAAGAAGAAGGATGGATCAATGCGACTATGCATTATATACAGCTGAACAAGGTAACAATTAAGAATAAATATCATCTTCCCCGTATTGATGATTTGTTTGATCAGTTGCAGGGATCAATGATTTATTCTAAGATTGATTTGAGATCTGGATATCATCAAATACGTGTGAGGGAAGAAGATGTATAGAAAACAACATTTAGAATTCGTTATAGACATTATGAGTTTCTAGTTATGCCATTTGGAGTGACTAATGCTCCAGCTGTTTTCATGAGTTTGATGAATCGAGTTTTTCAAGAATACCTTGATCAATTTGCCATTGTCTTTATTAATGATATACTGATCTATTCTAGTAGTGACGCAGAACATGTCCAACATTTGTATATGGTATTGCAACTATTGAGAACACACCAATTATACGCCAAACTCAGTAAGTGTGAGTTTTGGTTGAACAGTGTAGGATTCTTGGGGCATGTGATTTCCAAAGACGGTATATCAGTAGATCCGAGAAAGATAGAAGCGGTGTTGAATTGGTCAGCAACTTCTGCGCCAGAGATTTGTAGTTTCTTGGGTTTGGCAGGCTATTACAGACGGTTTGTTGAAGGATTTTAAAAATTTGTCAAACCATTAACACAACTGACACATAAAGGAGTGCCTTTCAGATGGTCAGAGGCTTGTGAACATAGCTTTCAAGAATTAACACATAGGTTGACAACTGCTCCGGTGTTGATTATTCCATCAGACCATGAAAGGTTTGCTCTTTATATTGATGCATCATTACTTGGTTTAGGTTGTGTATTGATGCAGGATAAACATGTTGTGGCATATGCATCAAGACAATTATAGCCACATGAGAGTAAATATGCAGTGCATGATTTGGAGTTAGCAGTCATAGTTTTTGCTTTAAAGATATGGCGACATTATTTATATGGTACGTCCTTTACCATATATAATGATCATAAAAGTTTGAAATTTTTGTTCACTCAGACAGAGTTGAACATGAGACAACGGAGATAGATGGATCTCTTGAAAGATTATGATTGTGAGATCGAGTATCATCCAGGAAAGGCCAATTTGACAGCTGGTGCTTTAAGTCGAAAGGTACATTCGACTGCCAATGATATAATTCAATTGTCAGCCTTGATGACTTCTTGTTGTACATTGGGTTATGAGTTTGATGCAGTGACAGTGCCAATAATGGTATGACCACTATTGATTGAACCCGAGATCTTTGAGAAGATCAGAATCGCACAAACTACTGATGATGAAATACAATATTGGAAAGAACGGATAAGTCAAGGACAAACATCTCAGTTTGTTCTAACAAGTGATGGAAGTTTGAAATATGGAAAGTGTTGGGTAATACCTGCTACATTGGGTCTACGCCAAGAACTACTACAACATGCTCATTGTAGTAGATACATAATACATCATGGAAGTTTGAAATATGGAAAGTGTTGGGTAATACCTGCTACATTGGGTCTACGCCAAGAACTAGTACAACGTGCTCATTGTAGTAGATACATTATACATCCTGGAGGCAAGAAAATGTATAAAGACTTGCGTACACAATTTTGGTGGAAACGCATGAAACATGATGTACTTGAATTTGTGAAACGATGTCTGATTTGTCAACAGGTGAAAGCAGAAAGACAGAGACCAGGAGGTGAATTGAGAAGTCTAGAAATTCCTCAATGGAAATGGGAACATATCACGATGGATTTTCTGACTCATTACCAAGGACTTCTTCTAGTTATGATGCTATTTGGGTGGTTGTTGACAGACTGACAAAAGTAGCTCACTTCATACCATACAGTATGACATTTAACTACTTGAGAATGGCTCAATTGTACATTCAACATGTCGTGAGACTACATGGAATACCAATTTCGATTGTGTGACCGAGATACGAGGTTTGCTTCTCATTTTTGGGAAGGCTTACAGTCAGCATTGTGAACAGAAGTACAATTGAGTACATCTTATCATCCTCAAACAGATGGACAGACAGAGCGAACAATACAAACGCTTGAGGATATGTTATGTGCATGTATATTGGAGTTTGATAACTCATGGCAAGAATCATTACCATTAGTTGAGTTTTCATACAGTAATAGTTATCAGACTAGTATACAGATGGCACCGTTTGAGGCATTGTATGGGCAGCGATGTAGATCACCATTGTATTGGGATGATGTTGATCAGTGTTCTATCAGTGGACCGGATATGATTAGAGAAATGGAAGAAAAAATGAAACTGATCAGAGTGAAATTAAAAGCTGCTCAAGATAGACAAGCTGCATATGCTAATAAGCGACGTAGACCGCTGAATTCCAAGTTGGTGACCGAGTGTTCTTGAAAATCTCACCTTTTAAAGGTGTGATACGATTTGGTATGCGTGGAAAGTTGTCTCCACGATATGTTGGTCCGTATGAGGTATTTCAACGGATTGGTACGTTGGCTTACCGACTGTCATTACTACCATTATTGAGTGGTATTTATGATTATTTCATGTTTCGCTGTTGAGGAAATATGAACCAGATCCGAGTCATGTATTGCAACCGTATGAGGTACAGTTGGATACAGATATGTCATATGAGGAAAGACCGATTAAGATATTGGATAGAACTGAGCGAAACTTGCAAAATAAAGTAATCCCAATGGTAAAAGTGTAGTGGGCTAGACGGGGTGTCGAGGAGGCAACGTGGGAGATGGAGCAGCATATGATGCAACAGTATCCCGATTTATTATCTGGTATGGTTTTATGTTGTTATTTCTATTGGTGAGCATTCATGGTACCGCAAGTTTTACTATGTTAAACGAATAGTTGAGTATATGTTTATGTTTTGCAGTCATGCTAGGTGTATTTCGAGGATGAAATTCATTGAGTAGGGGAGAATTGTCATGCCTAGACTTGAATTAGCAGAATGATAAGTCAGGCTGTGAACCATAGGCCTTAGAATTTGAAACCCTAGGCCCGGCCTACAAATAGAATAAATAGGCTACGATATGACTCATACCTGTTTAATATGATTATGGCGTAACTACGTGAGAAGTACGATCGGATATGAATTCGAGGTCGGTGGAATCGAGTATGATGAATACACACAAGTGTATGCTTAGTTGTTGAGTGGAGACTAGTTAATACATTCATAAACTTATGTATTGCTTTTAACATAGAAAGCTACATGGAGCAAATGTAGCAAGTAGACATGATGAGTAAAAAGAAGATGTATTTAAATAGCAAATAGACATGAGTTTAATATGCATGTGAATTTGATATGAGATTTCATGTGCATGTGAGTTTGGTTGGCTACTATAGATAGATAATATCAGATTTGGGACACATACAACACCAAATCACACCTACTAATATCTACAAAAACACTCTCTAAAACCCTTAATCTTTCTTGCTTTTCTTTCTTGGATTGGAGCTTGGAAATCAAGGGAATCAAGTAAGAGTTTATGTAGTAGAAGAGTAAAACATTCATGTTTTAGCATGGTAAATGAACTGAGGTTGTTGTAGTGTGTTGTAGTATGAAGAAGGAAACTATGTTTATACTTCTATGCATTTTGGCATGATATAAAGCAAAGAAATGAGTTATAACATGATGGAAAGATGTTTATATGATGCTAGGTTATTTGGTGCTCAAGTTTTTATGGCATGAATTGAGGTGTATGAGAAGCACCAAGAAGATAGACATGAAATCGCCATTGTTTTAAAATTCTGTTGTCGACCGATCGATCGATAGACGTACCGATCGATCGCTGAAACAAGGGAATGTGTAAGGCGGTTCATATAGCGATCAATCGCTGAATGTGACCGATCGATCGCTCAAATGCGTAGCTTTTGTATGAAATTCAGATTTAATACCGATCGATCGCTAGCTTTGTACCGATCGCTAGGGTGAATTGTTGGAGCGGTCGATCGCTAGGATTGACCGATCGATCACAAGACTACAATATGAAAATGTAGTATTTTCTTGGTAGTTGTTTCATAACATGGTTTATGACATTATGCATTGTTGATATGTATGTAGCATCATCATAGGGGACGGGACAACGAGGCGGTTAAACATTGACGCCTGAATTATATATTTTGTGTCGCACAACAGATACGTGTTGACGTATGAGTACTGCTGTTATTGTGATGATGATATTGAGATTGAGATTTATGATTGATGATATCATATGTGTCTACATTCACGATGATATACATGCATGTTGTTGAGATTGATGCCACGATAGGTATGCTATTGTTGAGCATATGCTTTGGCATGAGAGGTATGCCATTGTTAGGCATATGTTTTGGCTGTTATAACGTGTGAGGACGGTTATATGATATGTGCTGCTAATATGGGACGTGAAGGCGGAGCCACTGACATATTGAGCTGAAAGGCATATCATATCGATCCCGTTATAACAGGATGATGATCGAGACATGTTATGACATATTTACATATTATGATGCATAGTACAGAACAATCAGTTGAGAGATTATACGATGGTTATTTACCGTATGATGTTTTGCTTATTGATATAGAACTGAGACAGTTGTTATCAATACTCATTTTGTGTGATTGTTTCTGTAGGGACTCATAGAGGAGGACATGATTGTGAGTCAATTTTCGCTACGAACTGAACCATTGCTTAGGAGTTGAACTTCTTTAGGTTGTTCTTATGTACATATGATGTAAATTATGTCAGGATTATTTAAACGTTGTAATAACTAACATAGTAAAACTCTTAATCAGTGTATTAGACTTACTTAATGCCTACTCACATATGTATAAGATTTGACACATAACGGATAAAGAGGACCCCACAAAAGGCATTTTAAAGATATGCAAGAAAGTATGTAATAACAGATAGTTAAATAAGTGCAGTAAAGTAAATAATACAAGTATTTGTTTCTGGAAGTTCGAAGCACAAACGCTTCTACATCCCCCCTTCTTCCATCTCATGGAAGGATACACTAGAAGATTTGGTTTACACTTTTCAGTATACAACCTACTTAGGATAATACCACACAGATAACCTAAACTCCTATCCCACACAGAATCACAAAGCACATGTTCTTTAACATCTCACATGGAAAGACCTCACCCATTTGTGATAAATTACCAACTGTTACAATGATATTCATTCTTCTATATGGCTCACAAATACAATTAATAGAGTGAATACAAAGGCACAAATGATTCCATAATGATCTGATACAACAAGGTAAGAGGTGCCAAAGGTTTGGGGATTGCTCTTCATTTAGCAGTTTTTGTCTTTGAAGTTTCCCAATTGAATCCTAAGTGGGTTTGCTTTGGAAAGCTTGGATTGATCTTCAATCAGCTTTTATTGAGCTTCCAAATCATGTATATATAGCCCAAGTAATGATATATACGTTAGATACAATAATATAGCTGTTGTGACAGTTTTGGTAAGCTTTCAAACATTGCAACGGTCATATTCTGCTTTCTGGGCAATTTTTGGAAGGCTGCTGATTTGTTCCAGTAGAGCAGGTCTACTTGCAAGTCTACTGGTCGATTTTTTGACTCTACTGGTTTGAAGTTTGTTGGCCTCTACTGATTCGAAGTCCGCTAGCCTCTACTGGTTCGAAGTCCCTGGCTCTACTGGTTGAGTCTACTGCTCAACGTCTACTGGTCGACATCTACTGGTTGGAGCTTCGAGGTCTGCTGGTCCAAGGTCTACTGGGTCTTGGGTGCAGCAGTAGGTTGAGTTACTTGCAGTGTCTACTGCTCAACGCCTACTGGTCGACATCCGCTGGTTGGTCGAACTCTACTGCTCGAAGTCTGCTGGTGATCACGGCAGATGATCGGGTAGACGATCCGGTAGACGATCCGGTAGATGATCAATTTAGTCAGCAGCACTCGGGTCTACTGGTTGTATCTACTGCTCCAGTAGACTTTTGTTTTTGTCTACTGGTTCAGTTTACTTCAACTCATTTCTTTTCTAATCATTAAGCTCCTAATCATGATCTATGAACAGCACACTTGATGAAATATGTTAGCAACACAATAACAAATTTTGGTAACATCAAAACAAAGATTATTCGGGTTTCAGAAAACCAACATATATATACCATAAAATTCAATCACGTGCAACAAATTAAGAACACGTATATATAGTGGACACATTTCCCAAAATAGTTATCTGGGTTTCTCGCACGAAGTGTGCTATCCATATAACCTAATGACAAAAGATGTGTGTCAAACAGCCTGGTTGTCTCATTTGATCTATCCTTAAAATATAATACAAAAAATTATCAATATTACAACCACTCGCCGTCGGCTGTCCACGATCGCCGCCCTTCGGTCACCGGCCGTCGTAAGTTCGCCTCGCGGTTGCCACACTCTGGCGCGGTGAAATTTGACCGTCCACATCGCTATCAAAAAATCAACTCCCAAATATATATATCAACATCATAATTTATCTAACATCAAATAATAACAAAAATAATCAACTTACCTTAAATAATTTGGAAATTTGGAAAAAAAAAGGAAGATCTAGATTATTTTTGCTGCAATTTTCGTTCGTCTCTCGCGCTTTCTTAATGTCTGAGATGGCGTGTTGTTTATAAAACGGGGTAGGGTTTCGGATTGTATAGGGTGTCGCCATCCGACACCAATATAAAAATGATTTTTTTATTGGTGTCGCCATGGCGACAACAATAAAAAAATTCATGGCGACAAAAAAAAAAAAAGGTTGTCGCTATCTGAGATGGCGACAACAATAAAAAAAGGTTTTTTTTAGTTGTTGCCATCTCAGAAGGTGACAGTAATAAAATATTGTCCGTAGTCACCTTCTGAGATTGCGACAACTACTTTTTATTTGTTGTTGCCAACTCAGTTGGCGACATCGATTAGTTTCAGAAAAAAAAAATTGAATTATTTTTATAAATATTGTTAAAATTTAGGTTAATTAATTAAAAAGCCCTAGTCTAAAGCCGTTGTCCGATAAAGAATTATTTGGGTTTCGGACTTTTTTAAGAAAAGTGTGTATACAAGGTGTGACGACCCGGCAGCGACTCCCAAAATATCCAAGACAACAGAGAAAGATGCTTCCACAATTTCAGCAGTGAAATCCAAACACATAGTGATTAATTTACGTAAACAGTGGAAGAATAATTTCAAACTTCTTATTAAATGACCCTAAAAATTTTTCGCTTTTAAGTGGTGTATTGCACCCTACCTATAATCCGTTCCTATAAATAGAAATGCCCACTCTCTTTCTTCCAGTCGAACGTCTTAAATTAAAAGGCGATTGACTCTTCCACTTCTACATGAACCATCTTTCAATTATAATATAAAAAAAAATTTCTAATCAATGAAAGTGATTACTTATTTAAAAACTACTTCAAACAATTGGAAGCTGTAAATCATAATTCATGAGATATGGCTTCTTAGGACTTCTTTTTTTTGGAAAAAAAATACTATTTCAGAAATTAAGACAAAATAATTATACACACAAGCTCAGCTCAAATTTTGGTATGAAATAATTATCAAATTACATTCCAAAGATTCACAAATAGACCCAGATTTTGTTACAAAGATAGTCAAAATATGCAGAAAAAAATTAGATTTGTATCTCAATAGTGAAACACAGTTCAACCAACAAATAGATACTACTCCTTCCTATTCCATTCCTTACTAAGTTTCAGGAGAAAATGAGCCTAAGAAACACTACCGAATTACTTTAGCAGTCATCAAGAATCAGTGTTAAAGAAAGTGCATGGTATTGAAGATTTATGGTCACAAACCACAAGATTACTTGGGGCTGGAACCTAAGAATCCCAACTGATCCGCCAAGAAATTCACATCCTTCTCTTCTTCTTCATTTTTAGGCATGCCTGATTCTTGATCAAATCTTTCATTCAGTAACTCTTCCCAAAAACCATCGTCCAGTTCTTTAGCATAACTACCTAATGGGGTAAGTTCCCCTTCTTCTTCTTCGTCTTCCTGTTCCCTTTTCGTCTTACCGAATCCCTGCATCTCCAAAGCAAGTTCCTCCAATTCAGACACTTGGTGGTATCCATCAGACTCACCAAATTCTAACGGTTCGGCCTTAATGGGATTCTTCCCTTTGTTGATTTGCCTCGATTCACCATATTCAATCGGTCTACACCTCTTCTTACTAACAGCTTCTTCCAGTTCTTTTCTCTTCTCCTTATGCTGGACTAATTGTTGAATAAATTCAGGATTTCGCATTGCTCTTGCCAAGAAACTCATCATTTGCTGCTGTTTCCTCTCTGTTCCTTGTAACCTTAGCTCCATTTGCTGAAGGTAAGCTCTATTGTTCTGTTGCTGCTGCCTAAGCTTCACAAGTTCCATCATTAACTCGTGCTTATCGCGCCTCAACCGATCAATTTCTCCATCTGATCCTACTTCGATACACGGGTCGGTTTGATCTTGTTGTTGAGGAAGATATTGAGAGGGTGTTTTTCTCCTCCTTATGTTCTTTAGAAGATGCTTTTGTCCTTCAAGAAATGCCTCATTCGCGAATTCCCATTTGTCCGGATCGATCTTTCTAAAGCCCTGCAGGGAATAAGATTCCAGTTTTTTTAGCAATGTTTGAAGAATTAATCCAAATTATACCTTGTTGCTGTGGTATTTTCATTGAAGAATGAATGGCTTCATAATCTTGTAGAATTTGTCATGTAAATCTTCATCAAGAATCTTTCCATTTTCAGAACCTTTAGGAACAGGAAAAAAATGAATGTTTAAAGAATTAACGCTACAAAATTCAGTCGTATCAACATAATATCAAAGAACAATATCCGTCCTTGATCTATCTCACAAAATTTTTACAGAATTTAATTGGAAATTAAAGGTCCATTGTAATCAAGATAGCCAAATAGACATAGACGGCCTTTTCAAATTCTTTCCTTCTAAAGTTTATTCAGTGGTTATCTATTAGAGTGGTTACTACAAAATTAGTAAGAAACTCGAGATTATAAAAGGAAGGAACAAGGAAACCGAGACTTTCGAAACCCAGTTTATTACATTTAAACATTACTAGTGTTTCATTATTTTTCTGAAATGTGATTAGGAGAGACATATTCAAATATTTAACGAATCTTTTTTTATTCGTAGAATAGATACACATAATATATATGTTGGGTATAACAAGATCTGACCTGAATGAAGGGCATGAACTAAATAAATGACATGATTTGGAACCTTTGGGGATCGAGTCCGGCACAATTTTATTTGCGACTGGGATGAGCCCGGATAAAAAGAGGTAACACAACCTGCCTGAGGTAGAGTGTAATCTTACTGGGGCTGGATAGATGAGGTGAGATGTGACTTGGCGCAGGCCCAACCTGACAAGACTTGGTCCATGCGCCGATTTGGGAGTTCAGAATGCTAACATAGGAGCGGTAAGACATGGTTTTCTTTAGGAAAGAGAAGGATGGAACGAGGTAGAGGTGAATGTCTTTGGAGTTAATGAAGTATGCAACAAAGGAGTAAGAGGACTAAGCTCGGGCCGACCTCATAAAGGGCGAGCTGGATTCTTATCGTAGATTCGAGTAGGGCTCCTCAGATGCTGACCCGAGAATCAAGAAAGCTTGTGGAATTGAGGGTTTGTTTGATGATGTCCTTAAGGGTAGTGCCCTTAGGGCATCATCACCATTCATTTGGAATCTTTTTTTTAAAAAAAAAAAAGATTCCAAATGGATGGTGGATGATGCCCCTGAGGGCAGCGACAATGAAACCGGAATTGAGATCAGGCCTCCGGCCGTATCTCTCCACTTCATAATGAGCTTAGGTCGGGTCAATCCAGAATTCTTTTATTTTAGGACAAGGTCTTCCAAATCCCATAAAATAATAGAATACCACAAATCTGGAGATTTTCTAACATCTTGATAAGACAAATAGTCTTAAATATGGTATGAACTCTTCCACCCACTGATTTAGCCTCTCAAAAGTTTGTCTTGCAATTTTATTATTTAAAACTTGAGTGTTTTCTCTATTGTTTTTGTTTCCATTATATTCATTTGAAATTCATTATATTTATTTGGAAGACATAGGGACTATTGTTGGGAAAAAAATTTCAACCCCATTCTGTTATACACATCAGCCCTACCAGATTTTCCAAATATCAGATATAAACACACACATATATGTGACATTTTGCATAACGAATGAACAGACTAAACAATGATGTATATTTTTTAGTACCAACTTGCATAAATATCATCTTGTGGGAAAGTTCTACATATGTTTTTATTTAATTATATATGAAAGTTCTGGACTTTGACTTCGATTCATATGTCAATTTGGGCCCCGTGGAGGTATTAGGCCGAACTTATTGTAAGCCGTAAATTCATGCCTATCGTTTTTGTTTTTTTTTTTCATTTTTATTAGCTTACTTGATAGTATAAATTTTTAAAATATTACAAAATTGAATGATTATTAATTAAAGTTAAATAAACGAGAAAACATACAGATAGTCTGTCTCTCCTAAAGGTTAAAGGGTACCACTACACCTAATTGTACGCTACGTGACAAAATACAACGGCAAGTGTGGTATTCAGAGGCTGTCGGTTGCTTAATTGTAAAATTGAATTTTAACAAATTATCTTTAAGATCAAGCTTGTTAAAGTTTCTTCACATCTCCCAAAATCTGATTTTATCATCCAATTATTTGGGAACCTTTAAGAAGAAAAAAAGAAGAGAGGCTGAATTCGGGTTCTCGCTCGCTTGAAAATTAGAAAGATGTTATAGAGATACTTACATAGGTATTAAGCTGTCTAACAAAGCTGGAGAAATTGTTGTGCTTAAAGTAATTGGGCAGAACAGTTGTTGAGAAGGAATGCGGATCCCAAACAACAAAGCTTTGGCCTCCTCTGCTCCATGAAACTATGTGATTTATGTTGGAAACATCCACCATATCATATGTCTTCGTCAGAAATGGCGGCGGGCCCAACTCATGCAGCCCTTCTATCGGCCGAGGCTGTGCCACACCGTATTCCGCCTGCTGCCACAAACTCGGAGATGGATACTCTTCTTTATATGCCAAACTCGACTCCATTACAGTCAAGTTTCTCGAAACAGAGCCTTATTGACTACGGGGAGAAATTCTGGCAGGCCTTTTTCTTAGAAATTGGGCAAGTTTCTTGTTTGGGAAATAGAACATTTGTGTGCTGGTACGTTAGATTTCTAAAAATATCAGATAGTGGAAAGTTCTAGATTTGGAAGTTGGGGGGGGGCGTGCAGCGCAGGTTCTTCGATTCTTCTGGATTTTGAGGGGGGGGTGTGTAATTATGCTGAGTTGAGAACTAGTGGCTATGATTTAATCAGATTATCATTATTATTGTAATGATAATAAAAAATTATAATATATGAGTTGTGACTTATAATTGAGTACGACCGCAATTATTTTATTTATGGGTGCACATGAGTCCACCACCACTATTACAGAAAAAGGAAAAAATTATCAAAAGAAAACTCAAAAAAAATCTTTATTGCCAAACTTAATTATGAAATCAGTCCTCATATTAGAAAAAACTTAATTCAAACTCCCTATTGCAACTTAAAATTTTGTTCTAACTCCCTATCTTATTAAAATGACTATAATACCCCTCTACTAAAAGTTAAACTTTTAATTTTGAGAAATCATTACAGTTGGTACGAAATACAATTTTGATACAAACTATGCATAAAATTGGTATGAAACCCATAAATTTTGGTACTAATTACGAATAAAATTGGTATGAAACCTATTCTATTTTCGGTACTTATTACAAATGAAATTAATATGAAATCTTTACAATTTTGGTACTACTTACACATGAAATTGATATGAAACATATACAATTTTTGTACAGTTATACGTGAAATTGGTATGAAACCTATACTTTTTCGGTACTTATTACACATGAAGTTGGTATAAAACATATACAATTTTGGTACTTATCACACTTGAAGCTGGTATGAAACATATATAATTTTGATATTAGTTACACGTGAAGTTTGTATGAAACATATACTATATTCGAAACTTATAATACGTAAAGTTGATATGAAACCTATACAATTTCGGTACTAAGTATACATAAAATTGGTATGAAATCTATATAAATTTGGTACTAGTTACACGTAGAGTTTGTATGAAACATATACTATATTCAAAAGTTATTATACGTAAAGTTGGTATGAAACATATACAATGTCGATACTTAGTATACATAACATTGATACGAAACATATATAATTTTGGTACTAATTATGAATGAAATTGGTACGAAACCTATACTATTTTCGGTACTTAATACATTAAATTAGTATGAAATTTTTACAATTATTTCTAATTACACAAGAAATTGGTACGAAACCTATACAACTTTTGTACAAGTTACACGTGAAATTGGTATGAAACCTATACAATTTTGGTACTATTTACACATGAAATTGGTATAAAACTTATACTATATTCGGTACTTATTACACGTGAAGTTCGTATGAAACCTATACAATTTTGGTACTAGTTACTCATAAAATTGGTATTAAACTTATACAATTTTGGTACTAGTTGTACATTAAATTTGTATTAAACTTATACAATTCCGGTATTAATTGCACATCAATATTGATGTTAAACGTATATGTCGAATAAACAAACAATATCAAATTCAAACAACAATAACAACATTTCTATAGAATCTTTTATATTAATGTCAATCTTCTATATCGAACAAACAAAAATATTAATTTCAAATAACATCAATTT
Organism: Haberlea rhodopensis; assembly: GCA_907163345.1. Taxonomy (NCBI): domain Eukaryota; kingdom Viridiplantae; phylum Streptophyta; class Magnoliopsida; order Lamiales; family Gesneriaceae; genus Haberlea; species Haberlea rhodopensis. The sequence continues at coordinate 414,364 of CAJQUN010000131.1, read as the reverse complement.
CAAATTTTACAAACAATATTTGTTTGTTCTGGTGCTAGTTACACATGAAATTTGTATGAAACATATACTATTTTCGGTACTTATTAACGTGAAGTTGGTCTGAAACATATACTAGTTACACATGAGATATGTGTATATGAGTTGTATAAATGTCATTGACATTACTCATTTCAATTGTGCATTTCATGCAATGGGTTTAAGAGTAAACATGCATGATGAATCGAAAATATGATTAGTGCATTATAATGGATTATGTCGAATCGTGCCTTATTTGTGAGTCCTGATTTGAATATGTTTCAATTAACTGTATGATAGTTGAATTGTCATATTAAATTTAGAATCTATCACTCGAGAGAGGGGGTTTTGAATAGGACCGTAAAAATTTACATCGTTGGAAAATTATATAGTCGACAGGCGTATAACTCCAACGAATCATTGTGATATTTAAATTGTTTACTAGTTTATCTTAGGTGGACATATCAAGATGATTGTTGAATGATTATTCTACTTAACACTCGGAAGATGTAATAGAACAACATAGGATTCTTTGGCTAATAAACTGAAGAACACAACATAGGTTTCATACCAACTTCACGTGTGACTAGTACCAAATTTATATAGATTTCATACCAATTTTATATATACTTAGTACCGAGGTTTCATACCAACTTTACGTGTAATAAGTTTCAAATATAGTATATGTTTCATACCAACTTCTACTGTAACTAGTACCAAAATTGTATATGTTTCATACCAACTTCAATTGTAATAAGTACCAAAATTGTATATGTTTCATACCAACTTCATGTAATAAGTACCAAAAATGTATAGGCTTCATACCAATTTCATGTAGAACTGTACCAAAATTGTATATGTTTCATATCAATTTCATTGTAAGTAGTACCAAAATTGTAAAGATTTCATACCATTTTCATTTGTAATAAGTACCGAAAATAGAATATGTTTCGTACCAATTTTATTCGTAATTAGTACCAAAATTATATGGATTTCATAACCATTTTATGCATAGTTGGTACCGAAATTGTATAGGTTTCATACCAACTTTACGTGTAATAAGTTTCGAGTATAGTATATGCTTTATACCAACTTCACGTGTAAATAGTACCAAAATTGTATTGGTTTCATACCAACTTCGAGTGTAATAAGTACCAAAATTGTATATGTTTCATACCAACTTCATGTGTAATAACTACCGAAAAAAGTATTGGTTTCGTACCAATTTCATCTGTAACTTGTACCAAAATTGTATAGGTTTCATACCAATTTCATCTGTAACTAGTACCAAAATTGTAAAGATTTCATACCAATTTCATATGTAACAAGTACCAAAAATAGTATAAGTTTCGTAACAATTTTATTCGTAATTAGTACCAAAATTGTATAGGTTTTATACCAATTGCATGTGTATTAGTACCAAAATTGTATAGGTTTCATACCAACTTCATCTGTATTTATACAAATTTCATGTGTAACTAGTACCAAAATTGTATTGGTTTCATACAAACTTCATGCGTAACTAGTACCAAAATTGTATATGTTTAATACCAACTTCACTTGTAATAAGTACCGAAAATAATATAGGTTTCATACCAATTTCATGTGTAATTTGTACCAAAATAGTATAAATTTCATACGATTTTATGTGTAACGTATACCAAAATTGTATAGGTTTCGTACCGACTGTAATGATTTCTCAAAATTAAAAATTTTCTAACAGAGGGGTATTATAGGGAGTTAGAACAAACTTTTAAGTTGCAGTAGAGAGTTTGAATTACATTTTCTGACATGGAGATTGATTCCATAATTAAGTTTGATAATGAGAATTTTTTTTAGTTTCTCCAAAAATGAATACCCTTTCCTTTCCTTTCCTTCCCTTTTCTTTTCTTTTTCTTTTCTTGTCTTGGTGTCAAGTGTTACTTTTTTATAATAATAATAATAATATGAGAAAATAGCACATATTGGGATGTCTTTTGGTTCAAATATCAAAATATTATAAAAAATAAAAAATATTTTTAAAATACCGTAACCCAATTTTTTTTTAACAAATTACCGTAATTTGTTTCTTCAAAGAACGAGTTCATTTAAAAAAAAAAATTTGACCTGAACTTGTTTTTTGAATAAACGAGTTCCAAGGATTATTAAAAAAAAAAAAATTAAGCTTGAACTCGTTTCTTTAAGAAACGAGTTCAAGCATTTCTTTATATATATATATAATATATTTATATAATAATAATAATAATATATATCATATATATATATATATATACGTTAAAAATATAATATATATATGCATGTATATTATATTTTATAAATATAAATCTATATAATTATTATTATTATTATAATATTTATAATTATAATTATAATTTGGAATGTGTTGTTCTGCTCGGTAGTATCTATACCATAATATAATGTGTGAGTATCTACCATTTTAGTATGTCCATTGTGAAATTTCAAAAAATACACTCTATTTGCTTTTGTAATAGCAATGAGACCATGAAATAAGTGATACTGTCGGAAGATCAACTATTAACTTCCCAACTTAGTTCCCAATTTTTCACCAGTTTTTTTCCTTCCAAAAATATGCGCAATAGGTTTTTATCTTCCCCATAAATATCATATTTAAATCAGATATTTCAAATATAAAAATTTAGTATAACTATACAATATATTGAATTCAAAATTTCAACGTGTGTGTCGGCCGCTAGTTATAATAATGTAACCGAGAAGGACAACTCATTCCAAATCAAGGATGGGTCAAGGACCGGCCGCATGTTAGGCTATTATAATATTTTAAAATTTTGGCTATATATCAAGGTCGGAGGGGCCCAAATGCCGGGAACCCTCGGTGCAGGATACCCGCAGGATATGTCAATTGTTTTTTACATAAATCACCAATAAAATTGGCGAAGACATTAATGATTTAATTTTTTTTATTGAATTTATATATGTCAATCGTCTAGGGTATCCTTGGCATGGGTAGCACTCGGTATTGAGGTATTTGAGCATCTGGGAAATTTTTAAAATATTATCAAAATAGCCCAACATACGGCCGCTACCTTGATTGGAGTGACCACATTTTTAACTTAACATATTATTATTATTAAAATATGGTGAAAATTGTTACGTACGACTTACATATAACAGAGTGTCAACCCAAATGATTGAAATATATATCAATGATGAATATTGTAATTATATTATTATATATATTATAATTATATTATTATACATATTAATATTATATATATTATAATATATATATATATTATATATATATATATATATATATATATATATAACACATTATATAATAATATATATTATATAAAATTAAAAAAAAAAAGAAAAGCAAGACTCGTTTGTTTAAGAAACGAGTCTTAACAAAATTTTAAATTTGTTAAGAACTCGTTTATTGAAGAAACAAGTTCTCCCCTAATTTAAAATTTGTATAGAAATTTGCGCTGAACTCGTTTTTTCAAGAAACGAGTTACGGTAAATTGTTAAACGATTTTTATTTTACGGTATTTAATGAATTTTTATTTTTTTTAACAATATTTTGATAATTGTGCCGATGTCTTTTGTTACATATTATTATGATTTTATACTTCAATACCTGAGCTTATATTTGTCAGAATGTGGACTTATGCCATACTATACACAATTTTTTTATTGCATGATTTTCCTTAATTTGTACAAATAATCAGCTCAAATTACCAAAGAACTCTTTTCCAATATTAACTAATAAAAAAGTCATCATACAAAAAGGGGCGAGATTATGAGTGGGTTAGGTCGAGCTTCAGCCCAATATAGTCCATTCAATTTTTTTTAATTAAAAGTATTTGATATACTAAATGTTGAAGATAGAAAAATTGAACCCAAAATATTAGTCCAGCCTACCCAACTTAGTTTTTCTCATTAAATAGCCAATCTCTTTTAATATTTATGATAGAAAATACCAGTTTTAATTAAATTTAAACTTAGATTAGCATTTTCCGATTTCAATTTAAAATTTTACCCAGGCCACATATAGAAATCCATCATTGTTTAATATATCAACATTGATCACACCTTAATTTGCCTTAGTTTAATATATTAATATATATAAAATTTTTATTAGGTTTATTTTGACATATATATACAAATATGTAAAATACAATTTATCAACTTCAGTGCTTAAAAATGATGAACCACATACTTTAACCCATGGTTTGCCGTGTCGTTACATGCCTGTCGTTCCTCAATCTCTATGGTGAACCATGGTTTAACCTACACAACAATGAAATTCTGGTTTCGCTCCTGCATACAAATCAATGTAAATATTAGCATCCCAACAATGAGTTAATTTTATTGAATATTATATTTAAGCTACAAAAACCAACATTTAAATGATTCAAAATAGTTTGCCACGACCCTCCGGAATAACCGGACTGGTATTCACCCAATTCCACTTTGGGATGGCTTGTGTTCGAGGCGTGTACAAATCATTAAGCCCCTCTCCTGTTAAAAATCACAAAAAAAATTTGCCACCTACGCCATGATAAAAAAAATTTAGATAGAGTAGCGAATCATGGTTTAGCCCATCCAACAATGAAATTCTAGTTTCGTCCCTTCATACATATCAATGTAAATATGAGCATTCCAACAATGATTTAATTTTATTGAATATTATATTTAAGCTACAAAAACCAACCTTTAAAAGATTCAAAATTGTTTGCCATGAGTACTCCGGAATAGTCGGATTAAAGTCACTCAATCCCACTTTAGGATAGCCTATGTTCAAGGCCTATATAAATCATTTAGCCCATCCCCTATTTAAAAAAAAACAAAAGAAGTTTGCCACCTAGGCCATGATAAAAAATATTAGGTAGAGTATACTATTATAAACATCAGCCAAAATTGTGGAAAAGTCCAAGAAAAATAAGGCCATTGGTATGGAGAAAGCCACGGTCTTGGCTTCTTAACCCAAGGCCAAGGCTATGATGTATCCAAAACAATGTATATATATGTATATATACATATATGTCCATGTAAGTATTTTATTAATTCGTAGTGCATGTCGTGTGTGCTGAATACATTGTATATATATATATATATATATATATATATGCACTAAGAATTAGTAAATATTTATATGGATCGGGTGTTTGTAAAGACCAATATATATACATATATATATTATATTGATGTTTGTAAAATCGGATGTATAAAAATAAAATTATTATAAATTAAAAATGAAATAATCAAGGACAGAGAAAAAATAGACGCCGTACCATTTGATATGGACCTTTGAGGACACAATAATTTTACTTTTTTATACACGATTAAGTTATTCCTTGATATTTTTATGAATATATGACATAATAAATGCACCCGAACAAAATATTTAAATTACAGATAGACTGAATGTTTTTCAATAAAATTCATTATTTTTTTTCTAAAAGAAGTTGTATATCTCTCTTGTTGAATCTATGTATCTAAATTTACGGCTTTGATCAGTTTAAATAATTGCTGATTGAAAATATATAATACTGAATATAAAAATAGTATGAAGTTTGCAATGTTAGAATAATTTTGATTGAACAAAGCTTTCTTGTAGTGTACCCTCTTGTTTCTTCTCTTCAAATTGATCCAAAACATCCATATTTATAATGTAGAAGGTTCACAAGGCTCCTACTAGCCGTTGCTACACATAAGGCTTGAATCACTCCAAGATCGCCTCGGACATCGCCTCGGGCGATCACCATCGCGGGGCTCCAACGGTTACCAAATTACACAGATCGCCTCAGGCGATGTACTGATCGCCTAAGGCGATCGTTCCCAAAAATAATGTCGTAGCCTTCAAAGATCATAAACTTTCATCGCCTCAAACGAAGTCTCCATCGCCTCAAACGTTCCTGGCATCGCCTCAGGCGATCTAGCCATCACCTCAGGGGATCACGCCATGCGCGCGGTCCTCGGCGTCGCTTTAGTCGATGAGCATGGTGAAGTCTTGAGTGGCTACAATCGCCTGGGGCGATGATCACCATCGCCTGGGGCGATCCCAGTCCTTGCACAATTGATTTTCTTCAAACAATCCACTTTTTCTCCCCCTTTTTGTGATAATCAAAAAGCACCAAATTCAAATAATCGTAGCATAAATATGTTGACATAAAACCATAGTCTAACAATTAGCATATGTTCCTCATCAAGCATGTAATAGCCATAACAAGCATAATATTAAATCAATGAGAGGAAGACAGACATGTGTTTAAGGAAATCAACAATGAATTCTAAATGTGCAAAGTGTGCATATGTTCTACTAAGAGTTCATGCACTCATGCCCAGTAGACATTAAAATTCTCAATGCATCATTATAAACAATTGATAAATTAATGAGAATAAAATCATTGAGGCCATAGAAACAATATATGAATTCTTAGGCCATATTTCTATGATACAAGATAGAGCATCTAAACACTTAAAGCATGCTTAATCATATTTTATTGATTTTTACATTGCATATTCAAATTGAACTCATGGCACATCAAGATATTTACCATAAAGAAATAAGCATAAATCATGCATCAACACAATTTTAAATGTGCATATGCTAAGGGGAAATGCATTTTAATATCAATTAATATTGAGCTTCATTATTTATTGGTCACAATTAATTTGTGCCAATGAAATTTTGAATTGCTCTTTTAAATGCACAATTATAATTCAAAATAAATTTACCTTGGATGATAAGAGTTAATTCATATCATCGGTCCTTTACCTCGCGCTTCCTCTATTGTGGTACATAAGATGATTTTCTCCCTTGATATGCTAGTGCCTTCATCCTCTCTCCCTTTATTGTTCATACAAAACAAATTTTTGATTGGTACCCATTTGATTTTTGGGTCCTTGCGGGTTAGCTTTCATCGATACCTTTGAAATCCATTTCCACATCTTGTTTGGTTGGTATTAGTTTTTAGCAAATCTACATTTATTCTTTGTATGACCAACCTTGCAACAATAAGTGCAAGTAGGGGAAATATGCTTAGCTTTAGGCAACAAGTTTGAAAAAGTTTTTGATTTGCTAGAAAAGCCTAGTCCGGCTTTATCGACGCTATATCGTTGCAAGCTAAGCAATTCTTCCAATTTTAAACTACTTTCACTCAAAGAATTTAATTCATTTTTCAATGAATTATTTTCTTCATCTCTCTTGGCTAACTCAAGCTTGAGTAATTTGTTGCTCATCTTGGTTTTGCCAAGAACATCAATAATCTCATTATATGTTTCTAATAACTCATCAAAAGATGGTACCTCATCGCCGCTTTCCTCTTCTTCGTCATTTGCATCATCTTTGGCCATGAGACAAAGGTTTGTTGCTTCTTCTTCATCGGAGTCACTATCACTCCATGTGGCCATTAAAGCTTTCTTCTTCCTAGGACATTCATTAGTATAATGACCTTTATATTGACAATTATAACATGTTACCTCTTGTTTGGAATCATGTTTGGTGGCACCGGAGGTCTTTGGCTTGCTGTATTTGTTGTAGAATTTCTTGAACTTTCTTGTGAACAAGATAATTTCTTCATCATCGGATTGATCTCCCCCCCCGGCCAACGTTATCCCCTTTCTTATAGATTTATCTTCCTCCTTTATTCCCTTCCGGGTTGACACCTTAAGCTCATGGGTCACCAAGGTACCATGAAGTTCATCAAGATCATATGATGCACTATCTCCTTTGTTCGATTCGATGATAGCCGTCATCTTGGCATCCCAATCTTGTGGTAAGGCTCTAAGGGCTCTTCTCCATATTTGCTTTGGATGATACTTTTCTCCAAGTTGGGCAAGCTCATTGATGATTTGAGTGAGCCTTCTAAACATTGAATCAATTTCTCCGGACTCCATCTCAAAGGTTTCATACTTGAGTTGCAATAGGTCGATCTTTGTCTCCTTCACTTGGTTTGTGCCCTCATGACAAATTTGCAATTTGTCCCAAATTTCCTTTGCGGTTGAGCACATCGAAATTCGGTTGTACTCCTTCATATCTAAAGCACAATGCAAAATATTAATAGCTTTAGCATTTTGAGAAACTAAAATCATATCCGCCCTTGTAAAGTCGTCCATTTCTTTGGGAACATTCCTTCCCTCAACTTCCTTTAAAGGAATATGTGGACCTTTTACAATAATCTTCCATCGGGCATAATCTACGGATTGGATGTATAGAGAAATTCTATTTGTCCAACATCCGTAGTTATCTCCCGTGAAGAGCGGATGCCGATTGGTCGATTGACCTTGAGCAAACTCATTTGCTAGATTAGCCATAAAAAGAATTTGATTTAAAACAAAAATCAAATGGCTCTGATACCACTTGTTAGAACCGAAGATGGAGGGTGAATGAGGTTCCTTGGCTACTTTAGCATTTTAAAATAAATTTGCAAATAATCAAGTTTGCGCTGCGGAAGACTTCAAGTCAATCGACAAATAAACAAAATGAAGAAATAAATAAATGCATAATATAAATAAAGCAATAAAGAACATGAGAATTTGTTATAGAAGTTCGGCGATGAATCGCCCACGTCTCCTCTGATAGTAATCCTTTGAGCATACAACGCAGCGGAATAAAATTATAGGATTACAAACCAGCAGATCTATACATAGGGATTCATATCGGATAAAGGAATACGAAGGTCTTACCCTTGTAGCGTGTTTGAAGCAGAATCCACGGAGCAGCACAAACGTCCAACGCCTTCTCCGAGTCACTAGCAAAACTCGATGAGTTTTGCCTCAACGGTATCCACACGATCAAATCGGGTGAAGGGATGGTTTAATAACAAGTTGCTAGACAAGTTATTAAACCGATACACGAAGCTAACTCGATTCACAATCGAAAGATGGCTCGAAAACCACCAAGAACCTCACGACTTTGAAGGAGGCCGAGAGTTCAAGTGATGCGGCCGAGAGCTTTTAGCTTGTGTAGGGTTTTTGTGTTATGAAGTTGTCTTACTAATTAAACACCTTGCAATCATATTTTATATAATTAATTAAAGGCTTTCATAAAGCCTCATGGGCTTAAGCCCATGATTTAATTAATCATTATGATTATTAATTAAGACTCCTCTTAATTATTTAATTCATCCCATGAATTTAATTTCCCTTCTCGATTTAATCTTTTGTGCGACCCGATAGGATCTTGTAATGTTGGCAGTGACATAAAATCTCATTTTATGTCTCAAGCATTGAGCGGAATCTAGCAACACATCAATGCTACCCAAATTACAAGAATGCCAATGACTCGACATAACCTTTAGAACTTGTGATAATATTAATCATGTAACTTAATCCCTTTGTCCTTTGTGTTTAGATTGAACACGAGTCATGGAATAGTCATACTCGTATATCCAATCTTTATTTCTTGATCCCCAAGTAGAACTAGAATAAACGAATAAGCTCGATATCTCATATCGACTCATTCGAGCATGGCCATGCATTTTTGTTCTCACTTGATCAAGGGCCAAACACATCTCCTGTTATATAGGAGGGACAAATCCTATCTCGATCAGTCAACATCCCTCTACATAATTCGTAGTGTATCCAATAGTCGCCTTTATAGTATACCCTGTTACGGGTAACGTTTGACGATATCAAGATACATAACTCCTTATGTTGGGATCTCTGATGATCACAAGTCGTAAGGATTACATACATTATTATCACTATGAGAATTGCATATGACGATCGTATAACTATCCATGTTGCATTCTCATGGTGGGTCTGTCTAGTACATCGTTCTCTAACATGTACCCATATGTTGATTTGATATCTCATATCAATGAACAATTCATCGATCAACATATACTAGTCTCTACGTATTATCATTATCCATATTCATGATAATACTTGACTAGGGACATCTTTACGAATAATACAGGACATTAACATATATATTAATTCACAATGCACAGTTAAAAGAATAATATATAATAATGAATTGCCATTCATAAAACCATAAACATTGTATGTCTTAAACAATCATCTAATGACTTGTCTTAGGGCATATCCCAACATCCTCTTCCCGGCTAGAAAACGTCCAACCGAGGTTCCACTTGAACAACTTTGATCTTGGCCTTAAGGGCTCCAAGTTAGCCACAACACACTCTTCACGAGTCACACACTCTTCACGAGTCTTCTTGGGCTTAAGGGCTCTAAGGATAGACACACACAACTCTTCCCGAGTTACCCACACTCTTCACGAGTCTTCTTGGCCTTAAGGGCTCCAAGGATAGCCACACACTTGCACCAACTTCACTTGTTGATGTCTTATACAATTTTTCAACTTGCGTCGGTGTTGGAGGACCTTACAATAAATCAAATCACACCTTCACGGTGTACCAACACGAAAAATCAAAAGACTTCTCACAAGAAATAAATTACAAACTCCAATACAACACAAATGTATGAAGTTTGCAATGCTAGAATAATTTTGATTGAGCGAAGCTTTCTTGTAGTGTACCCTATTGTTTCTTCTCTTCAAATTGATCCAAAACATCCATATTTATAATGCAGAAGGCTCCCAAGGCTCCTACTAGCCGTTGCTACACATAAGGCTTGAATCACTCCAAGATTGCCTCGGACATCGCCTCGGGCGATCACCATCGCCGCGCTCCAACGGTCACCAAATTACACAGATCGCCTCAGGCGATGTACTGATCGCCATGCGCGCGGTCCTCGGCGTTGCTTCAGTCGATGAGCGTGGCGAAGTCATGAGTGTCTGCCATCGCCTGGGGCGATGATCACCATCGCCTGGGGCGATCCTGCTCAGTCCTTGCACAATTGATTTCCTTCAAACAATCCACTTTTCAACCATCTAAACCTCTACACTAAGTAGACACATTAGTATACCAAACACAAGTTTTGTTGATCATCAAAACTCATAAATAATTCGGAAATAAATTAAGCATTAAACTCAACAACGCGTTTAAGGCTCAACAGAGTCCAATATCAATTCGCATTTGAGTATCTCCGTTGGAATCATAAGTGCGCTTGCGCTTATTCCCGTGGGAGCTGTCCCCAACTTCAACCACGTTGGCCTTGGAAATCATACATTTCGATTTTCTTATCAACTTTTCGGTTATCTTGCTCAATGCACAGCCTCCTGATAAGATCCTCAAGACTCATCATCTCTCGCTCTCTTGAAGTTATTCCAAGATGGCGGTAATTTTTCTATCATCATCGGCACTTGGAGGGCATCACTTAGCCCCATACCTTCGGCAGCAAGTTCGTGATATATCAGCTGCAGCTCTTCGCGTTGCTCAACAACGCTCTTACCATCTACCATTCGATAGTCATGGAGTCGTCCGGCTACAAATTTCTTTGTGCCTGTGTCGTCAACTTTGTACTTCACTTCTAACGATTCCCAAAGATCCTTCGCAGATTTTTTGGGGGAATACACATTGAAAAGTGCATCGTCAAGAGATTCAGCACATACTTACGACAGAGGTAGTCGGCACTCAACCACGATTCGACTACTACAGCAGATTGATGATCCTCTTTGTCCTCCACTGGTTTCTCCTCTTTGAGAAACCTGGTCAAGTTCAAGGTTGTCAAGAAGAACATCATCTTCTGCTGCCAAAGTTTAAAGTTGGAACCTTTGAACTTTTCCTGTTTCTCAAATTGAGAGAACGACATTGGGTTTCTCAGAACTGGCATAACGACCTCAGCCCCGCTAGCTTTCACCACTGGAATCTCAGTATTCTCAGTAATTCAGTTTGGAATCTGGTCAGCCATTAGCTAAAACAGAACACAAAAACACATCACAAATAATATCTAACTAGTTTTGAAAACAACTTTATAAATCTTTTGATAGTGCAAAAACAGTGATTAATTGAAAATTCAACAATTTTCTAATTAGCAAAGTAGGATTATTCCAACTAATTCATTTCCGAAAAAATGAAGAACATAAATAAAAATTAAGAAGATTTGAGTTTATGATTGTTGGATCTGTTTATCTAAATTTACGACTTTAATTAGTTTAAAAAATTGTTGATTGAAAATATATAATACTGAATATAGAAACAGTATACTGATAGCAACCAATAAATCGAAATACAAAAAAAAAAACAGTAGACTTACAGCAGTAGCGATAAATTGAAGAAAGTCTAAAACAACAAGAATTTGGAAACTATTCTGGATGAGGCCACAGCAAGCCGCGTGCCCGTAAACTCAAATTTGACTGCCTAAGCTTCTGGCCTCCTGGACAAGTGAGTTCCAATGTACAATGCCCAATCTCCTTTGTTCAGATTGAAACAGAACTCCGAGCAGACCACTTCGAACATTAGTAGTATGCAGTGCTCTCAAACAGTATGAAATGTATGAATAAAGAATGATTTCTGATTGTCAAAAACATAGAGCTGTAGCATCAGACCTCTCCAAAGGTCTCAGATATTCGAGTAGTAAAAAGATAGGGCTGCCTTCGCGGCAGGGACACGCGCGACGCGAGGCGAGCGTAGCGGACAGACGGACGGTGCGCGAGGGGCATCCATCTTTTCTACTTAAGTACACTCTATTGATTTGTTTCTCATTATCAACAAGCCACAAGTGTCTCAAAATTTCAATGTGGGATTTCTTTAGCCTAATTGACCATTCATAATTAACTTACCATAATTTTGTTCTCATTAAAAAAAATTAAACCAAATTATTGGACTTTTATCTATTAAACCCAACGATTATTTATTAATCCCAACATCTCCAAAATGCTAGAACCTGTAAAATGGTCGCAAACTTTCTGGAAATTTTTATATAACATTATCAATATAATTCACATGTAGAGGCCTTAGACGTGGCCATGGTTTTAAAAAAATCGTGGCCCGATCGGACCCGTAATTGGGAAAACGGTCTGGTTACTCATTGACCTGGTTCGATGGGTCGTAACCATATCCGGACCATCTATAGGCGGACCGGTTACGGTTCCTAATATATAAACACGTGGAACATACAGTGGGTTTCTAAAAAAATATATTTTTAAAAGTTATTTTAAATTTTTAAAATAGATGTGTTTGTGTAGAATGAACTCTTAACCTCTGCACTGGGTAATTCTTTCTACTACTGATCTATAAGAGCCTATATATTCTTTGATTATACGAGATTGGAATTAATTCACGTTTATTACATGGTTAATCCATGAAATAACACATTCAAACATTGTTTTCATTTTTATTTTTATTTTTGAAAATTAAGGATATAACAGTATGTTAACCATAAACGTAACCGTTGATTGACCATAACCATAACAGACTGTTCATGAACTATAACTGAACCCGTGAAAGAAGGTTAATGTTAAGGATCGATGATTTTTTTAAGGGTCTGACAGGTGGTTCTAAACCGTGACCATATCTAAGAGGCCATGGGCTTGTCTATACTACCTACATATGATGAATTTTACCTACATAACATGGCCAAACAAGGGTCTTTATATACAAAAAAATATGGTGAACTCCTCGTAAAACATAAAAGGCCTACATGATCCAAAAGGCTTTGAGGTCATGTGTGATGCACGAATACTGACACGGCGACACTGGCACGACACAACACGACACGAACATGACACAAACGCGGACACGGACATGGACATGGACATGGCGATACGAATTTTCAAAATTTTTAGGATATGACACGACTGAGATACACCTGTATATTTATATATATATATATATATATATATATATATATTATGCATGTACTATATTACAAAATAATAAAATTCACATTTTTAAAATTCTAAATCTATGTAAACACAATAAAAATGTTATTACCAAATTCAAGAAGCTTATAAATAAAGGCATGTTACTGGAATCATCATAGTATCACTTATTCTAACATCAAATATATATTACTTCAATTAACATAAAGTTTAACAAACACGTCCAAATAAAAGATAACACCAAAAATATTTTTACCAAAGTCAAAAAGCATTTAAATCAATGCATGTCATTGAAATCATCATAGTATCATACGTACTAACACCAAATGTATATTACTTCAATTAACATAAAGTATAACTAACACGTCCAAATTTCATTTTAGCCAAAAACTTTTTAAATTGTACAATTAACCCCCAAAAATGTCATTTTTTTGTGTCGGACACATCCATCGACCGAGTCCGACATAGAAATGACACTTTTGGGGGTTAATTGTCCAACACAGGTGACCGATTTTGATGAAAGTGTCGAGAAAGTCGTCCGATTTTATTTTTTTTTTTAAAAATAAAGAACATGCCACGCGGTGTGTCCGACATGTGTTCGAGGAGTATCGATATCCTAGAAGTGTTCGACACTGCATCGAGTGTTTTTTAGGAGTGTCCGTACATCATATAAGGTCATCGAGTGAAATTCACTTTGACCAGGCATTGACAAATTCACTTTGACCAGGCATTGACATTACCATGCCTATCAATTCACTGTTGTTCAATAGACTGATGAAAACAACAGATTTGTTGTCCAAGTTACCAGCCTTAAACACACCGCGACTGACGATATCTGCTAACGTGGAAGGTGACACATTGTCCAGATATAACATCGGAACAATTTTACAATTGGCAAAATCAACGTCAAGGGCAGAAAAGAAAATTATCTAGTAGATTAAGAAGCAGAAAAAATTAAGGTTCTATTATATCAAATTGTGTGTTGTCTTTAAATAGAGAACTAGTGACAATTTGTTATCAATAATATGCATCGTACCCCATGTAGTTTGTAAATATACATTTACCCCGTGTAGTATCTTTAATATGCAGTTTATCCTCATTTAGTTAGTAAATAGCATACATGGAGGGGGTATTGTGAACATATTCACAAACTAATGGGGGTAAACTACATATTTTCACAAACCACAGGAGGTCAACTGTCTATTTTGAGAATCACGTAGGGTAAACTGTTTATTTTCAAATCACAGGGGTGTAATTTGGAAAACCATATGGGATTCGTACTTAAATAGATGATGTGTGTACATCACCAATAGCACGATATATGGCAAATATACTATTGACACGAGGCACGTCACACCAACTTACAATGCCACCAGCTGCAACGGTTCATGCCTTTTCATCTTCTCTATGGTAAATTCATCAACAAAAAGCTCTTTCACCAAATGGCCTGCACAAGGTATATGAGCAATATGATCATCAACATCACTGATAATCAACGAGAATGAGGTGATTAGTTTAATGGTTGTCTCTAAATCAAGATAATAAACAATCAAGGTATATACAATATGTGGGAGCGGACGTATTTAAATGTGATGGATCACGCTTGTGACTTGATATTATTATACTTATGATTGTGAATTCTAATGTTTGTGGATTGTGGAAAATATGAACGGCTGAGTGATCTATGATATGGTATTGTCACTATGTATTGATTGAGAGATTGTGAAACATCCACAGTTTGAGGAATTTCTCATTTTTTCAGAAACACACAGGGAATCTCGTTGAGCTACAATAATATTTTATCAGTTATTATGAATTATATATATATATATATACAATGTGTGTGTGTGTGTTTTTATCATATTGATGTGATCACCCTTATGGAGGTGGTTTCTATTGAAACTGTAAATAATCCAACAAGCATACAACGCAGCAGAATTTAAAATTTTGGATTACTAGAACCGCGGATCTATACAAAGTGGTTATATCGGAATAGAGATAATAAGAGTCTCACCCTTGTAGCGTGTTTGAGCAGAATCCACGAAGCACCGCGTCCAACGAATTTCGAGTCACGAGCAACACCTCCAAAGTCTTGCCTCTACAGTATCCACACGATCAAATCGAAGAAGGGATGTTCAAGAACAAGTTGCTAGACTTATTCTTGAACCAAAACCAAACTCTCGGTTCAAAACCGATTAACGACTACCAAACTCTTCCAACAAGAAACGGTGGCGGCCGTGGGTATTGGAGGAGAGTGAGGCGGCCGAGAGAGCTTTAGTGGAGGCTAGGTTACGTGAATAACAATTGTCTTTTTTTTTTAACAATTAATCATAACCTTGTATTTATATTATAAGATTTAATTAAGGTTCAAGACTTTCTTAAATTTCTTGAGCAACTTACCTTCGCATATCCGGAACCATTCAT
Source organism: Haberlea rhodopensis (assembly GCA_907163345.1). NCBI lineage: Eukaryota > Viridiplantae > Streptophyta > Magnoliopsida > Lamiales > Gesneriaceae > Haberlea > Haberlea rhodopensis. Next base: position 398,247 of record CAJQUN010000131.1, on the reverse strand, counting down.
TTTATTGTTTCTTGTTTAAGTTTCATTTCTTAGTTTAAGTTTGCTTTAGATAATCACACTTTGTTAATCGTAGGCTAAATATAATCTTATTAATCTTATTTGGTACTTATACGTTAGTCCCTGTGGATTCGACAACCCGTACTTAATTTTCACTATACTAAAACTTGACAACCGTGCACTTACGGTAGAATCGCTTCACACTATTCTTTGAAATATCTTTTGTTTAAAAATAAAGCGGTTCTAAGATGCTCAAGACAAATCATCAAGTTCACAACAATTATCACTATTCAACATGCAATCCACAAGATCATGACTCATTGTGCTCAATATATTCCTCATTCTTGACATGCTAACTCAACTTGGATATTCATGTACAAGTCCAATCACAAATCAAGTTCATATGCATAGTGAGATCAAAATCCTCATTGAATAGTCACTACTATAATTCATTCTTTTCTCAAGTTTGAAAAAAAAAATTTAGCTCATAATAATCGGACGATTCAAGTGTCATTTAAGCACACAACATGTGGTTAAAACAAGTAAAACATGCAAGCTACTACTCCCCCAAACTTAAATCAAACATTGCCCTCAATGTTTAAAAGAATCAAAAGGGAAAAAGTGAACTCCCCTGATCAAGACGCTTGCATGAGGGTTGAGGAAGATTTGCTTTTGAAAGCTCCACTGTTGTAGGGGTTCATCGCTCCAACCAAGTACCTAGCAAGAGAAGAATGCAAATGGTAAAATATTCGACTCGAGAGATAAACAAAACTAAAACAAAAACTGAAAATCAAATAACAAAACTAAATAACAAAAGGATATGCTTGGGTTGCCTCCCAAGAAGCGCTGATTTTTGGTCTTCGGCTTGACCATCAGAAGCAACCATCAAAGAGCGGCTGCCGCCCATAGTAAGTATCGTATGATACCACTAATGGGTCTTCATTCAATATGCCCTCAAGATTGGCAAGATTGTAGCAGTGTATGCTCGTCGCTCCAACAACATTCATCTTGAAGTGGTAGGTATGGGAGAATGATTCTTGACTTGGCTTCATATGGAGGATGTAGTGCGGTGAAGTTGGCATCGATGGAAAATATGGATCCACATATGGCATAGAACATGTCTCCATCGATGGGCTCAAATCAGAATCTTCGAAAGTATCTTCCTTCTCCAACATCACACTCGACTCATCTTCACTTGGGAACTCCTCGGATGACATCTTTGAAGTAGTCTCAATCTCTTGAAGAGGCTCAAGTTCCCTTGACTTTTCCACACTAGTAGGATCACTCCCCCAAACTTGGTTGGTTGAGTGATCGTCATCATATAACCAAACTCGATTTGCCGCCTCTTGATTTGTAGCCCTCATCTCTTCCTCTTGGCAACTAGTTGAAATTGTTTCCATGAGGACGGCCATTTGCTGCTCCAGGTGACGCATAGAGTTGGTTTGGCACTCTAAACTTTTCTCGGTTGATGCCATGAATCTGGCTAAGGTATCCTCTAAATGAGTCGTGACGTCTGCAGAACTATCTCTCCTCTCTTCGTGATGTTCAAATAGTTGGGGCGTATCATTAGGGTAGTGAGGCTCCGGTGGATATTTGTGACTCCAACCTTGTAGTGAAGGATCACAATACCAGTGATAATCGAAGTCCGCCATATCATTGAACAGGTGTAACACACTGTCCTCATCTCTATCAACCAGGGGACTCCCAATCACCAGTGCTCCGCTAAATACCCATTCTCGTGTCTGTGCATCCAACCCTTTGAAGAAATATTGCAGGAGAGTGTAGTTCGAAAAGTTGTGATACCGGAATGTGTTGGCCAATTCATTGAATCTCTCCCAAACAGCGTAGAATGGCTCGGAACGTTGTTGGGCAAAGCTTGTGAAGGTTTGTTGATGTAGCATCTCCAAGTACCTCACAAGACAAACAAACAAAATAATTTAATAATAATTTTTTTTTTTCGAAAAAAATATATACAAAGGGAAAAATGGTTAAATTACAGTCAAAGCTTCTCGTATGATATTACTAAAGTTAGTCCCCGGCAACGGCGCCAAAAACTTGATCGCTTTATTTTTAAACAAAAGATATTTCAAAGAATAGTGTGAAGCGATTCTACCGCAAGTGCACGGTTGTCAAGTTTTAGTATAGTGAAAATTAAGTACGGGTTGTCGAATCCACAGTGACTAACGTATAAGTACCAAATAAGATTAATAAGATTATATTTAGCCTACGATTAATAAGAAATGAAACTTAAACAAGAAACAATAAAATGAATGGTTCCGGATATGCGAAGGTAAGTTGCTCAAGAAATTTATCAAGCTCTTCGTTCAACTGTGTTATCTTTAATGATTCATTTGAATAAGCAAATTATCAACCAATTGATTCTAAGGGTGAAAGGTTTTCGCTATTATTCAATACACTCTCTCGAGCTGTAAAGAAACTAACAATAAATTAGAATAAGTCACTCTCGTGCACCTATTTACTAATTCAAAGTTGCATAAATTATCAAACCCTTATAACTCTAAATCTTTCGATTTTAAGTTCTCACGTATGCGATATCATCTCTCGATCTCAATCATAACATACTTCATGAATTAAAAGAGCGTGTTACAACATTATCTCTCGATCTCGGTTATAACTCTCAGAATCAATCAAAGTTAGCTAGGCTTTGATCTCGATTAAATCATGAACAATAGACATCAATACACTCAAACACAATTGAATCAATATATCAAACACAATGATACTAAATCTCAATAAAATAAACTAGAATTGTTTCAAATCAAATACAAAAGAAGTTTAATCGTCTCTCGACCTCAAAAACATCAATTGAAAATTAATATGAAATAGATTAAAGTCTAGAAATACGATAAACGGCGGAATGAATCCGTGCGTAGCACCGAAATCTCTTCTCTTGCTCCTTCCTTGCACTCCGGAATTGATTGGCTTTAGTTCGGACGAAGAACCGGAAGAACGGATCTCCTTGGCGGCGGCTGGGCGGCGGCTAGGGCTCTTCTTTGGTTCAGAAATTTCGTCTGATATGCTCTCCTCGTTTGGAATGAATCAACTCCCGCTTAAAAACCCTCCAAAATCACGATAAAAAAGGAAAATAAAATCTTCAAGATTTCGCGTCTCGATCGATCGAGATTTGCTACCGATCGATCGGTGCACTGTTCATGCCAGCTTTTGAAACTCACTGTCTCGCTCGATCGATCGAGATTTTCCACCGATCGATCGAGACTTTAATAAAATTTGCTCTGGAGTCACTGCCTCGCTCGATCGATCGGAAATTTGTTCCGATCGATCGAGACTTGAAATTCATATCTTCTCAGCGCACTGTCTGTCTCGATCGATCGAGACATAATCTCGATCGATCGAGATTTCGAAATTCTCACTTCTTCATTTCAACCCTTTCTTGCCTCGATTTCGCCCGTTATCTTCATATAAGCTCATTTCTTCCATTTCCGATCTAATTTCCTGAAACAGATGAATAAACACCAAAAAGCATAATATGATCCAGGAAAAAGTACGGAAAATGGGAAGAAATTACAGTTAAAAAACACTCAAAATCTAAGCATATCACATATCCCAACAGAAACATGTAAAACAAGTACTTCATTGGATAAAATTTATTATGGAAGTTTTATTTAATGATGGCATGTGTTGTTTTTTTATATTCATATTTATATTCATTCATTTCATGGGTTGTCTGTGAGCATTTTGATGTCTATATATGGTCTTTATAACTATCTCAGAGTTTCTCCTCTCATTTGGTTTTTATGTGTACTTGGAGAAAACCTGTATTATATGAATTGAGTGTACAAGTTGAACTATGATTTATCCAAATGTCCGATTTACGGGGAGATAATGTCGAAATTATATAAAATAAAAAAAAACGACGTCATAATTATGGGACAATTGTAATATTTGTATGGAAACTCGGGGCCCTTACAAATAGACCCTCAATCGTGCGATTAAGTGAGGAAGGACTTCTGATATTATTGGAGACGAGGGTGATGTGTTCATAAAAGGACACATTTATTGGAGCTAGTTGCTAATGATTAGGTGAGTTTCAATGGCTAATTTGATGTTTAGAGTTTCTAATCACATATTTGGTTATATGTAGGAAAGTGAGAAGAAATCGAGTTAAAACGATGAAAGAAGGTCCAAAAGAAACTTAGAGGTCAAGAGGAATCGAAGAAGAACGAGAAAATCGACTAAAAGAGAGAAAATTGGACCAAGAGTGGCAATCAATCGCCACAAGTATCCTGTGATCAATCTCAGTCGACAGAAAATCAAGAAGAAAAATTCAGACATCAGCGATCGATCACCAAATGAAGTGACGATCAGCAAGACAAAAAAATTCACCGAAAGAAATCCTGAAGTAGCGATCGATCGCAGGGACAAAAAGTTATAAAAAAAGTAACAAGAGTGGCGAACGATCGCCACAATGCCAGAAATTGATCGCCCGGTGTCGTGCAAAATATGGAAACTCGATTTTTCCTCCTATAAAAGAGATTTTGTCCTAATTTCTTAATATCCTAGCCTATATTTTGAGATATACATAATACTTGGAGATGGCTACACCCTAGGAGCCAGGAACAAAGGCATGAGGACGAGATTCATCTTCTAGATTCATGTTTATATTTTAGTATTTCTTACTTTTTTTATTTTATGTATTCTGGAAACATGTTTAATTGTTCTTATTCAATTACAAGTAGTTAAACCTTTTAATTCTTGGTTGAAGAAGACAATACATTTGAGTTTTGAAATCTCGTGAGATTCATGTTATTATTATCGATTTTTGCTTGAGTATCAAGGGTTCTGTTTTCTTTACATGATTGTTTTATTTGATTATTAGATTGATCTCCGAATAGTTTTTCATTGAATCTAATGCTAAATTTAATATCAATCGTAAAACAATCCTCAATTTGTGAAGCAATTAAGGTGCATAATTTTCTTCATTGAAGTTATTAATCCTTAGAGAAAACACTTGACTAGATTAAATATTACCGAGTGTGCTTATGTTGTCTAGCTTCATTAATCTCACTAGTTATTAATGATATTGCTGATTTAAATCTTAATCGCTTGTATTTGGGTTAATTGATCGACAAGAGTTAGATTAGAACGCATGTTCTACCTAACTAAGGTTAAGGTGAGATAGATTAAATTTTCAATGTTGAATATTCAAATAAAAATTGAATCAATCACTACCCACACTATTACATATTTACTGTAACAAGGTACTGAAGCAGCAGCCCATCGCCATCTTTTCGGCGCTCTAGCGCCATGCTTGCTGGAAAAAATTTCCGGGACAGAGTTTTAGGTGCCCTAGATCCTGGTTACGTAGGTCTCATTAACTTTAGGAGGCTAGGGTTTAAAACACAAAACCTACCTTATTTTTGAGGGATTTTTGGAGGGTTTTCAAGAGAGAACAATAGAGAAACAAAAGACGCCACCAAAGGGGGAGAGATCTTGAAGATGGAGACGAATATGGCGACATCTGGGGATAGACAAGCTTATTCTTCGTTTTCTAAACTCTTTCCTTGAAATTCAGATTATTAAGAACATGCTTTGTTATTATCTTATTTTTATCATGACCTAAAACTTTATATTTCTAGAGGAACGACGTAGCTTAACTTGAATCTATGATTTTGTTTGATCAATTAATATGTTTTGGTTTTTCACATAGTTTATTTGTATTTTTCTGATTTGACTGCCTTCAATTACTTGATCACTACTTGAATCATTATATTTATTTGAAATTTATTACTCGTGAGAGGAGATTTAGAATAAGACTGTAGGAATTTACATCGTGGATATTTATAGAGTCTACAGGTTTATAACTCAATTGAAACCATTAAAAGAATCATTCTGTCATTTAAATTGTTTGATAATTATCTTAGATAGACATATCAAGATTGTTGTTGAATGATAATTTCTATTTAACACTCGGGAGAGATAATAAAATAACATATTATTCTTTGTTAATAAACTAGAAGAATTAATGATATAGATATTGATAGAACAAGACATAATGGATAGTCAAGTGAAACGAATCTCTAGAATACGTTCTATCATTGATAGTTCTCCACTTTAAATCTTAGTATTTGCATTCTAGTATAATTCTTAGTTAATACGTTCACTCTATTGATTTCTAGATAAAGTTGAGATTATTGTAATTACAGCACTTGGTATAAACTTAGTTTCCATTCGACATCTGCATTCATATTCATATGCTAAACTTGACACCGTACACTTGCGATACGTTCTACACGCAACAAGCGTCGTTGCCAGGAATTGATTTAATTTTGTTTATATTAATATTGTTACCAAGTAATCTTGATTTTAATTTAGAGTTTTTATTTTTATTTTTTCTCTTTGTTTTCGAGCTACCCCCCTTTTCTCTTGATTTTGTAATGTATACAAAGATATACAAGTCCTGAATTGCTTCTGTTTTGTCATGCGATCGAAAGAACTGCTACGCAATTAAGAAAAGGTAGAACCGTAGAAGGGACGAACTAGTTCGAATGACAAACATTGACGCTCCGTTGGCTATCAGGATTACTTCAAGCATGTGGTCAATGATAACTATGCAGGAATTGCTCGCCAGATGATCAGTACGACCAACCTGAACCCAAACCTCCACTGATTAATATAGAGCAGCAAAATCAACTTGGAGGTTCAGCTCTGGAAGATCCTAGTCTTCATCTGAGGGTCTTTCTTGAGATAGCCGATACTATCAAGATGTATGGTGTTACTGAGGACACCATCAAATTCTGCTTGTTCTCAAGCGAGGAGCTGGCTGCAATACCTACCTTCTGGCAGCATCACTACTTGGTAGAGATGGTGGTAGTGCTTATCGTGTACGCCAAATTAACCATCTCATTTAATAACAATTATAAGAATGCAATAGTGTTGGTAGGGACCGATCCCACGAGAAATGAAGCAATTTTGTGTTAAAGGATGCAAACAAAGTAAAAAGAGGGTTTTGAAGTTGATGTTTGTTACTATTATGAATTTTTAATCTAAAGGCTATGTTAAACTATTATGCAAGATTAAAATAAAATGAATTAAATTATAAGAGAAAACGACTCATGGCTTTCTGTCGACTTTACAATTAGAGTTTATTATCTTAATCATCAATTCTCATAATAGATTCAATTTGCATATGAATATCCGCCTTGGAAACTTAATTCCGATCTCACCTTAATTCTAGTTAGGTAGCCCACACGTTCTAGTCTAATCTTTATCAACCAGTCAATTAAAATACACACGATTAGGATTCAAAGCTGATAGCTTTACGAATTAGTTAGAAAGACGAAGCTAAACAATATAATCAACGCGTCTATATTTAATATAGTTGAATGTTTTCCCTAAGAATTTAGCATTCTCATACGCGCAAATTTAGTAATCTTAGTTGCTTCATAGATCAAGCATTAGATTGCACAAAATTACTAGGTGATCAATCCAATAATTAAACAAAGCAATAATACCAAGTATAGAAAAATAATCAATACTCAAACAAGATTGATAAATAAAAACATGAATTTCATAAGAATAATAAATCACAATTGTATTATCTTCCACAACCAAGAATCAAAAGGGTTGAGCTACTCATATTAAAATCAAAACAAGAAAAATTTATTCCAAAAAGCATAAATAAATAAAAAAAAGACAAACTATGTGGATCGTCACTTGTCGAGGTTGTCACGACCGCCTTCGCTTTGATCTTCAACCTTCAAAACTATGATGATGTGAAAGCTAGGTCTAAAATATGGTATTTAGTCTAGGAAAAGGTGTATCAAAGTCTGAAAGGTCGTGTGGTATTTATCGGAGGAGGTGGTGTGGGTTAGAATCCTAGTAAAAAGGAAAGAAATCAATTCTTTTAATTTTTTCGGATTCGCCTACCGATCGATCAATCCATGTCTACCGATCAATCGGTATCTCTTCAATTTTTATTTTTCAACTCACGCACTTCACCGATAGAGCGCTCCATTTCTACCGTTCGATCGGTAGGTCTTCAAAATTGTTGTCTCAGCTACGCATTCCACCGATTGATTGGGACATTCCCACCGATCGATCGGTAGCTCTTTTTCAACTTTTATCGGCTTTTCTTGTTTGTCTTCGATTCCTCTTGATCTCTAATCCATTCCTTGGTCTTAATTCATTGTTGTTAGCTCTTTTTCTTTGTTTCCACCTAAGTTCAAGCAAATATACGATTAGGTAACACATGTATCAAATTATCTATCAAAACATACCAAGATCTGCTTAGAAGATGCCCACGCACATTTCCGAGGACTGGATTCAGATTCAATTGTTCTACAATGAGCTGTATGAGCCGACAAGGACAATATTGGATGCAGCAGCAGTGGCACTCTATTCTTAAAGACAGCCGAGAATTTTTATGATTTTCTTGAGCATATGGCTACCAACAATTTCCAACAGCCCAATGACCGAGTTACGGTGCAAAAGACTACAGGTATGTACGAGATTGATCATTTTACTGTACTTTCTGCACAACTGTCTGCTCTTACTACACAAGTGGCTGCTATGACCATGCAAAGAGCTCCTGCTGGGGCCACTGGTGGGTTGCCATTGATTGGAGGAATACATAATATGGAGCATGCTCATTTTGAACCGGTTTCAGAGTAAATATCGAGGCAATCCTTTGCCTAATCAGTACCATCCGAAACTTCACGCTCCAATGAATGAAAGCAAGCGATCTTTAGAGGATTTGGTAGGTACCTTTGTTACCGAGTCTTCTAAACGATTCGAGAGGAGTGGCCAGACTTGACAACATTGAGCTCCACATGACCAACATGGGCGCCGCAATGAAATCACTTGAAGTGCAAATTGGGCAGCTTGCAAACGTTATTGGCAATCAACGTTCGGGAAACTTTCCTAGCAACATTGAGGTAAATTCCAAAGAACAATGCAATGTCATTCACTTGAGAAGCGGAAAGGCACTTGGAGAAAAAAAACCAATGCAAGAGGATGAACACCAATGGTAGGGACTCAGATTCCACTTGAAAAGCCTAAGGAAGTCGAGGAGAAGCAGCAGGTCACTCAAGCAGTGAAACCTCCTATGTTCAAGTCTACTCTCCCATATCCCCAAAATTTCAGAAAGAAAACATTAGATGGGCAATTTGCTAAGTTCTTGGACATCTTCAAGAAATACACATCAATATTCCCTTTGCTCAGGCTTTGTAGCAAATGCCCAACTATGCAAAGTTCATGAAGGAAGTGATGACACGAAATAGGAAGCTAGAAGAGTTTGAGACTGTCAAGCTTAACGAGGAATGTAGTGCGATTCTCCAAAAGAAACTATCGCGGAAATTAAAAGATCCAGGGAGTTTTAATATTCCTTGCATTATTCGTAGTTGTTCTTTTAATAAGGCTTTACGTGATCTTGGAGCTAGTATTAATTTAATTAATGCCTCTGTCTGGAGAGGTGAAGCGACCACCATCACATTACAATTAGCAGATAGGCATCTTACATATCCTTATGGTATAGTGGAGGATGTGCCATTAAAAATAGGCAAGCTTATCTTGGGACGATCGTTCTTAGTCTCATGAGAAACAAAAATTGATGTAAAATGGGGTGAGCTAACAATGCAGGTTGAAGATGAAAAATTCACTTTTGATGTGATTAAAATGACAGCAATCCCACATGTTGAGGAGAAAAAAAGAGAGGGCACAAGTGCAGTAAACTGAGAAAGTGGAGCAGTCTTGCAAGATAGAGGTGTTCCCACAGCGTAGCAATGAGTCGAACATTGTGATGAGAGCAGTTAAGAGGTTAAAGAAGAAGAGAGAAATAATCAATCAAGTTTGGAGGGTAAATGAGAGGCATAAACCCTCCAAACATGGAGCGTCTAATGGATGAAAGTGTCGCACAGTCTGGCTGAATAATTAAACAAAGCACTTCTTGGGAGGCAACCCAAGCTTTATATCCTTTTTATTTTATTTTATTTCAGTTTTTAGTATTTCATTTATATTAACATGTCTTAATCGGAGCATTTTATCATTACATGTCTCTATTACATGTCTATACTGACGTGGAGGCCCCTACATCATCTTCTCACCAAACCCCTGAGCATGATATGGATGACGATTAGTGACTATCACGATTTTATGTTTGGGGTGTTTCAACATTGGAGATATTTTGTTTCCTGGATTCCTATGTGTTTTGTTTTGTGTCTATTTTAGTCGTAATTATTTTCTTTTTTTAGAATCGAAAGTTAAGATTTGAAGTAATTGAGAAGGCCGATGATGAAGAATTGAGCTTAACTTGTGAGAATTTTAAAATTTTTGTTTACTCTGCTATTGAGTTTCACATATATTCATGCACTATATACCATGGCCATTTATTAATTAAAGTTGATTTGAACGAACACAAATATGATATAGGCAATTCATTATAGTATTTTGGGCCCTTATTCATTGATATAAAATGTCATAGTAGCCCCATTGAGCTTAAATTAAAATGATGAGAATTGAATTGTTTGCAATATGTTTTAGAATCTCATTCAAATTTGTTTATGATATTACCTTGATTTTGAGACACAAATTGAGCACATTGGTCAAATCATATAAACTATTTGTGAATTGATGGTAGTCAAGTGCTTTAGTACCCTTTGAGGCAAAATACAGACGTTATGACATCATTTTATCCCTAGCTACCCCGTTGAGCTTAGTTAAAATGAATGGTATGTGAAAATATATATAATAAACCCCATTTGGCATCGTTCTAAAATCCAACATCAACCACATTGTTAATAGTTTATACATTATTTCCTACCCTCAAGTGAATAAGCACTTATGCACGTTAAAATTTAAAAAATATCTCATGTTCGTATTTGTATAAAATTGAAGGAGAGAAATAAAGAATATGGGCATGAATGCATAGAAAAGTGTTGAAGATGTGAAGAAAATAGTGCTTGAAAGAATGAGAAAAATAATAAGGTGAATGATGAGGCTGATGAGAAAGGAGGGTGAATTGAAAAAACAAAAAGATGAATTGTCAATAAAAGGAGCCGAAAATTTAGATGAGAGTGCGCAGCAATGTTATATTTAACTTACTCACTTGCTTTGAATATTTTATCCTTTTGTTGAAGCCATGAGCCGATGCCTTACATTACAAGCTTATAAGACATGTTGACCGAGCCACGTTCGTCCAATGTGCTAGTGAAGAAGGTTATGAATGGTAAGCTTATGGACTCCCGAAAAATAATTGTAAAGAATATGATTTTGACATGCACACACACACGTCTCATTGGCTTGATATGATGCATTATTTATTGTTTGTCAAAGTTATACTTCTTCTATGAACAATGCAAGTGAACATATACCTTGTAAAATCATATTGATTTGTGTGAGTAAAGATTGCTCTGAGTGAATGGTTAAATGGAAGTTGTAGCCCACACACACTTGAGAACTCTTGAGTAGAGTGATTTGCATACTTGACTTGAAATATTAGACCATTGATCTTTGAGGCTTATTTGCAATTATAACATTTCATGACTTTAAATGATTATTAAGATAATAGATTACAATTCTAAAGTCAACCGAAAACCAATAATTTCTTTTTAATCAATAGTTAATCCCTTTTAATTTAATCTTGCTTAGTAATTAGTTTAATTGATAGATTTTAATATCTAGGTTTTTAGTATTAATTGAATCAATATCTCCCCCCGAAGTTTTACTTTAGTTATTTTGTATCCGTTAACACAAAGATGACATACTTACTCATGGGATCGATCAGACTCACCCTACTACATATTTATTGCTATTAACTTGATGTTGGTTTATTTCGGATTACACGATAGACGCTACCAGAACCTCTAAAATTGTCATAATTTCTGCTTCGATTTTTTTCCATGTTAGATGTGCATGTCATATAATTAATTTAGCAGTAAAAGATGGTTATGAAGATGTTGAATTTAGTAGCATAGAAAAACTTAAAAACAGTTGTCAATGGACACGACAATCACGCATTAAGCGTGATTGGAAATATGCGTATGCAAGTCAGAACCTTCGGTTTACTCTTTTTCTACCGCCCATTGTAAGTCGATGGAATTCTTTGCACAAATGTTAGAATCGATATTACCTTATCAAGATGCTTTAACTTCTTCTTATAACTCTTATCAAATGCCTGCAAGTGAAAGTTATTTATTGTCTGATAAGGATTAGTTTTTTGTTAATAATTTAATTGCTTTGTTATCAACTTTTAAAGATGCAACAGACCGTTTCTCCGATGTTTGCAATCCTACTTCTCATTATTTTCTTCCACTTGTATTTAACATGTTTTGTAAATTTATTGAATTTAGAGATGATATTGAGTTGACGTCGTTCGTTTATCATATGGAGGAGAAGTTTAAAAAATATTGGGAACAAATTCCACACGTGCAGTGTATATCTACATTGTTAGACCCAAGTCAGGGTGTAGGATCTTTCGATACTTTCTTTGAATATTACAATACATTTTTTGGATAAGGATGTTGACGATCAAAAGACGTCAATCATGCATTCTCTCCAAAATATGTTTGGATTGCACCATACAGAGCTCAACAACACGTGTAGTAGGAGGAGGAGAAGAAGATGCTAGTCAGTCACGAAGCGGAGGGATTAATCTGTTGAGGAGCCTTGGAAGAAAGAAGCAGAGAGGAAGCGGAGTGTCCTCTACCTCTTCAAATGAGTTGCAGTTCTTCCTGGGTCAAATGTTCATTACAGATGAAAATTTTGACGTACTAGAGTGGTGGAAAGCAAACGCAAGACAATATCCAGTCTTAGCCAAAATGGCTAGAGATGTATTTGCAGTGCAAACATCCAGTGTCGCATCAGAGTCGGCATTTTCAACTTGTGCTCGACTCATTGGAGACTTTAGAGTTTCTCTAAAACCAGAATTATTGCGCAAGCTTACGCTGCTAAGAGATTGGTTCGATGCTGAGAGAAGAAATAAGAGAGAAGGAGTAATCGACGAGTTCGGCAATGAAAGTTCCGAAGAAGAAGAAGAATTGGTCAAGACTATACTTATAAATTATGATGAATAATGAATTTTTATTATAAATTTCAAATGATGTATCTTTTATGTTGTTTTTCATGTTCAATAAATGATGTATTTTTCCTTTACGATTTGGGTTGAACAGGAAATCTGAAAAAAAATTTAAAAATTAAAAAAAATTGGCTTGGCGATCAATCGCCAAGACCCGTAAGTTGAAAAAAAAAAAAAGCAGTGTCAATTGGCGATCGATCGCCGAATATGGCGATCGATCGCCAAACCGGTTTCGGTTGGAACCAATTTACCCCGGACCAATCCGATAATTCGGGTCCGGGGTTCCGAACCGGATCGGTTCCATGGCATGGGCCATGGAACCGGAATCAGACCAATCCGATTCGGAACTGGATTGGTCCGGTTCCACCCAAATGGAGCCCAGGATTGGCCGGATCCGTTCCGATCCGGCCCGTGAACAGTTTGAACTGGAGTCCTTCATACCCATTGAACTGTAAGTTTCTTTTTTCGGGACCTATCTCACATTATGTATTGTTCTTTGGCACCCATCTGTCAATTTAATTGCAATGTTATCAATTCATTTCACTTGGCATGCTTTATTATTTCCAAGATGTACTAATCCAGTATCAACTGCCTTGTAATCTTGAAACCAATCATGATTATGACACATATAAAACGAGCATCCCGAGTCCAATACAATCCTTATTTGGTTCTGAGGATGTTGCTAGTAATACATCGGCAGTCATATTCATCACTCTCTATTGATGCATTTCCCTTATCTTTGTCCCTTTCTTGGTTTTTTTCTTTCTTTCGGGGCAATCGCGTTTGAAGTGTCCTTCCTTATTGTAAGTAATCCTTAGAGCATACAACACAGCGGAATAAAAAAATTGGATTACTAGAACAATGGATCTATACATAGGATATCATATCGGATAAAGGTTTACAAAATTCTCACCCTTGTAGCGTGTTTGAGCAGATTCCACGGAGCAGCACGTCCAACGAACTCCGAGTCACAAGCAACACCTCCAAGGTCTTGCCTCTACGGTATCCACACGATCAAATCGAAAAGGGATATTCAAGAATAAGTTGCTAGACTTATTCTTGAATCAAAACCAAAACCACGGATCAAAACCAATTAAAGGCAACCGATCTCCTTCCCTAACTAGCGGCGGCGACGACCGAGAGATGGAGAGTGAGGCGGCGGCGATTAGGTCTCCCTCTTGAGGTGGCCGAGAGCTCAAGGTTTTAGTGGCTAGGTTTTAATATCAAAAGTATGATATGAAAGTATGATTAACAATTAATCAAAACCTTGTATTTATATTATAAGGCTTTTAATTAAGGTTCAAGACTTTCTTAAAGTCTTATGGGCCCAAACCCATGATTTAATTAAAACCTTTTAATCACTTAATTAAGACTCTTCTTAATTAATTAATTCATCCAATGAATTTAATTTCCCTTATCGATTTAATCTTTTGTGCGACCCGATAGGATCTTGTAATGTTGGCAGTGACATAAAATCTCATTTTACGTTACAAGCTAAGAGCGGTGTCTAGCAACACATCGAGGCTACCCAAATTACAAGAATGTCAATGACTCGACATAACCTTTAGAACTTGTGATAATATTAACCATGTAATTTAATCCCTTTGTCCTTTGTGTTTAGATTGAACACCAGTCATGGAATAGTCATACTCGTATATTCAATCTCTATTTGTTGATCCCCAAGTAGAACTAGAATAAACGAATAAGCTTGATATCTCATATCGACTTATTCGAACATGGCCATGCATTTTAGTTCTCACTTGATCAAGGGCCAAACACATCTCCTGTTATATAGGAGGGACAAATCCTATCTCGATCAGTCAACATCCCTCTACATAATTCGTAGTGTATCCAATAGTCGCCTTTATAGTTTACCCTGTTACGGGTAACGTTTGACGATATCAAGATACATAACTCCTTATGTTGGGATCTCTGATGATCACAAGTCGTAAGGATTACATACATTATTATCACTATGAGAATTGCATATGACGATCATATAACTATCCATGTTGCATTCTCATGGTGGGTCTGTCCAGTACATCGTTCTCTAACATGTACCCATATGTTGATTTGATATCTCATATCAATGAACAATTCATCGATCAACACATACTAGTCTCTACGTATTATCATTATCCCTATTCATGATAATACTTGACTAGGGACATCTTTAAGAATAATACAATATTATTCTAAGGACATTAACATATATATTAATTCACATTGCACAGTTAAAAGAATAATATATAATAATGAATTGACATTCATCAAATCATAAACATTGTATGTCAAAATAATCATCTAATGATTTGTCTTAGGGCATATCCCAACACTTATGACAAAGGAAACATTCAATCTCCCTTTTGATTAAGAACCAGACGTACTTCTAGTGTTTTTATGTTCTCTCTTTATTGTCCTTCATCTTGTTGTTAATCCCTCGCCACTAGATTCTTCCTTTAGTTCATATTTCTTGTGAAGCTCTTTAGAGTTGAGAGCAGATTTCATCAGCCATCATAAGTGTTTGTTTCCCATACAACATAGTATCCATGAAGTGTTCATATGCCTTTGGAAGGGAGCTTAACAACAGGATAGCTTGGTCTTCTTCATCGATACCAATATCATGTTCTTGACATCAAGAATGATCTTGTTGAATTCATCTAAACGTCGTCTCAGATCTTTCCCTCATCCATATGCATAGTGTATAAAGATTTCTTTAAGTACAATATGTTAGCTAAAGGACTTCTTGAGATATAAACCCTCGAGTTTTTCCCAAACCGCCAAGGCTGAAACTTCTTCTACCACTTCTCGAAAAACTTTGTCTCCCAGACGCAAAAGGATTGCACTATGTGCTTTAATATCAATTTCCAAAGCCTTCTTGGAGTCTGCAATAGCCTCAAGAGCTCTCTGTTGATCACTTCTAAGAGTCCATTGTGTATCAGTAATGCCTTCATTTTTATCCTTCAAAGTCTGAAATCCTTTAAACCAGTAAACGTTTCAAGATCGAACCTCGTAGACGCCTTCTTGATTGAGTCGAGCTCTGATACCACTTGTTAAACAATTGATTCAAGTTTTTCCCAGTAATTGTAACAAGAATGATTTGGTTATTGAAATTGATTTCATTGCTCTTTGATTGTGAATCATACTTGGATTCTTGTTCCTAAACCTATTAATTGGTACGTTGTTGATTGCAAATGGTTGTTTAAAGTTAAGAATGAAAATGATTCTATTAGTTCAAAGCTAAACTTGTAGCTAAAGGTTTTACAGATGTAGACTTCACTGAAATTTTTGCTCCTGTTGTTAAGTTCACTACCGTGATAATTATGTTTTATCTTGTTGCTCAATTTGACTGGGAACTTATATAAATGGATGTAAAAACTGCCTTTTTGCATGGTGACCTTGATGAAAAGCATCCACAATAAGAATGATTTGGTTATTGAAATTGATTTCATTGCTCTTTGATTGTGATTCATACTTGGATTCTTGTTCCTAAACCTATTAATTGGTACGTTGTTAATTGCAAATGGTTGTTTAAAGTTAAGAATGACAATGATTCTATTAGTTCAAAGCTAGACTTGTAGCTAAAGGTTTTACAGATGTAGACTTCACTGAAATTTTTGCTCCTGTTGTTAAGTTCACTACCGTGAGAATTATGTTTTATCTTGTTGCTCAATTTGACTGGGAACATATATAAATGGATGTAAAAACTGCCTTTTTGCACGGTGACATTGATGAAAAGATTTATATGAAGCAACCTGAAGGTTTTATTGATTCTAAAAACCCTGAAAATTGCCAAGATATCTTTGTATGGTCTAAAGCAACCCCTAGGCAATGGAATAAGAAGTTTGAAGAGTGTATGTTTTCCTTAAAATTTAAAAGAAGCTCTTATGACATTGCATGTAATTTAAGGATAAATTGTCTTAGCCTATATTCCTGTTGATTTATGTGGATGACATTTTAATTGCTAGTCTCTGTTTGAAATCTATTGAGCATGTTAAGAAATGTCTAAGTGAAAAATTTGAAATGAAAGTCTTAGGAGATGCTGGAAGAATATTAGGCATGGATATTGTGAGAGATATGAATATGTCAGCTATCTGCTTGAACCAAACTTCTTATGTTGAAAAGATTTTGAAGAAATTTTCTATGTTTGATGATAAGTCTGTTAATGTGCCCTTAACTGCTCATTTTGTGCTGAGTAAAGATCAATGTCCTAAATCTGATTTTGACTTTTACTCTATGAAGAATATGCCTTATTCAAATGCAATATGATTAGTTATGTATTTGATGGTTAATGCTAGACCTAATATAGCTTATGTTGTTAATTGCTTAAGTAGGTATATGTCTAACAATGACATGGTGCATTGGAATGCTGTTAAATGGTTGTTGAGATACTTGAAACACTCTGTACATTATGGCTTGAGTTTTTCTTAGTGTTCTGAAGGTGTTAAACTAAAAGGTTATGTGGATTCATGTGTGGATTCTAACTATGCTAATGATAGGGATAACAGAAAATCTACTACATCTTATGTGTTCACTTTGTGTGGTGCTTGCATTAGTTGGAAATCTCAGTTACAACATATAGTTGCTTTGTTTACAACTGAATCTGAATAAGTTGATGTAACTGACTATTTGCTTAAAATGTTTAATCTCTGAAATAGGCTTGCTTGAAGGTAATGTACTTGTGTTTTCTGATTCATGTTTGATGTTGTTGGCAAATGCTTAGTTTATCTTGAGAAGATTCCTCCTGAGTTTAATCCTGCCGATATGGGTACTAAGTGTTTGCCCCTTATTAAGTTTCAATCATGTTTAAAAATTTTAAAATTTGATACTGGTGATTGATGCATGGTTAGTCCCTTGGTTAATGTTTTATAACCTGCTTTGTGCTCGTTACAAAACTGTTACCCTGGTTACTTATCCCATTTAACTTGTTATTGTTTATCCTTGCCTTTACTTTGTGTTTTGACATGGACTTGGTCCACACAACAACTTTGTGTATTGTGGGGACCATAAGACGATGATGATGTCAGCTTGTGTATTTTCCTTGCCTAATCTGGCAGCCTTTTGTGTCAGTAGAAGCGCCTCTCTTCTCCTCCAAAACCTCTCTCGCTCGCTCGTTTTTTGCCAGCCTTTTTCTGTGTGATTCCCGACAATGACTTTGTAACTTCTTGACCTCACATCGACGAGCTTCTTCCTTTGTGGGTTCCTGTCTGCTGTGTGCGCTTGGTGAGGGTTCATGACTGTTAGGGAGGTTTCTGGCTCCTTGTCAGATTGCTTTGTGCGGTCAAGCTGTTGGGCGTCGTGAGTTGTTCTGTCCAGCGTTAAGGTTGAGCGTTCCTCGCTCGTCTGCTTTGTGGGATGCGGCTGTCCGGAGTTGGGGTGATTCCTTCTTTCCTTTCGGTCTTTATCTTGGGTCCTTGGTGACGTACATTGAGAAAAATAGCAGACCTGAGCCGACCCTATATCCTTTTGAGATTACTATTTTATTTGCATACTTGTGTATTGTTTCTGTTGGTCTTTGATTTGCAGGTACACAAGATGATGCCAAGATGGATATATACCTGACAACCGGGATCTAAAACCTGATTATCTTTTGATGTATAGATGATGTATAGCTAGAGAAATGGACAAAACTTCCAAACCACATGGTATTATGGTGAAAAAAGATCAAGTCAAGTAGCCAGTGCTTATCTTATTTGAGGTCACAATTTCCAAGAACTCCAAGCAATTGTAAGATAAAGTATTAGACACTATTCATTATTTTAGATTAATCTAACTGTGTATAACATAGAATATCATTGAAAAATATGCAGATTGCAACATAGGAGTCGGCGAGGCGACAGTGGAGAGTCATTTCAAGACAAACCTGTCGAGGGCTATGCACGAACTTCTCACTTATTGTATCCGTAGACTGGTCGTTGACCAGAATAAAATAACGATGTGTACTATAAATATCCTGCCGATATTTTCTTGCTAATTTTTTGTCCTTTCTTGGATGCCAACGCTTCGTTGGAACTTCTGGTGTATGAGCATGGAAGACCATATTTCATTTACCAACATTTTACGCTACTGTTAAATTCGTACAGTTATGGATGGGGTAGTAATATTGTGAGGCGGTCCAAAAAATTTAGTGAATATAAGGATGATACCTAGGAAGAACTTGCAATTAAAATTTTGCTTCCAACAGTCCTGACAGCACTTAATAGTGTATCCTGGTAAAATGTCGCACCTTCGAACACAATGATGGGAATTTTGAGCAATGTTCACTCCGGCTGAGTAACTATGCATGTCGAGCTGGATATGAACATAGTCGATCAGGATTTGAAAAGTAGAAATTGTTAAAATAAAACTCCGAAGTATACCGGAGTAGGACAACTGATTTTGACCCAAGATTTGAATAATATCAAACACAAGCACATCAACAAAAACATAAAAGGTTTCGAATTCATTTCATATTAGCAAACGCAAAAGAAGGTCCAGTCCAGTTTGGAAGATACATTCAGCAACTTATAAGAAAACCAAAGCCAAATTTAAGAAAGACTACATTTTGGCAAACTAAATTGACGAAAGTCAACAAGTGAGATTACATTTCTGAAAAATAGACGCCAATCCAATGGTAGAGATATCATACCCCGATCATTTTGTAAAATAGATCCCACAAAATAAAATAAAAAATGGAGAGTAAAGACAAGAATACGGAATAAAATTCAGCAGCACACCCATATCATAGCTTAGACAGGTACCATAGCTCCACAAACTATTAACAGCTCTCTTGAGTAAAGTAATATCATACTTCTGCTGCAGCAGTAGAGATGCGTTTAGTTTGCACGACTTTTGAAGACATCAAGGTCCATCTCAGATGGATCGGTTGCTTGAAGCTCTACCTGGATGCCATCTAATTCTCTCTTGAACCTGTCCTTGGAGCTAGCATAGATCATTTTGCTCCGGACCTTAGCAATATCGGGGGACCTTGGCATGAAGAAAGAAAATGGAATGGGTACAGAGTAAGATAACACGATATACATAAAAGCTTGGGGATTGTCATCCATTATGTTTAAAAATTACCATGCAATAAAGAAAATCTTGCTCTTCGGGACATTCTCTTTGGTAAGAAATTCAAAATCAAAGACCGCATATCTGCACTCATCAGCAGGGAGGAATGAAATGAAGTCATCATAAGTTTGAGCAGGTTCACCAAGATTTTCCACCATAACCTGTTTTTGCTTTTCCTCAATCTTGTAGACAATGAAGCGGTGTGTCCTTTTAGCTTTCAACTCCAGAAACTTTAGTTTGCAATCATCATGCACCGCCATACCACTTGCTGAATTAGCCTATATGCACAAAAAAGAAGATAACATCATCCTTCTTGCATCTTAATATCATCTGTGTGTCTAGATAGCACAATAAATTTATTATTTCCATTCAAATAATAAATGAATAAGTAAATATAAAAGTAAAGAGGAATGAAGAAAGAAGTTAAGATAAAATAGAGGGCTATGCGGCTTCACAAACCAAGAAAGGAAAAGGAAGGATGGCCAGATTTTGGAAGGGAAAAAGAAAAACCAATGTACAGTGAAACTTGGAAGGAAGTGAATCTGGAAAATCGTTCAATTTTGGTTCACCAAACTAGATGCAATGGTGTGGAACAATGGTTTTTCCTCCACGTTTGAATTTCCTCCAATCAAACACTAACGAAGGTTGCCACTGAGAACTCAATGTAAACGATGAACATGATACAGGGATTTATATACTATTCGGTAGGTTGACGGTTGACCAACTAGCTGAATAAGACCTATCGAGTTTACAAGTCCTTTGTTCACTGATTCGCTCATTCCTTATAGGCTGATTATTTTTCAAACTAAATATAAGCTGATTTATATACTTATTGAAGAATTTCCACCCTCCAAACTTGCTCCGTCATACAAGACAATTACGTGAAATGCAAGTTCCGTAATTAATGTCACCATCTCTTAGCTGAAACTGGCACAAAGTTTGACAAGAGAAATCACAAAAATCTAAGACAATCAATTTCAGGCCCAACCAAAACCATTTCATTCTAGTAATAATAACTTTCCAGCTGAAAATTAATTCCAACTAAACATTAAACTTTACAAGAATGAGCCCTTCCAAGATCGATCAAGTCAAACTATAGTCATCGCAAAATCCAAGTATAAACTAATGAAACAATACCAAATCAGATCTAAAAATCTTCACGAAAATAAAATTGGAGTAACCAAATAACAAAATTAAACCCATCACCCAAAAATCCATAGTTTCAAATATCTAACAAAGCAGATCATGAATATCGCGAATCAGATAAAGACTAAAAGTAATCGACTGAGTAAACACCGTCAGATATCAATTAAAACAAAAAAATTAGTAAATGACAAAAAAGAAAGAAGTAACAACATAGATTGAGAATCAGTACCATAGTCACGAGCTTCGATCGGAGGGAATTTGACAATAGATCCTGAAATGAAAGGATTTAGGGCTGAATAAAACCGCGTGTTTTTCTGGGGTTAGTTATTATTATTAGAGTAAATATTAAGCGTTGTGAGTACAAAAGCCGTGGAAATATATACAATACAAGCAATGATAAAGAAATTCTCAACAACAAAAAAAAAAACCAAATTTGTTGAAGAACAAATTATTTATGGGATATTATGTCTGGGTTATAAAAAAAATTATAAGATTAATTAAATGTTAAAATGATTTTACCTTGTAATGATATATTAAGAATATAATTCTCATAGATATAATATATAAAATTCGTTAATTTTTATATATATCCTTCGTAATTATAAGAGGTTGGATCTATGATATGAGACATGATATTTTTAAAAAAAAAATCATATTATTGTTTTTTGGTTGTGGTTGATATGATTATATATTGGTACATTATTATACCGAGATTATTAAAGTGAATACGAAATAATAATTGATAGGTAATAGTATGTTTGACATGATTGATTAGGATTGAGATTGATATTATGATCGAAAGAAATATATTTTTACACATTGGTCATTATAATTTATATTTAATTTGGTTTGAAAAATATTTTTTCTTGGTTTTTTAAATTTAAAAATATGTCGTCGTCGTCATCTTACTATCTTATAAACTTTAAGGAGTTATAAAAACTGATTTGATATGACCAATATAGATTTATCATAACACCTTTCTATTAAGTCAAAACAAATCTAGAATAAAAACTGTGGGACTAAATCTAGATATGACCACGGTTCGTGAACCGACGGTTGACGGTTCGGAACCGCCGGTTCGACGGTTCAAAAGAGCTCGACCCTTAACCTTAACCTTCGTAGACAGTTTCGGTTACGGTTCGTGAACCGCCGGTTACGGTTACGGTTAACCACCGGTTACGGTTACGGTTCGACCCTTATATTTTTAAATTAAAAAAAATTAAAATTTTATTTAAAATAATTTAAAAATTACTATAAAAAAAAAAACAAAGGAAATGTAAGGGGAGGGATGGTTTAAACTTTTTAAGTTGCCTACATATCCTCTTAAGGTGTAGAGGAATCAAAGCTCACGTAGTTCTCTTACCTTTTAACCCTTCTTACCTTTGGAAGTGGCGTAGCTCAATCACTTCCGTTACCTGTCCCCGTCGTAGTAGTTCCTTCGGTATCAAATTCATCTTGGTCCGAGCTTGATTCCATTCCTTGTTTTCGTTTTGCCGCCCTCGCCCAATCATCCATTAGTGCTTGTGCCTCTAAAGAATCTGGACTCATTTTTGATCGTCTTACATCCAAAATATTTCCCCCTGCGCTAAAAGCTTGTTCCACAGCAACAGTTGACACGGGGCAAGCTAAGATTTCCTTTGCTATGATTGATAAAATCGGGAAAATTTGTGTCTTTTGTGACCACCACCGCAATATATCAAATTGTTGCTCACTATCTGCTTCACTGAAATCAAAAGAAGTCGTAAAATAATTATCAAGTTCCTGAGTGGAACTTGATGATCCTCTGGGGCGTTTAGTGTGTTCTTTTAAAAGAA
This sequence comes from Haberlea rhodopensis, assembly GCA_907163345.1. NCBI lineage: Eukaryota > Viridiplantae > Streptophyta > Magnoliopsida > Lamiales > Gesneriaceae > Haberlea > Haberlea rhodopensis. The sequence continues at coordinate 375,189 of CAJQUN010000131.1, read as the reverse complement.
GTTGTGCTTTGGTGAGTTAATACCACTAGAATGACTTTGAGCACTAACTTGTAGTTGTGATTCATTTTCTTGTACACCATATTTTAAACTATATTCTCTATAAATCTCATGCAAATAATTTCTAACACGATTTACTACCATAGAAGAATCAATTGGGGAAATATCATCCGGGGGGGATAATGCCTCGTAATACATCACTAACATTTCATGCAAAACATCCAATTTAAGTCGAGGATCTAAAGCAAAAGCAACTAGAAACAGTTCAGGAATATTATAAAAATATTTTTTCCCATTTAACCTTCATTGCTACCACAGAAGAGGTTAACAGATAATTAGAGAAATTTTCATTTAAGGTAAGTGCCACATTACAACAGTTCATCAAAACTAAATGAGATGTAGGATAATAAACTCCAGATAATTGTTCAGTTGCATCATAAAATACCTTCAACATTTCACAGATACTTTTATATACATTCCATTGGTGCGAAAAAACATAAATATTAGAGTTTCCACCATGTTGTGCAAAAAATGAACACAATAACTCTCTATATTCATATGAGTCATTTAGCAATTTATATGTTGAGTTCCAACGTGTGGGTATATCTCGTGGAAATTTTCTAGGTCGCATACCATTAACCTTACAAAACTTACCCCACTGTTTCATCAAACTCGGATGGGACCACAAATAAGATAATGCCATTTTAATTGGTTGAATCTGGTTATCTAACGATCTTAATCCATCTTGCACACATAAGTTCAAAATATGGCAAATACATCGAATAATAAACCACCAATCGCAGGTTGACAAACACGTTTAAGATCTTCAATACTCAATGTGTTCGAACTAGCATTATCAAATGACACAGAAAAAACTTTGGAAGTTAAACCATATTCTTCTAAAATTACACAAATCAGTTGAGAAATATTTTGTGCGGTGTGTGATTCATTGAACACTCGATATGCAAGCAACCTTTTTTGAATTGACCATGAATTATCTATCCAATGACAAGTAATACCCATGTACGAATTAGTTTGCCAATGATCACTCCAAATATCAGAGCATATAGAAACTTTATTCGTCAAATTACTAAATAATGTAACTAATTCTTTCTTTTGTTGACGAACTAATTTTTTAAGTGTTCGTGTGACTGTTGTCCTAGGAACACGTTTAGTAGTAGGTTGTAGAGATTCATGACACAGATCTTCAAAACCAAATCTAGATGCAATACTAAAAGAAAGATGTTCTACAGAGATAAATTTTGCCACCGATTCTCTTAATTGTGCATCAGTGTTTTGAAAAGTGGAGAGTCGGTACCTTCACTCGAAGAATGAAATCTAGATAGTTGAGTTTGAGAAGAATCATTACCAAACTCCACTGGATGCTTTGTTTCGATATGACGCTTAAAAGATCCATAGCCACCACCACTTTGAAACTTATATGTAGTGGTACAATATTTGCATTTGGCACGCATCTCTCCGGATGGAAGAGTCACCTTTTCAAAATGTTTAGTAAAAATCGATGATTTAAGTGGAGGCATAGATCTTACCTTTGAATGCGCACTTTCTTGGGTATCATGTGTAGCAAAAGGATCATCGTCGGTGAATTCAATATCATCAATATCAATATCAACATCGGGTTCGGCCCTTTCGAGATATGTCACCTTGCCTTTGCCTTTGCCTTTACGTGGATCACTAGGATCTTCCATTGAGTAATTCGAAAAAATACAAGTAAATGATGTATCGAAAACTTAGAGTTGTGTTAGAGATTGATGAAAAATGAAATGGGTGTGGAGGATATTTATAAGCATAAAAAATAACGGTCACTTAATCCTAGCCGTCGATCTATAATGGTCAAATAATCATAGTCATCGAATTATAAAAAAAAAAAAAAAAAATTTACCGACGAACCGCCGGTTTGTAACCGGCAGTTCATCCTGTTGCAACGGTCAGGAGATCCTGACCGTTGATATACAACGGTCAGAAGATTCTGGCCGTTCAATTTTTTTTTTAAAAAAAAAAATTATGGGATGAACCGGCGGTTAACCGTCGGTTCACCTGTTGCAACGGTCAGGAGATCTTGACCGTTGATATACAACGGTCAGAAGATCCTGGCAGTTCAAATTGTTTTTTTTAAAAAAAAAAAAATTATTAAGAGTTGGAACCGCCGGTTCAAACTGCGGTTCCACGGTTATTTCGACCCATAAACCGTAACCGGCCCGTACAATGATGGGCCGATTACGGTTCGAAACCGTGAACCGGGTCAACGGTTAATCGACCCGTTGACCCGGTTACGGTTTTAGACATGACCACGGTTTTTAAAAAACCGTGGTCATGTCTAACCAAAATCGTAAAACCTAATATCACACACCCATTTATTTGACACGCATACACATTCTTCACACAATGTGTCCCTATTTGGAGGTCCGATTTGGTTATGGTGGCCGCCTGTTCGTGTAGATCTACAATGGCGGATACATTACCATCACCAAATTTGCGGTAATACGCGGTTTCTTCGGTTTTCTCATATAAGGCGTAGACGAATGAGATGTTTGGAGGTCCGATTTGGCTACGGCGGTCGCTTCTTAGTGCAGATCAACAATGGCTGATACGACGTCATCCCCAAATTTCTTTATCATCTCCCGTAATTGACGTGCATTCTTTGTGCTGCACTATGTTTATGACTAAGCTCTGGTGATCTTTGGGTAGGCACCAGAATTACTTGACTTGCTGTTTGCTCAAGGTCTTTATCCTCTTTCCTCATTTTTTACTACTTTATCACTGGTTCCTTAATATTTATTATTTCAAACACAAGCTTTGCTCAACTCAATTTATAAACATATTGTCTGTTTGCTGTTTGTGGTTATTCAAAAATGTTTTAAGAAAACCTTATAGGACCCCGGATATATATTGATACCCCCATATCCGGTACGGTTTGAACCCGATGTATAATCCAAGTCGTAACTTGGGCATGACCTCCAGCTCGGCCTCGAGGAAGGCCTCTAGCTCAGCCACCCCAGGTTGGCACTCGAGGATGACCTCCATCTCGGCCACCCCAGCTCGGCCTTGAGGAAGACCTCCAGCTCGACCATACCAGATCGGCACTCGATGATGACCTCCAGCTCGGCCTCGAGGAAGACCTCTAGGTCGGCACTCGAGGATGACCTCCAGATCGGCCACCCCAGCTCGGCCTCGAGGAAGACCTCCAGGTTGGCACTCGAGGATGACCTCCATCTCGGCCACCCCAGCTCGGCCTCGAGGAAGACCTCCAGCTCAACCACACCAGATCGGCACTCGATGATGACCTCCAGCTCGGCCTCGAGGAAGACCTCTAGGTCGGCACTCGAGGATGACCTCCAGATATCCTTAATATAAATAGTGAAGGAATAGTAGGGTTAGAGGAGGTCGCCTCTTTTTCTTCCTTCCCATCAGCCTTCTCGGCGGTGCTCCCTTCCTCCTTCACAATTTTCGTTTCTCAGCTCATTCTTGTAAAGAAAACATGTAAATCACTCATTTGTTTATAGTTGAATTTATACTGAATTAGGTCCCATGGTTTTTCACCATATTTTTGAGTTTTCCATATAAAAAATCTGATCTCATTTATTTTTTGTATATTGTTTTTTGTTTGGAAGAAATACATGTGTACTCTACTAAAGTTCCAGGTAACATATATCAAATAGTTTTTGTGATATCCCCGAAATGATTAATTGCAACTTAGTGCATTAATTGTGTTGTCATGATTAATTATGTGGTAATTAATTATGTGTTGGAATTATTATGTGGAAATGCTTAGTCACGTGTTAGAGTGACCCGGGATAGCATTTCAGGGTGCATGTTGGGCATGTTGGGAATTATGGTTGGAAGCATGATTTATTTGCCTTGGTTAGCAATTAATTAGAAATCATGTGTTTAATTGATATTTCGGTGCATTTGGTTTAATGCTTTGGAAAATATCATGTTGGGGTGTTTTATACACCATGATTTGTGGATTGCATTTTAATTAAACTCAACACTTTTATTCCCCAACCCCACCTCATCCACTCTCACTTTACCTTTACCAAACAACACCCAAACCCTTCCCCTTTCTCTCCATTTTCGAGTCCAAGCTTTGGGGTGAAGAGAAACCTTTCAAAAATCTTGATTTGTGGAGTATATTGGGTGATTTGAGGTCCCCAAGAGGTATGGATACCTCATGGTTAATTTTGTTGTGTTTTGTTTAAGTTTGGTATGATTTTGAAGGGTTTTGAAATGGGTTTGTGTTGGGTTGTTGTGGGTTTGGTTATATGTTGGATTTATACTTGTTTTGAAGTATATTTTGGTGGTTTATGTTGCATTTGATGTTGTTGGTTTGTTGGGTTAAGTGTTGGTATGGATTGGAAGGTTTTTGGGAGCAAAAATGGTGAAAATCGCATGTCTGTGCGAGGCGATCGATCGCCTGAAAAGAGGCGACCGATCGCCAAGGGACAGTAGCATTTTTGCGGGTTAGGCGATCGATCGCTTAAAATGAGGCGACCGATCGCCGAGAGGCAGTAGCCAAATCAAAGGATAGGCGATCGATCGCCATGTTTGGCGCGATCGATCGCCGCAGTGGAAATTTTGAGGCGACCGATCGCCTGAGGGAAGCGATCGATCGCCGCCTGTGGATTTTTGGAAAATGATTTATTTTGTCAAATTTTTGGTATTTGGCTATTATTTGGCTTCTAATATGGGGTTGTGTGATTGTGTAGAACCATCCCAGGTAGCAACACAACCAAGGACCTGAAGCCATATCAAATCCACTTTTGGAAAGGTACGTAGTGGACGTACGGGCACCAACGGTACATGTATCTTATATACTCATTGTTTATGCATTGTGGATGCAAGTATATATGTGGTATTGCATTGTGGATGCAAATACATGTTATGCATGATGTTTATAGATGCATATGATTATTGGTGCACATCCCATGAGTCGTGGTCATCCCTTGATGATTTTAATGCTTGCCGTTATTTGTTTGGTTCCGCTAAATGTGAAGCGAGGGGTGGGAGCGCCGCATGTCACATTTGAGCGTGGTTATCATATAGGGCGAGGAAAGGGTATTTGCCGCTCAATGTGAGGCGAGGGGTGGGAGTCCTGCATGTCCATTGAAGCGAGGTTATCCTATGCCGCCTATATGTAAATAAGCGAGGGGTATTAAAATACATTGTGATGGACAGACTAGGGATTGGTGATCAGTATTTGGTATTGATGAGCTGGTATATGTCATGACATGTTTAGACCATTTAAAAATAATCTATTGATTATACTCATGAGCTATGGTACAGGGACAACCAAACGGGAAGCGTTTGAAATGCATGGGGAAAACAGGAAGTGTTTTATTATGATTATGCATTTACGCTTTATCTTCATATTGTGTTGAATATGAATGATTATTATTGCTCATGTTTGGGGGTTGTCCTTGTAGGTACCTTTTTGGCATGATAGAAGGGCTAGACGGGTTGAGATGGTGAGCTTGTTGAGGATGCTTTTGGGACTTGAAGGACAGGATTGCTTCCTATAGTGTCTACTCTAGGAGTAGCTTGAACTATAGTTAAACACATTCATTGATTGGGATGTAATTAATCCATTTTAGTAGTCCTTATTTTTGGCATGTAATGCTTAAGTTCATAAACTCAACACGTTCTTTTACACTTTGATTATTATGATAGCTCTATTATGCCTTGATTCCGCACTTAAGGATTAGGGTCCTTACATTAGTGGTATCAGAGCAGTGGTTAGAGAACCCGGGAACGAGTGAAGGGTAGCCTTAGCATGATTGGCTAGGTGCTTACATTTGAAGCATGGTTATGCATGTGGTGCATATTAATGTATATCCTGTTATACTAACGTGCTTATTCTCATTCCTGTTATCTAACGGCATAACATATATATTGCTTTGGAATTGTTGTTAACATTTGTGTTATAGCATGGCTGCTAATTAGGAGGTTGGAGATGTTGGCAGTGTGAACGCAAGTATTGGACAGGCAAACCCTCTACCTCCACCGGCCGTAGGCATGGAACCCGTAGCTCAGTTATTACTACCGGGTGAGATCAGTCTGACGCAATTTCTGTCTTACCATCCGCCCCGGTTTGAGGGGACAGAGTCCGGAGAGGAGGCTGAAGAGTGGTTGGAAAGACTTGAACAGATCTTTGTATCGGCTCATTGTGCTGTTACAGCTTGGCTGAGGCTGGCGGAGTTTCAGTTAGCTAAGAAACCTCTCATGTGGTGGAGGAGCACGGTGATGGAGCTAAGAGCACTAGGTGCTATGATTGATTGGACACTCTTCAGGACTAGGTTTCTGAACCGGTATTTCTCCGCAGCGGCGAGACAGACAAAGGAGGACGAGTTTACAAGTCTGAAACAGGGGAACATGACGGTGTCAGACTATGCCACGCGGTACTCTTCGTTGCTGAGGTACGTTCCCCACATTGCCACCAATGGGCACGCAAAGATGAGGAATTTTATGAAGGGGTTGCGACCGGAACTCTATGACCGGGTTATCACCAATAACCCAACTTCTTTTGATGATGCTCTCACAAGGGCGGAGCTTGCCGAGCTTGGGGTGGGAGCTTATTCTAGTGCTATGCCACCACCAGTACCGCAACAGAGGCAGACTAATGACAGCTTGAGGCCCCGAGGAGAGCCATTTAAGCCCCGTGGTGCCTCTTCATCTTCGCGATTTGGTGGAAAGAAATTCTTTGGACAGAAGCAGGAGGGCAAGAAGGGCAATTGGTCCGCCAACCGAGGATCCACGCAAGGAAATAGGCCGGGAGAGCCTAGGTGCGACAATTGTGGAGGGCCACATTCTTCAAACAAGTGTCCTGCCTGTTATATCTGTGGCAAGATGGGCCACATCGCTCGGTATTGCCCCACCCGGGGAGGACAGTCTGAGTTTCAGGGCAACAGGCCGAGGTTTGAGGATAGGACAGTGCAGCAGAGGCAACAGTTTGGGCCTCGACCATCGGGAGGTCAGACAGTAGGACCGCCCCAGGGACAGGTGTATGCACTGACCAGAGAGCAGGCCCAGGCAGCCCTAGAGGAGGTGATCGCCGGTACGTGTCATTTATTTACGTACCCTGCTTTTATTTTGATCGATACAGGTGCCTCCCACTCTTTTGTATCGGTGGGTTTTGTGGAAAGACACCATATGCGCACGTCTTCTTTACCCACGCCTCTCTTGGTCTCGACACCCACTGGAAGAAATGTCGTTGCTGATCAGTTTTTGGCGGATAGCCTCATTTATTTTGAGGGCAACGAATTGAGATCAGACTTGATTGTGTTGGGCATGTCAGACTTCGACTGCATCTTGGGTATTGATGTTCTGAACAGATATCAGGCAGTGGTAGATTGCCGACAGAGGACAGTAAAGTTCAGACCTGAGTTGGGCAGTCAGTGGACCTTCTATGGCAACGGTTCTCGTGCGAAGATTCCGTTGATTTCAGCGATCAAGATGACTCAGTTGTTGGAACGTGGCCACACGGGCTACCTCATCTATGTCGTGGACACGTCTGGGAAGAGTAAAGAATTGAGAGTTGAGGATGTGCCAGTAGTGGCAGAGTTTGCTGATGTATTCCCAGAAGAGATCCCAGGATTTCCACCGGCTAGGGAAGTTGAGTTTGGGATCGAGTTCTTGCCAGGGACATCCGCTATCTCTCGTGCACCTTATAGGATGGCACCGGCTGAGTTGAGAGAGTTGAAAGAACAGTTGCAGGATCTCCTTGACAAGGGATATATACGCCCGAGCGTGTCGCCATGGGGCGCACCAGTTCTCTTTGTGAAGAAGAAGGACGGCTCGATGCGGTTGTGCATCGATTACCGGCAACTGAATAAGGCTACAGTAAAGAACAAGTATCCTCTCCCAAGGATAGATGACTTGTTTGATCAGTTGCAAGGTACCAGGGTGTATAGCAAGATTGATTTGAGATCCGGGTATCATCAGATTCGAGTCAGAGAGGAAGATGTGCAGAAGACAGCATTTCGGACCCGATATGGACATTATGAGTTCCTAGTGATGCCGTTCGGCGTGACGAATGCTCCAGCAGTCTTTATGAGTCTGATGAACAGAGTATTTCAGCCGTATCTTGATCAGTTCGTCATTGTGTTTATTGACGATATTCTCATCTACTCCCGGAGTGAGGAAGAGCATGTGAAACACTTGAGGACAGTGCTTCAGATTCTCAGAGAGCATCAGTTGTATGCTAAGCTCAGTAAGTGTGAATTTTGGCTGAGCAGTGTAGTGTTTCTGGGGCATGTCATATCGAGCAGCGGGATATCTGTGGATCCCAAGAAGATTGAGGCTGTGATGGAGTGGGCTGCCCCCACTTCTGTGCCTGAGATTCGGAGTTTTCTTGGCTTGGCCGGGTATTATCGACGCTTTGTCGAGGGCTTTTCGAAGATTGCCAAGCCGCTGACGCAGTTGACTCAGAAGGGAGTGCCTTTCTTTTGGTCAGAAGCTTGTGAGGAGAGCTTCCAGGAATTAAAGCACCGGTTGACGACGGCGCCAGTGTTAGTGATCCCTACGGAGAACTCCAGATTTGTTCTGTATACTGACGCATCACTTCAGGGCCTTGGGTGTGTTCTGATGTAAGATAAGCATGTGGTAGCTTATGCATCGAGACAGTTGAAGCCGCATGAGACCAGATATCCAGTTCATGACTTGGAATTGGCGGCTATCATCTTCGCCCTGAAGATTTGGAGGCATTACTTGTATGGTACTTCGTTTACCATTTACACGGATCACAAGAGCCTCAAGTTTTTATTCACTCAGGCAGAGCTGAACATGAGGCAGAGGAGGTGGATGGACTTACTCAAGGACTATGATTGCGAGATAGAGTACCATCCCGGAAAAGCTAATTTGACAGCAGATGCTTTGAGCCGGAAAGTGAGGAGTTCTGCTGAGGACGTCATTCATTTGTCGGCTATGATGACCTCCTATTGCCATCTGGGCTATGACTTCGACATTGATGCATCACCTGTGTATGTATCGACATTGTTAGCTGAGCCAGATATCTATGAGAACATCAGGAGAGCTCAGAGGTCAGATGATGAGGTTCAGAGGTGGTTATCTTTAGTACATCTTGGTCAGCCAACGAAATTCAGAGTGGCCGATGACGGGTCTTTGAGATTGGGTGACCGTTGGGTGGTTCCGAGTACGCCGGAGTTGCGTAAAGGGATCTTAGAGCGAGCTCATAGTAGCAGACTTAGCATCCACCCAGGCGGGAAAAAGATGTATAAAGATCTGCGTGGCCAGTTTTGGTGGAAAAGGATGAAGAGTGACGTCGTCGCTTTTGTAAAGAGGTGTTTGATCTGCCAGCAGGTTAAGGCAGAAAGACAGAGACCTGGCGGCGAGTTGAGAAGCTTGGAGATACCGAAGTGGAAGTGGGAACACATTTCCATGGACTTCGTGACTCATTTGCCGAGGAGTACTTCAGGCTTTGATGCTATTTGGGTGATTGTGGATCGATTAACCAAGGTAGCTCATTTTATCCCCTATAGCATGACTTTCACCTTTTTGAGGATGACGCAGTTGTATATTAGAGATGTGGTGAGATTGCATGGGATCCCCGTTTCCATAGTGTCAGATCGAGATCCGCGATTCACATCTCATTTCTGGGAAGGCCTTCAGTCAGCCTTGGGAACTGAAGTCAGATTGAGCACTGCTTATCATCCTCAGACGGATGGCCAGACCGAGCGCACTATCCAGACGCTCGAGGACATGCTGAGAGCTTGTGTTTTGGAGTTCGATGCCTCTTGGCAGGATTCAGTGCATTTGGTAGAGTTTTCTTATAACAATAGCTACCAGGCGAGTATTCAGATGGCTCCGTTTGAAGCTCTTTATGGCAGACGGTGTAGATCACCCTTGTGTTGGGATAATTTGGACCGCAAATCGGTCGGAGGACCGGAGTTGATTCGGGAGATGGAAGAAAAGATAAAGACGATAAGGCAGAAAATGAAAGCGGCCCAGGACAGACAGGCAGCTTATGCAAATAAACGGCGGAGACCGTTGGAATTTCAGTTGGGAGATAAGGTCTTTTTGAAGATCTCGCCTTTCAGAGGCGTTGTGCGATTTGGGATGCGCGGGAAACTGTCTCCGAGGTATGTTGGACCGTACGAGATTTTGCAGCGCATTGGCACCTTAGCTTACCGACTGGCTTTGCCGCCTTCTTTATCTGGTATACATGATGTGTTTTATGTATCGATGCTGCGGAAGTATGAGCCGGATCCGTCGCATGTATTACAGCCTTCCGAAGTTCAGTTAGAGTCCGATGTGTCTTATGTGGAACGGCCTGTCAGAATTCTGGATCGAGCAGACCGTAGACTTCGGAACAAAGTGATACCTATGATCAAGGTTCAGTGGGATCGCAGGGGTGTCGAGGAGGCTACGTGGGAGACGGAGCGGCATATGGTGCAGCACTACCCGGAACTATTCTCTGGTATGTGTTTATGTTTAGTTTCCTTTTGGGGTAAGTGCATGTGATTTCGAGGACGAAATCTTATAAGTAGGGGAGTATTGTGATATCCCCGAAATGATTAATTGTAACTTAGTGCATTAATTGTGTTGTCATGATTAATTATGTGGTAATTAATTATGTGTTGGAATTATTATGTGGAAATGCTTAGTCACGTGTTAGAGTGACCCGGGATAGCATTTCAGGGTGCATGTTGGGCATGTTGGGAATTATGGTTGGAAGCATGATTTATTTGCCTTGGTTAGCAATTAATTAGAAATCATGTGTTTAATTGATATTTCGGTGCATTTGGTTTAATGCTTTGGAAAATATCATGTTGGGGTGTTTTATACACCATGATTTTTGGATTGCATTTTAATTAAACTCAACACTTTTATTCCCCAACCCCACCTCATCCACTCTCACTTTACCTTTACCAAACAACACCCAAACCCTTCCCCTTTCTCTCCATTTTCGAGTCCAAGCTTTGGGGTGAAGAGAAACCTTTCAAAAATCTTGATTTGTGGAGTATATTGGGTGATTTGAGGTCCCCAAGAGGTATGGATACCTCATGGTTAATTTTGTTGTGTTTTGTTTAAGTTTGGTATGATTTTGAAGGGTTTTGAAATGGGTTTGTGTTGGGTTGTTGTGTGTTTGGTTATATGTTGGATTTATACTTGTTTTGAAGTATATTTTGGTGGTTTATGTTGCATTTGATGTTGTTGGGTTAAGTGTTGGTATGGATTGGAAGGTTTTTGGGAGCAAAAATGGTGAAAATCGCATGTCTGTGCGAGGCGATCGATCGCCTGAAAAGAGGCGACCGATCGCCAAGGGACAGTAGCATTTTTGCGGGTTAGGCGATCGATCGCCTAAAATGAGGCGACCGATCGCCGAGAGGCAGTAGCCAAATCAAAGGATAGGCGATCGATCGCCATGTTTGGCGCGATCGATCGCCGCAGTGGAAATTTTGAGGCGACCGATCGCCTGAGGGAAGCGATCGATCGCCGCCTGTGGATTTTTGGAAAATGATTTATTTTGTCAAATTTTTGGTATTTGGCTATTATTTGGCTTCTAATATGGGGTTGTGTGATTGTGTAGAACCATCCCAGGTAGCAACACAACCAAGGAACTGAAGCCATATCAAATCCACTTTTGGAAAGGTACGTAGTGGACGTACGGGCACCCAACGGTACATGTATCTTATATACTCATTGTTTATGCATTGTGGATGCAAGTATATATGTGGTATTGCATTGTGGATGCAAATACATGTTATGCATGATGTTTATAGATGCATATGATTATTGGTGCACATCCCATGAGTCGTGGTCATCCCTTGATGATTTTAATGCTTGTCGTTATTTGTTTGGTTCCGCTAAATGTGAAGCGAGGGGTGGGAGCGCTGCATGTCACATTTGAGCGTGGTTATCATATAGGGCGAGGAAAGGGTATTTGCTGCTCAATGTGAGGCGAGGGGTGAGAGTCCCACATGTCCATTGAAGCGAGGTTATCCTATGCCGCCTATATGTAAATAAGCGAGGGGAATTAAAATACATTGTGATGGACAGACTAGGGATTGGTGATCAGTATTTGGTATTGATGAGCTGGTATATGTCATGACATGTTTAGACCATTTAAAAATAATCTATTGATTATACTCATGAGTTATGGTACAGGGACAACCAAACGGGAAGCGTTTGAAATGCATGGGGAAAACAGGAAGTGTTTTATTATGATTATGCATTTACGCTTTATCTTCATATTGTGTTGAATATGAATGATTATTATTGCTCATGTTTGGGGGTTGTCCTTGTAGGTACCTTTTTGGCATGATAGAAGGGCTAGACGGGTTGAGATGGTGAGCTTGTTGAGGATGCTTTTGGGACTTGAAGGACAGGATTGCTTCCTATAGTGTCTACTCTAGGAGTAGCTTGAACTATAGTTAAACACATTCATTGATTGAGATGTAATTAATCCATTTTAGTAGTCCTTATTTTTGGCATGTAATGCTTAAGCTCATAAACTCAACACGTTCTTTTACACTTTGATTATTATGATAGCTCTATTATGCCTTGATTCCGCACTTAAGGATTAGGGTCCTTATAGTTTTTTAATAAAAAACTATTTCATGGTGTGCCAATGGAGACATGAACATCAATAGTGCAAATAAAATACAATTTGACGAAGATTAATCAACAGTGCGTCCCAACATCTTGCAATCAGTGCAGTAATGTGGGATATTTTCATAAACAACTTTAAGTATCCGGCGATGCGCCCCCCATTTGATCCAAAATTGCTCAATTTTGGGGGCAAGGACATCCATCTCTACGCAGACACGGGCGTAGGAGGCTCGAGAGAAATCAGCTGTGGGTTCGTCGATCTTGATAGGATTGCCAAAAATCTTGGCCATGGTGAACAAACTTTTTTTGTCAAAAAGGTGAAGAGGGAGCTCAAGAAACCTGACCCAAACCGGAGCAATAGGAGATTCCATCTCTTATTGAAATTCCGGGGTCCATTTTGAGAATTGAACCACGATTTGACCAATGTATAGACTACCCTTGGTCCCCATCTTCAGAACAAAGAGTAATAGATAGATATCCCCGAGGCAGAAATTTCAAGTTATTGAGACCCAAAAGTCCCAATTTAGCGAAAGCAGCAGAAAATCAGGTCACGATAGTTCACCACACGGCGTCCCGAGATCTTTCTCATTAAAGTAAACTTGAAGGGTTCCGAGAGGGAAGAAATGATCTCGTCGGGGAAAGTGACGCCCGGGGTGCCATACTCCCAAGACGGTTCCGGAAGATCTTCCATAGAGTTAGCAATGTCCGCAAAACTTTTTTGCAAAGTGCGGCGAGGGTGGTGAAATAACATCACGAAAGGGCAAAGGGACAGAGCCACCCAAATTTCCTTTTGCCAAAGGAGAAGTAGTCTGCTCCACAACCCGTGCCGGGGAAAAATTAGATCCAGACAACGAACTGGACCCAAAGGCCGGCGGGGAAGTGAAGAATGTGAAAATAGGTTGAAGAACATCAGACATGAACTGGCTTGATGAGAGAGAGCCAAATCGCGGTGGTGCGAATTCCGGAAAGGCGGCGGCCGGAATCGCCGGCGATTCCGATGGTGAAAATGACGATAAAATTGGATTCTTCATGCCAAAATAAGGTGGTGTGTGAAAGGAATTTGAAAAATACATACCGGAGAAATTGACGTCGGAAGTCGGCGGCGCTAGGGTTCCAGTAGGCGAGATGGTAGATCTGAAATTCCGGGCGGCGGCGGTCGTAATCAATGATCGACTGGTCATTGCGGTTGCAGATCGGGTGATGGTTGTCGGAAAAAAGGCCGGCAGACGGCGGAACGTCGGAGGTGGCCGTAGACGTCAAAAGCGACGGGTTTTCAGACATGAAATTGGCCGGGGAAACGGGGTCCGATTGAGCTGAGGGTAGAGGGCTTATGGAAGAGGCGAGTCGAAGATGATGGTGGCGCGCCGGCGAAATGGCCGGAATCCGGCGCCGCATTGAGGGACGAAAAAAGGCTATTTTGGTTGAAATTTCAGATGGTTCATGGCTAGGGCAAACTAACTCCGATAGAGCTGAAACTTGGACAAGGTGGTCAACTTGAGGAGGCGACTCAGGTGGGGTGGTCGGCCGGCGGCGGAAGCATGGTGGACGAAATCAAGGGCAAAAAAGACTAATTTTGGTTGATTCCTTGAAAACAAGTCTTTTCATATAGAATGATTATTAGTGCCAAAACTAGTCTTTTTTGTAACATATGTTACAAAACGGTTTCCTAATGTTGATAACGTGTTTGTAAAGTATTACAAATTATTTTTCTCTACAAAGATATATTCGGTTAAATGTCTCAAAGAAAAGTTCAGTAGAAAAATGATTCAACATCTTACAAATGCAATCATCTACCTCTCATTGATTACATTTTAGTTGTTTGCAAGCTTGGTTCTTTACCTCATTTCTTGATATTTTTATATAAAGATTTAGATGCTTGAAATATTTGGTTTTTGTAATGTTGTGGATTGACACAATCTCTGCTGATGTACTGGTGGGATCAAATAGGTTGTCTTAACAGTTTTCTGGCACATCTCTCTCTATCAGTATATCATTTTACTTGGGTATTTGTTTGATCTAACTCAGTTTGTGATTTATGCATTCTGTATAGTGATACATGATTAGGGAATGATATTTTATTATAAAACAATTTTCACTTTCTCATGCAACAATTTTGTGCAGCGCCAAATTATTAAACAGAAGTCTTCTTTTCAAACTATATTAAAGAAATCAAAGAAAACAATTTTGGCACTGAAATAACCCGATATCAATACATATATAAAAAGTATTAGTTCTGTTCTTCTCATAAAGAGAGTGTGGTACTAAGTCACATAATCCTCCTACCCCCTTCACGCACTGGCGCTTCGGCCGCGAACTGGCGAACTCGGTGCGCGTGCGGCGCATTAAGGCGACTTAAGAATTTCTAGTTCGCGCTTTAAGAATTTCTAGTTCGCGCACTAGATTTTATAATTCGCGCACTAAGATTTACTAAGTCGCGCACTAAGTTAATAAGTCTTGTTAATCCTCCTTAATTCTCCGAATTTTTTTTTTTTGTAATTATAAAAAAAAATTCTTCGATTTTGGGTTTAGATAAATTTTTATGGTTTCTAGGTATTTCGGGTCGGTAAGAAAATTATATTATATGGTAAATAGATAGATAATGAATCATGAAAAGACATAATAACATATGAAAGATTAAAATATGTGATAAAAGAAAGTATGATAAATCTGTGATTTTGTAACATTTTGCGGAGTAAATAATAATAAATTTGATATCTTAGTTTTTTGCATGAAAATTAATAGAATGAACTTTATAAATAAAACTTTTTTTTTATTGAGTTAATTTAAATGTTTATATTAGTCATTTCATAAAGTAATAATATAAGTCTCCAGAAATAATATGAGTCATTTTTAATAAATTCATACTATTACCAAACATGTTGAAATAAATATGAACAATTTGGTTTCATTTTTCAAATTCGTTATTTTATATCTTAAAATAAAACAAAACTTTAATACTTCATTTCTATTTCTACAATATATTTTTCGGAGAATTCTTGCTAGACGAACGATCAAATACAAGATTCAAATTACGTTGTATCACTGGCTATAACATTTTTGCAAAGCTGCAAATGTTAGTTTCTTCAATAAAATCTAATTTTAATGCTTTTTAAGAATGGTAAAGCTGCAAACACCAAAGTTGTTAAGAACTTCATATTGTAAATTTGTAAATAATATAATAATGATGTGAGTTTGTTAAATATGATGTATATTATGTATGTTTAACTTCATTTCATCAGTGTGTATGTATATATATATATATTTATTTATTATTTTTTAATAGGCGCATTAAGGCGCACCCGCACTCAAATTTTTTGCAAATTGACGCACTCACGCATCCGCATCCGCATCCGCATCCGCGTCCGCTCCCGCATCCGACTTATGTGACTTAGGTGTGGTAGCTTCCTTTGCCATGAATTAGGATGAATATATGCTGATGTGGCTACACCGCATGATATACTGCTTGAATATACAAGTTAGGATGCTTGATTATGGCATCTTCTAGCCCAAATTCTTGGACAGATACAGATCATTGTTTGACTGTTTGGATTCATAGAAAAATTTGGTGTGTGGATTCATAGATTACTTTTTTACACTTTATAGTTAAATTTTAATTTAATATGGAATGATGAATGTGAGGATAGTTGGTCGCCAATCAAGTATCAACTCTTTTATGATAGAGTAGATTGGTGTCCATCTTTTATGACAGAGTAGATTGGTTTCTAGGGTGATGTCTTGGCTACGAGTGACACATTTTAAGAGTCGGTCCAATAAAAGACCAGTCCAATCAAGTATCAACTGTTCCAAATTGGTATAATCAAGTATTCTATCAGCGAGAGTGTAGATTAGTGTCTACATGGGCAAGGGTTTATAAAGCTGGGCCAACTATTCACATGCATTTTATCCCAACAATCTCACTTGCCCAAAGACACGAAACACTAACGAGTATATAATTATGAGATAAACAAATCTATCAAAGGTTTAATTTTATTTTAGAACGTCATATACAAAACATTTTAAATTCAACATTTCTTTTAAATATAGAAACTCCACACTTCAAAATTATATTTTTATCAGAGAGTCCAACCTTTTTAGACGACAAATAATTTGGATCAGCGACCACTTATCATTTGTTGTTAGAGGTGGTCTTTGAGATACGTTATACATTGAATAATGTGTTGGTGTATCATATTTTGGGTTTGTTTGATGATGCCCTTAAGGGTAGTGCCCTTAGGGGCATCATCACCATTCATTTGGAATCTTTTTTTTAAAAAGAAAAAAAAGATTCCAAATGGATGGTGGATGATCTCCCTGAGGGCAGTGCCCTTAAGGGCAGCAACAATGAAACCCATATTTTATAGCTTACTTGACAGACTCTTCAGACAATTTAATATTTTTATATTATATTAAATGGATTTTGATATATTTTCATTACTTTTTGACATAATGGACAACCTACAAAATAATTTAAGAGAAAGTGCTCGGTGAAATTTTAAAGTTTAATCAATCAATAAATAGCTTTTAAATTCGAGGCTGATAAAATAATATAGATCATTAGTGTTCGTACACATTTCAAGATCGATTCATTCAAATAACGTTTTTAAAATTTAATATTAATGAACTAAATTGAGTAGAAAATAGTTTTAATGTATCGGTATGCTCTTCTATTGCACACCAAATAGATCTATTATTTTGTTATGCAGGACATAACAATGCATCGCTTACGTCTGAGGCGTATAACACGTGAATGTGAAAGAAGGAATTCAATGAGTCGTGAACGACAAGCTTATCTCAGTCGACGCCGAACAAACTACGGAAGAAGAATAATGGATTTGTCATCACAAACAACTCAAGATTCTACTGTTATGACCTCATTGACCGATAATTCAAATGAACATGCTACGATACGTCATAACCTTTACTAAACACGCTAAAATGGTTCTCTTTCCAAATTTAGTGCTTTTGAAACTACAAGATGTTAACTTTGTGTTGTCGTCCTTGGTAACGATGTGTAGTGTGACATATATCTTGCATTGAGCCAATACCTTATCATAATTTTACATCAAATTTCGAGATTGGGAGTACAAGTGCACATCAACAAACTGAACAAGGTAACAGATTTACTCAATATATTTATTTCAAATTTGTGTAAGTAAAAATTTAAATAATCAAGTCTATGCATGATAATATTATTTTTTTTACAATTTTTCAACCTCCTAAAAATACTAACTTCTTATTACAAATATGACTGCAAATAATATTACGCTATGTTCACGTCCACGACGATATCATAATCTAGCTAGAAATTTAGATTGTACTAGACCACTTGATCGATTCATATTGGTTGACACGACTTGTGAAGCAATTTTGTTTCAAGGTGAAACATCTCAATTCTGTTGTACAACCGAACGTACAAAATTAGATCAAGTACAATCACCAAGCGAACTACACAATTTGTTTGCTTTGGAAAATGATGAATGAAGATATTTTAGACAATATATAAGGTCGTACAATATGTTTTCTCATTCACATCAATGTGGGTTAACATAGATGAAACATTGGCAACTGATGCAAATGGGGTTTACGTGTTTCGTGCACAGGATGCAATATACCATTCTATAGGAAGTCTTATGCCAAATGTAAATATTAGGCTGAGATATATGCAGGTGTGGATTGTCGATACAAGTAATGAAATAGAGAACAGACTTTTGGAAAATCAAGCACTTAGGCGAGATTTATTGATGAAGATTCAAAATATTCTTGATCAATACAATCCATTTGTTCATGTATTCCGACAAATCGGTCAACGTGCGGACATACCTACATGCAGATTAATCATCAAACAACAAAAACATAATAAACACCTATATAGTCTTCCAACATCATCTGAAGTTGTAGCAGTTATTGCAGATAACAAGGGAATGGAAAATCTTAATGGTAGGGATATTGTAGTTGAAGGTATCAATGGACGTCTTACAAATATTCAAGACATAGCTAGCTATTACGATCCTTTACAATATCCTCTTCTTCTGCCATATGATACGTATGGCTGGGACGTTATTAGTTGGAATCTTGATGGAACCCACCTCACATGTTTAACTATTATGCCTTTGTCTTACAGGTTAGAAATATGAATTTATTTATAATACAATAAATATTTTAAGTATGTTACTAAAATCATGGTGTAAATATTTTCTTATGCCAGATAGGAAGAAATTCTTCATCGTTATTGCTTTGTGGAGGTCGCTTATTCCAACAATATGTTGTCGATAACTATGTCAAGATCGAAACACATAGACTACGATGGATCCGCACAAATCAACATAATATTCTATCAGAACTTTATCAAGGTCTACAGATTGTTTAGATGGAAGTGAAAATAATGCAGGTATACTAAGATATCTATACATAATGTTTGTTAATTTAATGCTATTAACTAGTAAATGCTTATAAAATACGCGTAATGCAGGAAATATTGGTCATAGATTTATACTTACATCATCTTTCATCGGTAGTCCACGTGACATGTACCAAAGATATCAAGATGCAATGACTTTGGTCCAAACATATGGAAAACCGGACTTAATGCTTACGATGACATGCAATTCGCATTGGGTTGAGATAAAGGATCAACTACTACCCGACCAACAACCTCAAGATCGTCCAGATCTGAATAACAAGGGTATTCCGTGCAAAATTTAAAGAATTTAAAAAGGATATTGTGGAGAGAGGCGTTTTAGGAAAGGTTCTCTCATATTCGTATGTCATCGAGTTCCAAACGAGGGGATTACCTCATATTCACATGTTGGTAATACTTGAAAATATTGATAAACTTCGTACTCCGGATGATTTCGACGCAGTTGTGTGTGCTAAAATACCATTGAATCTGTTACGCACCACATGATACATGGACCATGTGGATTGTTAAATCCTAATAGTGCATGCATGACAGACGGTAAAAGTAAAAAGAAATTCCCAAAATCATTCGTACCATACACTACTAGATAAAATGATTCATACCCTATATATCGGAGACGTGAAGGTGCTCCAGTGCAGATAACCACTAACGACCAAGTGCTGGTCGATAACAGTTGAGTTGTTCCATACAATCCATGGCTCTTGATGAAATATGATTGCCATATAATTGTTGAAGTATGCGGGGGATAAAATGTGTCAAATATATATACAAATATATTCACAAAGAACCTGATAGAGTGGCATTGGAATTACGAAATTGTAATAACTATGATGAAATACAAAAATACGTAGATGGGAGGTGGATTTGTGCACCAGAGGCACTATAGAGAATCTATTCCTTTGAACTTAGCAGGATGTATCTGTAATGGTCCAATTTTAAAGAAAATTATTGACCCGATTTTTTTTAGAAAAGTTTGTAAATAATAATAATAATTATTATTATTATATTATTATTTTATAAAAAGGGGAAAGAGCGTATAAGCTGAACACGATTTTTCTTTTCCCTCAAAATTCATTTCGTCTTCGTCATTTTTCTTCCGCTTCAGTCTCCACTCCTTCGCTTCGTCTTCGCTTCGTCCGTTTCACTCGCTTCGCCTCACGTCTCTTCTTCTCCCAACAACGCCGATAACTCTCGTCCCGTCATCTACTCTTGATTGTAACAGGTTAGTTATTTAAATCCCTACCAACAGAAAACCAAACCATTCCGTCGATTTGCAACAGAAGAAAGTTTCAGATTTTTTTTGTAAATTCGATTTTGAGTTCGAGAATCTTTCAAAAATCAGAGTTGTAGCGCACGTCTGGGAAGAAGTCGGATTTGAGCAGAAAACGTAGCAAATCGGTATGAAATTTCATGTTTCGATTTTTTTTTTCTTTCAAAAATTATACAGAGTTTGTAATTCGAGAATTGGTTGCTGGAACTGAGATTGTTGTTCGAAATTTTCTACTGGAACTAAGATAGTTGTTCGAAGATTTGATTCTGGAAAATTGAAAAATTCGTACACTGTATTTTTCGAAGGTGGTGATTGATTCTTTTGAAACAAGTTGATGTTCATTCCTTAAGCATGTTGAATAACATAAGTTAGGATTGTGTTAGGATATTATAGATCCAAGTTAAAAGGATATGGTTTTGATAATGTTGTAATGGATAATAGGAAATACTTGACATATCGGAGATTGTGGGAAGGGTTGTAGCTTGAACGTTGTTAGGAAGCTTGGATGTACGTAAATGAGGTTGCATTTTCACAAATTACTTTGAGTATTTTACGTTATTTATTTTTGAAATGTTTTGAATAGTAAGCATGCAAGAATTGTTTTTGAAATATGATTTTTGATAAGAAATGTATTTTGTTGAAAAATAGAATTTTGAGTAACATTTTATTGTGTGTGAAAAACTATTTTGAAAGGCCATGTTTGTTTTGATTCGGTGAATACGATTTGAGGTATGTGAACTGTGGATATTTTCGTTTCGTTGTGTCTCGCATTGCGACGAGGATAAAAACGCGCATACTTTCGGCTCGTTGGCGACGAGAATAAAGAAACGCATTTCGTTTTGCCCGAAGACAGAGGGGGTATAATATCTGTCGATACCCTTCCAGCGGGTATAGTCTGGAATGATATCATTGTGTCACATCCGTATTTGAGTATGCATTTGTTTCATTACAGCATGGCTATGGCTAATGGTTAATTCTATATGGCTAAGACATTATATGATTACGATATTGTTATTCATTTTTGTTACGTTTTGTTGGTTATCTGTGCAGTTATTTCCGTTATGATTCCGTTTTGTGAAATTTTGATTCCGTTAACTGCTCGAATTAAACCATATATGTGTGAAAGTTATTTTGATATGAAATCGTATTATTTTTCGTCACATTATGAAAAATGATGTTTTTGATATTTTATCAAATGTTTATTATGCTTACTATAAAAATGTTGCAACTTACATTTACCTGTAATGTGACATATTACAGATGGAGTTGAAGACTTAGATGATGCGGAGGGTATTTAGATATGAAATGCAAGTTTAATTATGTTAAGAATTTAAGTTATGTTTGAGGACATGAATTATTTTATTATGTTTTTAGTTTGATTTTGGTATTTAAGACTGATTTTGGTTTATTTGGAATTTTTATGGTTTTGTTATTGTGGTTGTAGTGATCTGGTAGATCACAGGGCACAACTTTTAAGAGGAGACTCTGCCCAAATTTTTCTAAGATAAAAGTCACGGGTAAAAAAAAAATTTATTAAGTCAAACATCTGATAAGAATAAAAACGTTTCCGCTAAACATAAATTCAAAGTGATAACAAAGTTTTTGAATTGAGTGAAGCCTTGTGCTCAAGCAATTGAACACGGCGGGCGACCCGTCTGGGCGGGCCGTCACAGTTGGTATCAGAGCCTTAGTTTATAAGTTTGGATTAGACCTTTGTTATTTGTTTGGATTAGATCTTTGTTATATGTTTGGGATTAGACTTTTGGACTTAAGAATGAAGTTATTTAGGTTTGACTATCTATCTTCTTTGTTTATGAATCTTACGATAAATTTCACTTTCGTTTTAAGATTTCAAATGGCTAGAGGAAGAACCCGTAGCAATCGGAGTGGTAGCCAAGAGCAGGGCTCGAATCACGACTCAGGAGATGGTCAAGATAGGAATGTGAATCAAGGTCAAGGTGGAGTCCCAAATATAAACGTGGGAACAATGAATGAGGTGGACATCACGAACATATGTCGCATCATAGCTGGAGTGTTACAACAAAATGTTGTTTCGGCACCACTACAGCCGGAACCACCGAGAAGGACTGAATTTGAGAGATTCCGGGCACTCCGACCACCGTACTTTGGAAACGAGACTGATCCAATGAAAGCTGAGGAATGACTGACTAAGATTGAAGAATTACTGAAGGCTATAAACATTGCTGATGAAGAAAGAGTTACAGTGGTGACTCCATTTCTGGAAGGAAATGCAAAACACTGGTGGAATTCAGTGGAAGTAAGTACGGGACGAAACTCCATTACCTGGACGAGTTTTAGAGAGAAATTTCTACAACAGTATTTCCCTGACGCTGTCCGAATGGCTAAAGAAGATGAATTTTTGAGGCTGAGGCAAAACGAGAATATGACTGTGCTGGAATATATGAGGAAGTTCCAAGAGCTGGGTAGATTCTGTCCTCTATATCTGCAATCGGAGAATAGCAAGATTACACGGTTCAGACAAGGCCTTCGCACTGGCATTAGACTCAAAGTAGCACCTCTCATGGATACCAAATTTGATATACTCATGGATAGGGCATTGTTCGTGGAATCTGGAGTGAGGAATCTAGAGACTCCTCAAAATCGAAAGAGAAAGCCTGAATTCAGAAACAGAGATCAGAGACCGCCAGCTCGCAGACAGATGATCGTTGAAACTAAGAAGAATGAAGTTTGTCCCAAGTGTAATCGGAGTCATACTGAGGAATGTTACTGGAACTCTGGAGGTTGCTTTAAATGTGGATCTAAAGATCATCGGATTAGAGATTGTCTCAGTCTGAAACAAACCTCAGGAACAAATCAACCACGTTGACAACAACAGCGCAATCCAACTAGATTGTATGCTGTCCGTGCTGAAGAGGATCATGAGTTGATCGTAGGTAAATTTAAATTCTTGAATCAAGATGTTTACGTGTTATTTGATTCTGGCGCCTCAAATTCCTTTATCTCTGAATCTTGTGTGGAGAAACTTGATTTGCACTTCAGTCCACTGTTACATTTAATGCAAGTATTGAGTCCATTAGGAAAGACAGTCACAATTAAATATGTATGCAATGATGTAACACTGATTGTGGAAAGCGAAGAATTCAAAGCCAACCTGCTCATCATCAACATGAAAGAATTTGACATAATTCTTGGAATGGATTGGTTGAGTAGTGCAAAGGCTCGCATTGACTGTTACCGAAAGATCATAACCCTACAAACGAATTCGGGTAAAGAGATCTGTTATGAAGGCGTGAGCTTGCATGAACGATGTTGTGGCAATGTCTCTGAAGTGGAAGCAAAAATAAATAAGATTTGCACGGTGAAAGAATTCTCAGATGTTTTCCCATAGGATTTGCCTGGACTGCCACCAATTCGAAGCACGGAATTTTCTATTGATATTATTCCAGGATCAGAACCGATATCCAAAGCACCTTACAGGATGGCACCAGCAGAGCTAAAAGAATTGAAAGGACAATTGAAGGAACTACAAGATAAAGGTTTCATAAGGCCTAGTGTGTCACATTGGGAACACCGGTACTGTTTGTAAAGAAAAAGGACGGCAGCATGAGAATGTGCATTGACTACAGGGAGTTGAATCTAATCACTGTGAAGAATAAATATCCGCTACCAAGGATTGACGATTTGTTCGATCAATTACAAGGTGCACAAATATTCTCGAAGATTGATTTGAGATCTGGGTATCATCAACTCAGAATTAAAGAGCAAGATATTCATAAAACTGCATTTCGAACCAGATATGGACATTATGAATTCCTAGTGATGCCTTTCGGACTTACGAATGCACCTGCAGCATTTATGGCATTAATGAATCACGTATTCCGAGAATGGCTCGACAAATTCATCATAGTATTCATTGATGATATATTGATCTATTCCAAATCAAAGGAAGAACATGAAGAACATTTGAAGAGACTACGACAACAACAATTATTTGCAAAGTTCGAGAAATGTGACTTCTGGTTGGATTCTGTATCATTTCTTGGACACATCATTGATACTCAAGGAATCCAAGTAGACTCGGCAAAGATTCAAGCCATTACCAATTGGAAAGTTCCGACATCAGTAACAGAAATTCGAAGTTTTCTGGGATTGGCTGGATATTACCGAAAATTTGTGGAAGGATTTTCTCGAGTTGCATTACCCCTTACAAAGTTAACTAGAAAGGGAGTAAAGTTTGAATGGGATTCTAAGTGTCAGGCAAGTTTTGAGAAGTTGAAAGATTTACTTGTGTCGGCACCAATTCTTACACTGCCTGATGGACATGAAGGATTTTGTATCTACAGTGATGCATCAAAAGAAGGGTTAGGTTGTGTGCTTATGCAAAATGGAAAGGTGATTGCATATGCTTCACGACAGTTGAAAGAACATGAAATAAGGTACCCCACTCATGATCTGGAACTAGCAGCAGTTGTTTTTGCACTGAAATTATGGCGACACTACTTGTACGGAACCACATGTGATATCTCTGATCACAAGAGCTTAAAGTATATTTTTACTCAAAAGGAGTTGAATATGAGACAGAGAAGATGGTTAGAGCTGATCAAGGACTATGATGTGAAATTGTACTATCATCCTGGAAAGAGTAATGCGGTAGCAGATGCATTAAGCAGAAAGAGTTATGGATCAATGCTATTGACTACGCAACAGAAACTCATTGACGAGATGTCAAAGTTAAATCTGAATGTCGAATCAAGAGACGACCAAAATGGGACGACGATATTGTGTAATCTCATGGTACTGATCGAGATAGGATTTGTCCCTCCTATATAACAGGAGATGTGTTTGGCCCTTGATCAAGTGAGAACTAAAATGCATGGCCATGCTCGAATGAGTCGATATGAGATATCGAGCTTATTCGTTTATTCTAGTTCTACTTGGGGATCAAGAAATAAAGATTGGATATACGAGTATGACTATTCCATGACTCGTGTTCAATCTAAACACAAAGGACAAAGGGATTGAGCTACATGGTTAATATTATCACAAGTTCTAAAGGTTATGTCGAGTCATTGACATTCTTGTAATTTGGGTAGCCTCGATGTGTTGCTAGACACCGCTCCTTGCTTGCGATATAAAATGAGATTTTATGTCACTGCCAACATTACAAGATCCTATCGGGTCGCACAAAAGATTAAATCGAGAAGGGAAATTAAATTCATGGGATGAATTAAATAATTAAAAGGAGTCTTAATTAATAATCATAATGATTAAATTAAATCATGGGCTTAAGCCCATGAGGCTTTATGAAAGCCTTTAATTAATCATTTATAATATGATTGCATGGTGATTAATTTGATTAATACAATTCATATCATACTAACCTAAACTAAGAAAACATTCGGCCGCCTAAGTGCATCTCCAAGCTCTCTCGGTTTTGATATAGCCGACGTGAGTTGTGGTGCATTCCGGCCATCCTTTTCGATTGTGAATCGAGAGTGTTTCTTTTCCGGTTTAAGAACTAGTCTAGCAACTTGTTCTTAGACTATCCCTTCATCCGATTTGATCGTGTGGATACCGTTGAGGCAAAACTTGTTGAGTTTTGCTAGTGACTCGGAGGAGGCGTTGGACGTGGTGCAGCTCCGTGGAATCGGCTCAAAGGGTGAGACACGTGTAATTCCTTTATCCGATATGAAATCCTATGTATAGATCTGCTGGTTAATAATCCATATAAATTTTTATTCCGCTGCGTTGTATGCTCTTGGATTACTTACAGTGGTATCAGAGCCGTGTACAAGGCTCATATCGGATTTATGTGGTTAAATAGTTTAATCATATTAGAATTAATATTGCATGCTATTTAAAATTGTATATAATCATATATGATATGATTAAATTGAGTTTGTGAAAATCATCGAATAATTATATTTGATATAATTGGCGAATAATTGTATACGATACACGAAAGCGTAAAATCGAGGTGTTAGCTCATGCATGGCTCACGGCCGCAGCCACCGAAGGGCTAGGGTTTCGAACCCTAGTCACCATGACTCACGGCCGACGCCACCAAAGGGCTAGGGTTTCGAACCCTAGTCATCATGGCTCACGGCCGCCGCATGTTGCTAGGTTTCGAACCCACTGGCTCGTGCATGGCCAAGCAGCCGCCGCTTAGGGCTAGTGTTCGGACCCTGGCTCGAGCATGGGCCGAGCTGCTGCAAAAATTAGGGTTTTTGAACCCATTGGCTCGTGACGGCTAACTCATGACGGCTAGGGTTTCGAACCCTAGCAGCCGTGCATGGACTCGGCCGCCGCCGCTTGATGGTTCGGCCATGGCTAGGGTTTCGAACCCTAGGCCCATAAACGAACCATGATGGTTCTTGGTTTAGTCGTTTTAGTCTGTGGCATGTGATGTCTCGAGCGTACGATATTTTTCAAAATTCTATTTTACAGTTTTAATTAGAATTAAATTTAAAATGTTTAGAATTTAATTAATTAAATGTTAATGCATGCCTTATGTGTTGTTTGAGCATGGTGCGTGGTTATAGCCCTTTGACCTATTAGATAGGATTTGTGGATGTTTGTAATATATAATACGACCTGCGTGTCGTGCCTTCTCTATTTCATTCTAAATGTAATCCCTCCCCTATGTTCCCCTCGAATGTGAATCGAGGAATTCTATATCTTGTATATAGTGTAGTTTATTTTATTGATGGTGATCAATGAAGATGGAGCATCGTGCCGGGATGAGGAGGCCATTCACAAATTGGAGCCAAAGGAAGGTGCTTGTTAAGTTACCTTAGGTTGACTCGTAGGATTTTCTCATTGGCTTGAGAAAATCGTTAGTAGGGGCTATAACCATGTCACGTTTAATTATGTATGTATGATGCATGATTTATCTTATGTTTTAGTATGATAATTGTATTACACATATATGTAGATATGTATACAACTATATGTAGTGGACATATTTTAAATTATCAAACTAATCATGAGATCAATAAATCCATCTAAAATATTAAGTTTTAGATGCCTTCCAAAATTAAAAGTACTCGTCAATAACTTCGATTGTACATGTGTGGGTTTGCCAAAGCAAAGCACCGTGGCAATCTTAGTAAGGCGCGAAAGGATAAATGTGATATCCGTTATACTTAAAATTGGGTACGACTTAACTAAGTTATCTCAATAGGATTGGGAACTTAGAGGCATGGGTTGGATTATAATTCATTTGATGAATTGAACAAAGTGTTGTTCGTCCAACTATCCAAGAATTACATGTGATGTAATTGACAAAGTGTTGTCTACCTAAATAACCGAGTCTTGGGCGATTAGCCAAAGCTAACTCAAGATTAGGCGAAATATGGATCTTGGCCCACTAAAGGTTTTGAGGGTTGATATTTTTTAAACAAAATAGTGGGAGTATCATTTAATATAAGACCATGTTAAATGATTAAATCATAAACTTATTTTGCATATTTATATTGTAGATATCCATGGCAACTAACAACGTTACTAGCACTTTATCACTGAGATCGGTCCTTGAGAAGGACAAATTAAATGGGACGAATTTCCTAGACTGGCATAGGAACTTGAGGATAGTCCTCAAACAAGAAAAGAAACAATATGTCCTAGAGGAACCCTTACCCGCTGAGGAACCTCCCCTAACGGCTACAAGAGCTGAAAAAGATGCTTACAAGAAGCATCAAAGTGACGCACTTGATGTTGGGTGCCTTATGCTTGCCACCATGAACTCTGAGCTTCAGAAGCAACATGAGGAAATGGAGGCGTTCGATATGATCGAACACTTAAAGCAATTGTACCAACATCAAGCAAGACAAGAGAGGTATGACGTCTCTAAGGCGTTATTCCAGTGCAGGATGGTAGAGGGAAGCCTAGTTGGAACTCAGGTGCTCAAGATGATTGGGTACATTGAGAATCTGGACAAGCTGGGTTTTCCATTGGACCAAGAGTTGGCCACCGATGTGATCTTGCAATCGTTGCCTGAGAGCTTCAGTTAATTTATAGTAAATTACAATATGACTGACATGGAAAAGACTCTACCACAATTGCTTGGTATGTTGAGAACATATGAAGCAAATACAAAGAAGACTAAGGCCACAAATGTTCTTATTGTGAATAAGGGCAAAGGAAGGGCCAAAGCTAAAGGCAACAAGAAAGCAAAGAAGGTCTTTGTTAAATCCAAGCCAAAGTCTTATGCACTGAAACCAAAGGGAGGGATAGCGAAGGAAGGGAACTGTTTCCATTGCGGTGAGACCGGCCATTGGAAAAGAAACTGCAAAGTATATCTGGAGGATCTAAAGAAAGGAAGTGTGACTTCCGCTTCAGGTATTTTTGTTATAGAAGTCAATTTATCTACTTCTTCATCATGGGTATTAGATACTGGATGTGGATCTCACATTTGTGTAAATGTGCAGGACCTCAAAAAGAGTAGATTGTTGGCGAAAGGCGAAGTTGATCTCCGAGTTGGAAATGGAGCAAGAGTTGCTGCATTAGCTATAGGAGATTATCATTTAGCTTTACCTTCTGGTTTATCATTGATTTTAAAAGACTGTTATTTTGTGCCATCTATTACTAAAAACATAATTTATATTTCTTGTTTAGACAAGTATGGTTTTTCATTTATAATAAAGGACAACTGTTGTTCTATTTATTTAAATGATATGTTTTATGCTAGTACACAAATGGTGAATGGTCTTTATGTATTAAATCTTGATATGCCTATCTATAATATAAATACTAAAAGGATTAAAAATTATGATTGTAATCCGACTTATCTCTGGCATTGTCGCTTGGGCCACATAAACGAGAACCGCATATCTAAACTTCATAAGGATGGAGTATTAGATTCATTTGATTTTGAATCATATGAAACATGCGAATCTTGTTTAATGGGCAAGATGACAAAAGCCCCTTTAAGGGACATGTCGAAAGGGCAAGTGTTTTATTGGGACTAATACATAGTGATGTATGTGGACCAATAAGTACACAAGCTAGAGGTGGTTTTCAATACTTCGTTACATTTACTGATGACCTCAGTAGATATGGGTATGTGTACCTAATGAAGCATAAGCATGAAACCTTTGAAAAGTTCAAAGATTTCAAGAATACAAAACCAACTTGGCAAAAGTATCAAAATCCTTCGATCAGATCGATGAGGTGAATACCTAAGCCAAGAGTTTCATGACTATCTAAAGGAGTGTGGGATAGTCCCACAACTCACTCCTCCGTATACTCCACAATGGAATGGTGTATCCGAGAGGAGAAATCGAACCTTGTTGGACATGGTTACATCAATGATGAGTCATGCAGATCTTCCGATATCGGTTTTAGGACACGCTCTAGAAACAGCGATTTTCTTACTGAACCGTGTTCCATCTAAATCAGTGGAAAAGACACCATATGAGATATGGACTGGGAAGCGTCCTAGTATGTTGTTTATGAAGATTTGGGGTTGTGAGGCTTTCGTTAGACGTCACGCCACTAACAAACTTGGACCCAAATCTGATAAGTGTTTATTTGTGGGGTATCCTAAGGAAACGAAAGGATACTATTTCTATTATCCCGCCGAGAACAAAGTAGTTGTTGCTCGGACTGGTGTATTTCTTGAAAGAGAATTTATTTCTAGAAAAACCAGTGGGAGAAAAATAGAACTTAGTGAAGTTCAACCACAAGAAAACACTGAACCTGAGATTGAGATGGAAACAGAGCAGGCTCAGCAAGCTGTTGTGGAAGAAGCACCTGCTCAAGAGACACAAGCCCAGCGTAGGTCTGTAAGAGAACACCGGGAGCCACAGAGATATGGATTTCTTGTGACTCAACAAGGTGACTTACTACTTATTGATGAGGATGAGCCGTCATCTTATCAACAAGCTATAATGGGCAATGATTCTGAGAAATGGCAAGAGGCCATGAAATCTGAGATGGAATCCATGTATGCAAACCAAGTATGGACTTTGGTTGATCCACCTGAAGGGGTACGACCCATAGGGTGCAAATGGATTTTCAAGAAAAAGACCGATATGGATGGTAACGTACAAACCTATAAAGGTCGGCTGGTTGCAAAAGGATTCAAACAAATTCATGGTATTGACTATGATGAAACCTTTTCACCAGTGGCCATGGTTAAATCCATAAGGATCTTACTTGCAATAGCTGCATTTCATGATTATGAAATCTGGCAGATGGATGTCAAAACAGCTTTCCTTAATGGAAATCTGCTCGAGGATGTGTACATGACACAACCCGAGGGTTTTGTCGATCCAAAGGATGCTGGAAAGATATGCAAGCTACAACGATCCATTTATGGATTGAAGCAAGCTTCTCGGAGTTGGAATCTTCGTTTTGATGATGCAATCAAAGAGTTTGGTTTTATCAAAAATGAAGATGAACCTTGTGTCTACAAGAAGGTCAGTGGGAGCGTAATCATTTTCCTAGTGTTGTATGTAGATGACATACTTCTTATTGGAAATGATATCCCTGCCTTGCAATCTGTAAAGATTTGGCTAGGGAACTGCTTTTCGATGAAAGATTTAGGAGAAGCCACCTATGTATTAGGAATCAAGATCTATAGAGATAGATCAAGAAGGCTTCTTGGTCTAAGTCAAAGTACATACATAGACAAGGTGCTTAAAAGGTTTAGCATGCAAGAATCCAAGAAAGGATTCGTGCCTATGATGCATGGCATTTATCTCTCGAAGGAACAGTGTCCTTCAACAGAAGATGAGAGACAACGCATGAGTAAGATTCCATACGCGTCGGCTATTGGATCTATCATGTATGCCATGATATGTACTCGTCCCGATGTATCGTATGCTTTGAGCATGACGAGCAGATATCAAGTTGATCCAGGTGAAGGTCACTGGATTGCTGTCAAGAACATCCTGAAGTACTTGAGAAGGACTAATGATACATTCTTGATTTATGGAGGTGAGGAAGAGCTCAATGTAATGGGTTACACTGATGCAAGCTTCCAAACTGACAAAGATGATTTTCGATCGCAATCTGGATATGTGTATTGCCTAAATGGAGGTGTTGTGAGTTGGAAGAGTTCAAAGCAAGAAACAGTAGCCGATTCTACAACGGAAGCTGAGTATATTGCTGCCTCGGATGCAGCAAAGGAAGCTGTTTGGATGAGGAAGTTCATTTCTGAACTTGGAGTGGTGCCTAGCATTAAAGATCCGATAGAACTCTATTGTGACAACAATGGAGCGATCGCATTGGCTAAGGAACCAAGATCTCACCAAAGATCCAAGCACATACTTAGGCGTTTCCATTTCATTCGAGAAATCGTTGAAAGGGGAGATGTTAAAATATGCAAAGTACCAACAGATGATAATGTATCTGACCCATTGACGAAGCCACTGTCACAACAGAAGCATGATCGTCATACTAGATCTCTAGGCATTAGGTATATGTCTGAGTGGTCTTAGTGCAAGTGGGAGATTTGTTGGGATATGCCCTAAGACGAATCATTAGATGATTGTTTTGACATACAATGTTTATGATTTTATGAATGGCAATTCATTATTATATATTATTCTTTTAACTGTGCAATGTGAATTAATATATATGTTAATGTCCTTAGAATAATATTGTATTATTCTAAAAGATGTCCCTAGTCAAGTATTATCATGAAAGGGATAATGATAATACGTAGAGACTAGTATGTGTTGATCGATGAATTGTTCATTGATATGAGATATCAAATCAACATATGGGTACATGTTAGAGAACGATGTACTGGACAGACCCACCATGAGAATGCAACATGGATAGTTATATGATCATCATATGCAATTCTCATAGTGATAATAATGTATGTAATCCTTACGACTTGTGATCATCAGAGATCCCAACATAAGGAGTTATGTATTTTGATATCGTCAAACGTTACCCGTAACAGGGTAAACTATAAAGGCGACTATTGGATACACTACGAATTATGTAGAGGGATGTTGACTGATCGAGATAGGATTTGTCCCTCCTATATAACAGGAGATGTGTTTGGCCCTTGATCAAGTGAGAACTAAAATGCATGGCCATGCTCGAATGAGTCGATATGAGATATCGAGCTTATTCGTTTATTCTAGTTCTACTTGGGGATCAAGAAATAAAGATTGGATATACGAGTATGACTATTCCATGACTCGTGTTCAATCTAAACACAAAGGACAAAGGGATTGAGCTACATGGTTAATATTATCACAAGTTCTAAAGGTTATGTCAAGTCATTGACATTCTTGTAATTTGGGTAGCCTCGATGTGTTGCTAGACACCGCTCCTTGCTTGCGACATAAAATGAGATTTTATGTCACTGCCAACATTACAAGATCCTATCGGGTCGCACAAAAGATTAAATCGAGAAGGGAAATTAAATTCATGGGATGAATTAAATAATTAAGAGGAGTCTTAATTAATAATCATAATGATTAAATTAAATCATGGGCTTAAGCCCATGAGGCTTTATGAAAGCCTTTAATTAATCATTTATAATATGATTGCATGGTGATTAATTTGATTAATACAATTCATATCATACTAACCTAAACTAAGAAAACATTCGGCCGCCTAAGTGCATCTCCAAGCTCTCTCGGTTTTGATATAGCCGACGTGAGTTGTGGTGCATTCCGGCCATCCTTTTCGATTGTGAATCGAGAGTGTTTCTTGTTCCGGTTTAAGAACTAGTCTAGCAACTTGTTCTTAGACTATCCCTTCATCCGATTTGATCGTGTGGATACCGTTGAGGCAAAACTTGTTGAGTTTTGCTAGTGACTCGGAGGAGGCGTTGGACGTGGTGCAGCTCCGTGGAATCGGCTCAAACACGCTACAAGGGTGAGACACTTGTAATTCCTTTATCCGATATGAAATCCTATGTATAGATCTGCTGGTTAGTAATCCATATAAATTTTTATTCCGCTGCGTTGTATGCTCTTGGATTACTTATAGGTACAACCTGATCTTATTCTCAGGATTAAAGCAGCACAATCAAAGGATCCTATGTGGCAGACTTTCTTACAAAGAGCTTAATCAAACCAAGAAAGTTTTAGAATGCATGAAGATGGGACTTTGAGATTCAATGATAGACTATTCGTTCCAGCTGTATCAACACTCAGGGGCGAAGTCTTAGAAGATTCACATCAGACAATATTGGCCATGCATCCAGGACAGAATAAAATGTATCAAGATATGAAGCAATTATTTTGGTGGCCAGGAATGAAGCAAGATGTTGTGAAGTTTGTGTCAAGTGTTTAGTGTGTCAACAAGTGAAAGTTGGAAGACAAAAGCCAGCAGGGACACTGAGAAACTTGGATATACCAAACTGGAAATGGGAGCATATTACTATGGACTTTGTGACCGGATTACCCAAGACTACGACACAAAAAGATTCAGTTTGGGTTATTGTTGATCGACTTACTAAGTGTGCTCACTTTATACCGATGAAGAAGACCACATCAATGAATGATTTAGCACGGCTTTACATTGATCAAGTGGTGTGTTTGCACGGGATACCAGTCAGTATCATATCTGATCGAGATGCTCGATTCACCTCACAATTCTGGAAGAGTTTACAATCTGTGTTGGGAACGAATTTGAAATACAGTACAGCTTTCCATCCACAGACGGACGGACAGTCTGAGGGAATGATTCAAATTCTTGAGGATTTACTTAGAACGTGTATCTTGGATTTTCAAGGACAGTGGGATCGTCATCTGAAACTGGCAGAGTTTGTGTACAATAACAGTTATCAATCCAGTATTCAAATGGCACCATTCGAAGCTTTGTATGGAAGGAAATGTCGAACACCACAGTGTTGGTTAGATGTTGGAGAGAAAGTATTGGAAGGACCAGAGTTGATCAAACTCATGAATGAAAATGTTTCCATCATCAAACAGAGATTACTTACAGCTCAGAGTCGACAGAAAAATTGGGCTGATGTTCACAGACGAGTTTTAGAATTTCAGCAAGGGGATAAGGTATACCTGAAAGTCTCACCATTCAGAGGAGTAATGAGGTTTGGCAAGCATGGGAAGTTAAGTCCGAGATTTATAGGATCATATGAAATTCTGGAAAGAATAGGAACGTTGGCATATCGACTTGCTTTACCTCCGGAACTAGATCGAGTACATAATGTATTCCACGTCTCGATGCTCAGGAAGTATGTTCCAGATGAAAGTCATGTGCTTAGGGCAACAGAGATTGAGATATCCAAGGAGTGTACATATTCAGAATATCCTATCAAGATACTCGACCGTCAAGAGAGAATTCTACGAACTAAGACAATTCCCTTTGTAAAGGTTCAATGGAGCAATCATTCACCTGATGAAGCAACATGGGAAAAAGAAGAAGAACTATATGCTAAATATCCAGATGTAAATGCGATACAAGTTTCGAGGACGAAACTTTTTAGAATGTATGGAGATTGTAATGGTCCAATTTTAAAGAAAATTATTGACCCGATTTTTTTTAGAAAAGTTTGTAAATAATAAAAATAATAATAATAATTATTATTATTATTTTATAAAAAGTGGAAAGAGCGTATAAGCTGAACACCAATTTTCTTTTCCCTCAAAATTCATTTCGTCTTCGTCATTTTTCTTCCGCTTCAGTCTCCACTCCTTCGCTTCGCCTTCGCTTCGTCCGTTTCACTCGCTTCGCCTCACTCGTCTCTTCTTCTCCCAACAACGCCGATAACTCTCGTCCCTTCATCCACTCTTGATTGTAACAGGTTCGTTATTTAAATCCCTACCAGCAGAAAACCAAACCATTCCTGTCGATTTGCAACAGAAGAAAGTTTCAGATTTTTTTTGTAAATTCGATTTTGAGTTCGAGAATCTTTCAAAAATCAGAGCTGTAGCGCACGTCTAGGAAGAAGTCGGATTTGAGCAGAAAACGTAGCAAATCGGTATGAAATGTCATGTTCGATTTTTTTTTTCTTTCGAAAATTATACAGAGATTGTAATTCGAGAATTGGTTGCTGGAACTGAGATTGTTGTTCGAAATTTTCTACTGGAACTGAGATTGTTGTTCGAAGATTTGATTCTGGAAAATTGAAAAATTCGTACACTGTATTTTTCGAAGGTGGTGATTGATTCTTTTGAAACAAGTTGATGTTCATTCCTTAAGCATGTTGAATAACATAAGTTAGGATTGTGTTAGGATATTATAGAACCAAGTTAAAAGGATATGGTTTTGATAATGTTGAAATGGATAATAGGAAATACTTGACATATCGGAGATTGTGGGAAGGGTTGTAGCTTGAACGTTGTTAGGAAGCTTGGAGGTACGTAAATGAGGTTGCATTTTCACAAATTACTTTGAGTATTTTACATTATTTATTTTTGAAATGTTTTGAATAGTAAGCATGCAAGAATTGTTTTTGAATATGATTTTTGATAAGAAATGTATTTTGTTGAAAAATAGAATTTTGAGTAACATTTTATTGTGTGTGAAAAACTATTTTGAAAGGCCATGTTTGTTTTGATTCGGTGAATACGATTTGAGGTATGTGAACTGTGGATATTTTCGTTTCGTTGTGTCTTGCATTGCGACGAGGATAAAAACGCGCATACTTTCGGCTTGTTGGCGACGAGAATAAAGAAACGCATTTCGTTTTGCCCGAAGACATAGGGGGTATAATATCTGTCGATACCCTTCCAGCGGGTATAGTCTGGAATGATATCATTGTGTCACATCCGTATTTGAGTATGCATTTGTTTCATTACAACATTGCTATGGCTAATGGTTAATTCTATATGGCTAAGACATTATATGATTATGATATTGTTATTCGTTTCTGTTACGTTTTGTTGGTTATCTGTGCAGTTATTTCCGTTATGATTCCGTTTTGTGAAATTTTGATTCCGTTAACTGTTCGGATTAAACCATATATGTGTGAAAGTTATTTTGATATGAAATCGTATTATTTTTCGTCACATTATGAAAAATGATGTTTTTGATATTTTATCAAATGTTTATTATGCTTACTATAAAAATGCTGCAACTTACCTTTACTTGTAATGTGACATATTACAGATGGAGTTGAAGACTTAGATGATGCGGATGATATTTAGATATGAAATGCAAGTTTAATTATGTTAAGAATTTAAGTTATGTTTGAGGACATGAATTATTTTATTATGTTTTTAGTTTGATTTTGGTATTTAAGACTGATTTTGGTTTATTTGGAATTTTTATGGTTTTGTTATTGTGGTTGTAGTGATCTGGTAGATCACAGGGCAAAACTTTTTAGAGGAGACTCTGCCCAAAATTTTCTAAGATAAAAGTCACGGGTAAAAAAAAATTATTAAGTCAAACATCTGATAAGAATAAAAACGTTTCCGCTAAACATAAATTCAAAGTGATAACAAAGTTTTTGAATTGAGTGAAGCCTTGTGTTCAAGCAATTGAACACGGTGGGCGACCCGTCTGGTCGGGCCGTCACAGTATCCTTCAATATTCAGATTGCATCAAGCAATTACCTTCAACTCAGGTCAGTGTGTTACTGACATACTTGCAAACGATGAGAACACAAAGACCATGCTAACAAAAAAAAATTATATGAATCGTGATCCCGCCTTGACAGGAATATATTTGTATCGTGAATTCCCACAACACTATCGGTGGATACAAAATCAAAAGAAATGGGTTCCACGGAAAGAATAAAGTTGTAGGGAGGGTATATGTTGTGTCACCATCAGAAGGTGAAAGATTCTACTTGCGTATCCTTCTAAACCATATCAAAGGGCCTATGTCTTTCGAAGAATTGAAGACTTTGAATAACACAATGTGTCTAACATTTAAAGAGGCAGCTGAAAGACGGGGAATACTTCAACATTATGATTATGTTCATCAATGTCTTCAAGAAGCATGTTCAGTAAAAATGCATCGTCATTGCAAAGATTATTTGTCTCGATATTGGTATTTTGTAAACCAACACGTGTTATAGAACTTTGGGATGAGTTCCACCCATACATGTCCGAGGATTATGGCCGATCAACTTCATCGAATAATTATTTGATTACAAATAAATTGTTGCTTGAATTACGAAGGTTGTTGCATCATCATAAGAAGAAACTCAAAGAGTTTGACTTGCCCCCTGTAAGTGTGGAGTTTTTGGATGACATGCCACTCCCTACGATAATTGAGGATGCTTTCTATTCCAATTGCAGAGGAAGATTTGAGGTCTTTTCAACTATTGAATTCTCAACGGAGGCAGGCTTTTGATTCAATCATTCAAAATATTATGTACAATTGTTCAGAACTTTATTTCATCCATGGTCCTGGAGGAACTGGAAAAACTTTCTTATTCCCTCAATATTAGCTCATCTAAGAAAGAATGGTAAAATTGTAATTGCGTTTACAACTTCTGGGATAGCCGTAACATTGTTACCAGGTGGAAGAACGACACATTCACGTCTCAAAATTCCACTTAAGCCAACAGCAGAAACACTTTGCAAAATTGAAAAACAGAAAGACCTTGCTGAATTAATATGACGTGCATCGGCTATAGTGTGGGATGAGGCCCCTATGGCTAATCGTTTGCTTTCGAATCTGTTAGCAAAAAATTTTCAAGATGTTATGGGAAACAAGTTGCCATTTGGAGGAAAAACTATGATTTTCGGTGGAGACTTTCATCAAGTATTACCAGTTGTTAAACGAGGATCGATACGGGAGCAAGTTGCTGCAAGCATTTCGAGATCGTCATTTTGGAATTGTGTCAATATCATTCACCTGCAAAAAAATATGAGATCTGCACAAGATTTTGAGTTCTCACAACTACTTCTCCGCATAGGTGATGGTCTACAACCTACAGTAAACGGTGATTTTGTACAACTACCAGAATCGATGATTATACCTTGGGAAGGTGAACAATCAATTTACCTGTTGATTGATTCAATTTTTCCATGTATGACAAAATGTGAATGATGCAAATTATATGGTTGACAGAGCCATATTAACTCCCAAAAATGTCGATGTGGACAAAATCAATAAGATCCTCATTTCAATATTTCCTGGTTAAGAAATAGAGTACACATCTTGGGATTCTGTAGAAGAAGACAAAAACATGTTTCAAGAAGAATTTTTAAACTCTCTTGGTCCAAGCGGTTTGCCACCGCATAGAATTTTATTGAAAAATGGTTGTCCTATTATGCTATTAAGAAATGTTGCACCCGAACTTGGTCTATGTAATGGGACGCGATTAATATGTCACCATTTAAGAAGAAACTTCATAGATGCAGAGATTATAACTGGACCTCATATTTTCTCCATCGAATGCCTTTGAAAAGTTAAGATGATTCTGGATTGCCATTTGAGTTGACACGCAAATAATTCCCATTTGCAGAGATTATAACAGTCGGAATATTTCTACGCAATCATGTATTCAGTCATCCTGAAACTATATGTGGCACTTTCAAGAGGAGTTTCACAACAATGC
This sequence comes from Haberlea rhodopensis, assembly GCA_907163345.1. Classification (NCBI taxonomy): domain Eukaryota; kingdom Viridiplantae; phylum Streptophyta; class Magnoliopsida; order Lamiales; family Gesneriaceae; genus Haberlea; species Haberlea rhodopensis. The sequence continues at coordinate 336,483 of CAJQUN010000131.1, read as the reverse complement.
ACAAAAATCTTGGTAAAACATGGCAAATTAGATCGACTGTCCGGTGTGTATACTAAAAATGTTGTTTATAAGGATGTTCTTTTGCCAAACAATGCACCATAAAAAAGGTGAGACGTTGTGTTTTTTGGCTTCATGATAAAATTAAATATGTTTATCGATTTTTATAATGTTGATTTAACTTAACATTATATGCAGGCGGCCACCTAACTAATTCAACAAGCATTGATGGTTATAAAGCAATTACTATTGAAGATTTAGTTTATAGTGCAGAAGGACTTGGATAGAAGTATGAAATCTAACAAATGTATGTTCGTAAATACTTTTGCAACCTTTTGGGTGCTTGATGTAAACATTTATCATTAATTTTATTAACTACTTTTTTTCCGTCAATGTGTAGAATGGCATATCAACAAGAAGACATATATGGAATAAAGTATCCCAAAATCAAGTTATTTCTTCGAATATTAAGAGTGATAGTCTCTTTGAAAAATAGCCAGAGGTTGTAACCTACAAATATTATAGTGGAATATTTTCATATTCCCGTGGTTTTTACCCTATAATTTTTAGGAGTTTTTCACATAAATTGTGGTGTTCATTTTTATATTTATTTTCTATATTTTTTATTTCATGTTGTCGAACCTAGGCCAACATATTAATCACATAAAACAAAGGGACGAAAAACAACACATAAAATTAGTATACAACCCATAAACAAAAATTATCTCAAAATAAATCTTCTATCCGAATATAATTGAGAAATATGAAAAATCCACCACCAGTGATGCTCGGGAATTAATGGTGTAAATCCCGGTGTGGCAATGATCCTTAATGAATTTTAATTGTGGCAATTATGAATTAATTGCGGTGTTGGGACTCCCGAGGATTTTAAATCCGGTATTTGGGGTCGTTGGATCCAAGGGTTGAGATTGTATTCTCATTATGGTGTTAAACCTTGGAATTGGGTTTTTGGTAGGATCTGGGGTCTGGGGTGCTTCGTGTTGGGGCTGGTAATGAAAATAGAGATTGAGAGGTATTTGTTGAACACATATGATTTTTAATGAGTCATGATGTATTTGTGGAGGACTCGGGATTTTTGAGCCTTGGTACTATATATACCAAGTGGACTCGATGTTCAGTCATTGCACGAACTTTCTCCTCTCTCTCTCTCTCCTCTCTCTTGCGCCCCCTTCTTCTCCAAACCCTTCTCTTTTCTCCCATGGAGGAAAATAGTTGGAGACTCGACTTGGGAGCCGGATTTCTCGAAGATAATTGGGTAATGTTCTTCCCCTAGCTTTTATCTTCGTGTTGGTAGTAATTTTGTTGAATTTGGTTTTAGTTTTGAATTGGGGGAAATTTATAGATTTTGGAATAATCTTGGTTCTTGTTTTAAAATGTGTTTTAACCCTTGTTGAGTGTCCTATGGTGTTTATTTGTGGTTAAAATCGAGTTGGAGGGAGTTGTGGTTGGTTGGTTGAGGTTTTGGAAGCTTTTAAAAATGATGTTTTTCGGGTTTGTGCAGCGACCGATCGATCGGTAGCATCTTACCGATCGATCGGTGCGATTACGTAGAGATGGGTAAAATTCCGAATTTTACTGATCGATCGGTAACACCTAGCGATCGATCGGTAGAGGCGAGCGATCGGTCGGTAGTGGCTACCGATCGATGGGTGCAATGCCATAGCCAAAATGCAATTTTTGGGTTTTTACCGATCGATCGGTCATAGGTTGGAGATTTTGGAAAATTATTTTGTGTTGTGGTGTCGGTGTATGCTTTGCCCAAGCCTTTTAAATGGTTAATCGTCATGGATTGATGATATAATTGGGGATTGTGAACGTGCTTGGGCACGTGGTTGCATGCTCATTAATTATTGTGAGTTATTTTATGTGTTAGTACATGATTCATCGGGTCACGAGACTAAGGCAATGTTTTATTCGGACTACGGAATTATAAGGTACGTATAACGTACGAGCATAACCTTATATCTTATCGCAATTGTTGAATGCATGTTGTAATTGCAATAAATGGGTATGTATTGTGAAATATATGATGCCGCTATGGAGCGAGCAACGGATGAGATGTTGTCGCTATGGAGTGAACATCGGTTATGAATGTCGCTGCTACTGAGCAAGCGATGAAATGGGACTATGAAACTATTGTTTAGATACGTATGATATCTATAAACATTTGTAAATGATTGGATTTTATTAATTATGTAAATTGGTAATTGGTGAATGGATTTAGTTAATCAATGAAATGATTAATTGACTTTTGCGAATTTGATGGTTTTGATTATTTTGAGAACAGGAACATCACAGGGGATTCCGTATGAGGATGATACTATCCAGGGAGTATCTTTTAAAATCCATGGCTTTAAATTCTATAAATTAGGAACTGCGATATTGTGATTATCAAAATCGTGGTATTGGTATGCTCACCCCGTGCAGGGGGCTGTCTCTGTTGGGACAGGTGGAACAGGTATAGCAGTAGCTCCGGAGTTGAGATCGAACTATGGATTGGAGGTGCTTCCAGGATCGAAGTACCAGTGCCGGCATTGAGTAGGGTACTTTATACATTAAATACACATTCACTCATTTGATGCTCGCATGTGAGCACTGCTATATGTGTATATGGGTTGTATAAAGGGCATGAGCCTTTCTCTTTTCATTTATGGGTTGCATGCAATTAATTAAGGAATTGCTAAATGAATTGAGAACATGTTAGTGTATTATAAGATGCATACTTAAGGGTTGAGTGGTATGGGGGACTTGAACATTATATAGAATAATATAAGAAATTTTATTGATGGTATATTATGCTATGGTAGCATGTGATTTTTTCCCCTGATTACATGATTGTATGCACTAAATACATGGGTTGATACACTAATAGAGGGTTAAGGGCACGAGGTCCTTACATTAGTGGTATCAGAGCAGTGGTTTGCTCTTTGGGGCTGTTGAGGGCCTAGGAACATGTTAATGGAAACGGGTAGCACATATATATGCATGATGGTAGTTAGTGTTGTGTGACACAACTATTTTGCTTATGTGCATTTACGATATGGGATTGGAAATGGAATGTGTTAATGCCAACCATTGTGGTTGCAGATATGTATTGGATGTTTGGTGCACATCATGAAGAGTCGTTGTTATATTCGAGTGATGATTTTAATGCTTTGCCGCTGTCATTTGAAGCGATGATAGAATACTTGCCGCTGTTACACGAAAGCGAGGGGTATTAATGCTGCGGTCATGACAAGCGAGGTGCATTAAAATACACTGTTATAACAAGATGTGCCGCTTGCGATGTGTATTGTGATATGGAATACCGCTGTTACACGAAAGCGAGGTATCGTTATTATATTCGAGTGATGATTTTAATGCTTTGCCGCTGTCATTTGAAGCGATGATAGAATACTTGACGCTGTCATATCGTAGGGAGGAAAGAATATTTGTCGCTAAAATATTGAAGCGATGGTAAATGCCGCATGTGATGCCCCAAAATTAATTAATTGCAATTTGAGCATTAAATATGTTTATATGATGAGTTATGGTGATAATTAAGTTATGTGTTGGAAAATGAAGTGTTAACATGATTTAATTGTATTGGTTGTTAATTATGAGGAAAGTATGGATTTAATGAAGTTTGGTGCATTTTTGTAAAAATGCATTTAAAATACCATGTTGGGGTATTTTATACATTATGTTAACTTTGGGGTTCAAATTTTAATTAACTTATAACCCCTTTACCCCACTACACTTTATCCACTTTACCCTTTCCTCTCTAAAATCCCCAATTCACTCTCAAACCGTACCCATTTCCTTATTTTCGAAACTTGGCAAGGTAGGAAGGAGAAATCTTCACAAAACTTGTGTTTGTGGGATTTTTGTTAAGATTTGGAGTCTTCAAGAGGTATGAAACCCTTCCTAAAGTTTTTATGATGTTTAGTTTTGAAATGGGTTAGCTTTTTGGTGTTTTTATGTGGGTTTGTTTGAGGATGTGTTGTATGTTGTCGGGGTAAGATTTTTGAAGTGTTTTATGTGGGTTTTAGTGAGTTATGATGATGTTTATGTTGTTGGAAAGTTTGGGTTTGAAGGGTATGAAGTTGAGCTTGAAAAATGCTCAAAAATGGTGATTTTTCGATGTACAGAGATCGGCGATCGATCGCCCGTTTCTGGCGATCGATCGCGAGCCAGCAGTAGACTCCAGAACCCTTTGGCGATCGATCGCCACATTTGGGCGATCGATCGGCGAGGCTGGCGATCGATCGCGCCAAAAGTGGCGATCGACCGCCAAGGTGTGAATTTTTCAGCATCGTCCAGTATGATCTCGCGATCGATCGGGCCTGGGCGGCGATCGATCGCGAGCTGTAAAAATATGTGTTTTTGATTTTTTGTGGGATTTTTGGATATTGGACTATATTTAGCTTCTAATATCGATTTGTATGGTTATGTAGAACCATCCCAGGTACCCACAACATCAAGGAGATAAAGTTCTCCAACTTCTCCACTTTTGGAAATAAGGTACGTAAGAAACGTACGGGCATCGGACGGTAACACATTCCTATACTATGACTACGCAATGATTGCATAAGTATTTACGATGTTTATGACGATGATTATGATAAGTAAGTTTATGATGATGATGTTTATAAGATGATGATGTTTCTAAGATGATGATGCTTATGAGATGATGATGTTTATAAAATGATGATGTTTATAAGATGATGATGCTTATAAGATGATGATGTTACAAGATGATGATGTTTATGATGTAATGATGATGATGTATGTTAAACTATGTTACTAGAAATGGTAGAATGTCCGGTGGTTGTTATGGGCAAGAGAGGAAGGTACTTACCGCTGACATAGCTAGTGAGGAGATACATCCGCTATCAAGGTGTAGCGAGGGGTATCACAATACCACTAAGAATGGAGATACATCTGTATCAAGGCGTAGCGAGGGGTATCACAGTACCGATAAGCGAGGAGATACATCCGCTATCAAGGCGTAGCGAGGGGTATCACAGTACCGCTATATGTCGAGCGAGGGGGCCAATAAGTTGGCTAGGTGCTTCTTTTTAAACATGTTTTGTGCATGTGTTGCATATGAAGTATATGATGTTATACTAACATATTTGTTTCTCTAACGATGTATTATATGAACTGCTTTTGGGTATTGTTGTTAACCCTTGTCTTGCAGTATGGCAGCAAATATCGACATAGGAGACGCGGTGAGTGTGAATGCAAGTGCTGGGCGTACCAATCCCCTACCACCGCCAGCCTTGGGTGAGGAACCTCTGAGCAACAGTTATTACCTGGGGAGCTAAGCTTGGCTCAGTTTCTGACATATCGACCCCCAATGTTCGAAGGAACTGAGACAGGGGAACAGGCTGAGGAGTGGTTAGAGAGGATCGAGCAGATATTTGTGGCAGCCCCTTGTGCTAAGACGGCCTGGATAAGGCTAGCGAAGTTCCAATTGGCCAAGAAGGCGCTGATGTGGTGGAAGACCACCGTGATAGAGCAAGAGGCTCAGGGTCAAGAAATAAATTGGAAGCTGTTCAGAACTCAGTTTCTGACCCGCTATTTTTCAGCTGCTGTACGACAGGCTAAGGAAGATGAGTTTACTAACCTCAAGCAAGGTAACATGCCTGTGTCAGATTATGCTCTTCATTACTGTTCTTTGCTCAGATATGTACCTCACATCGCCGCAAGTACTCAAGCAAAGATAAGGAACTTCATGAAGGGCTTGAGGCCGGAACTGTATGACAGGGTGATCACTTATGGCCCTGCTTGTTTTGATGACGCCCTTTCATGGGCTGAGCTAGCGGAACTGGGAGTTGGTGCATATCCTGATGCTATACCATCTCCAGCACCCCCTCAGAAATCCACTTCTGATAATTTAAGGCCGAGGGGTGATCAGTTCAAGCCAAGGGGGAACACATCAGTTTCGAGGTTCAGTGGTAAGAGGCCCGAGAACCGTTGGAGAGGAAACCGCAGGAATGACACCTCGTCAGGAAGAGGACAATCTCAGGGAGGCAAATTTGGGAAAGTTTAGTGCTCGCTTTGTGGGCAATCACATTTGACAAAAGACTGCGTAGGTTGTTACGTTTGTGGCAATAAGGGCCACTTTGCTCGGCAATGTCCCAATCGGGAGGGACAACAGAACTCTGCGGGGAGGCCTGCAGACAGAGCAGTGCAGCACAGACCACTGTTTGTATCGAGGCAGTATGGAGGTCAGCCTATGGGGCCACCTCAGGGGCATGTTTATGCATTGACCAGAGAGCAGGCTACAGCGGCTCTGGAGGAAGTAATAGCGGGTACGTGTCTGTTATTTACGCACCCTGCTTTTATATTGATAGACACAGGTGCGTCACACTCTTTCGTGTCGGCAAGTTTTGTGGAAAAGCACCACATATGCACTTCTCTGTCGCCCACGCCTCTTGTAGTCTCGACACCCGCTGGAAGAAGTATGATTACCGATCCGATTGTCTATGATGGCCTCATTTATTTTGAGGATAACGAGCTAAGATCAGATTTGATTGTTCTGGGAATGTCAGATTTTGACTGCATTGTAGACATTGATGTTCTGAACAGGTATCAGGCAGTTGTGAACTGCATGCAGAGGACTGTCCGATTCAGGTCTGATTTGGGAGTCCAGTGGACATTCTATGGGGATGGTTCTCGTTCTAAGATCCCGTTGATATCTGCGGTCAAGATGGCACAGTTGTTGGAACGGGGCCATATGTGATATCTCATCTATGCCGTTGATGTTACTGAAAAGATAGAAGAATTAAAGGTTGAGGATGTGCCCGTAGTGGTGGAGTTTCCTGATGTTTTTTCGAAAGAGATTCCCGGATTCCCACCGACAAGAGAGGTCGAGTTTGGGATTGATTTACTGTCGGGGACGTCTGTCATTTCTCGTGCCCCTTATAGGATGGCACCAGCGGAGTTAAGGGAGTTGAAGGTTCAGTTGCAAGAACTCCTTGATAAGGGCTATATACGCCCTAGCGTATCGCCCTGGGGTGCACCAGTTTTATTTGTTAAGAAGAAAGATGGTTCGATGCGGCTGTGCATCGACTACAGACAACTGAACAAAGCTACAGTAAAGAATAAGTATCCACTTCCGAGGATCGATGATTTGTTTGACCAGTTGCAGGGTACGAGGCTCTACAGTAAGATCGATCTGAGGTCGGGGTACCATCAGATTCGAGTAAGAGAAGATGATGTTCAGAAGACAGCTTTCAGGACTAGATATGGGCACTATGAATTCCTAGTCATGCCTTTTGGGGTGACGAATGTCCCAGCTGTCTTTATGAGTCTGATGAACAGAGTATTCCAGCCATATTTGGATCAGTTTGTCATTGTTTTCATTGATGATATACTCATATACTCTCGGACCGAAGAGGAACACGTGAAGCACTTGAGGACAGTACTCCAGATCCTTAGGGATCATCAGTTATATGCAAAGCTTAGTAAATGCGAGTTCTGGTTGAACAGTGTGGTGTTCTTGGGTCATGTCATATCTAGCAGCAGGATATCTGTAGATCCCAAGAAGGTTGAAGCTGTGATGGAGTGGGCTGCACCCACATCTGTACCGGAGATACGGAGCTTTCTTGGTTTAGCGGGTTATTACCGACGTTTCGTCGAGGGATTCTCTAAGATCGCTAAGCCGTTGACACAACTGACTCAGAAGGGAGTCTCGTTCTATTGGTCCGAAGCTTGTGAGGAAAGCTTCCAAGAATTGAAGCGTCGTTTGACTACGACACCTGTATTGGCGATGCCTTCTGAGAATAAGAGGTTTGCCTTGTACACGGATGCATCATTGCAGGGTCTGGGCTGTGTGTTGATGCAAGATAAGCACGTGGTGGCTTATGCTTCGAGGCAGTTGAAGCCTCATGAGACCAGATAGCCAGTCCACGTTCTGGAACTGGCGGCCATCATTTTTGCCTTGAAGATCTGGCGGCATTATCTTTATGGTACGACGTTTACCATCTTTACGGACCATAAGAGCTTGAAGTTCTTATTCACCCAAGCGGAGCTGAATATGAGGCAAAGAAGATGGATGGATTTACTCAAAGATTATGATTGTGAAATTGAGTACCATCCTGGTAAAGCAAATTTGATAGCAGACGCCTTAAGTCGGAAGGTGAAGAGTACTGCTGAGGACGCTATGTGTTTATCAGCTATGATGACCTCTTATTGCCATCTGGGCTATGATTTTGATGTGGACACGTCGCCGGTGCGAGTGTCGACCTTATTGGCTGAGCCAGACATATTTGAGGCTATCAGGAAAGTCCAGAGGTTGGATGATGAGGTTCAGAGATGGTCATCAATAGTACTTCAGGGTCAGCCATCAAAGTTCAGAGTGGCAGAAGATGGTTCCTTGAGACTTGGTAATAGTTGGGTAGTGCCGAGGGCACCAGAGTTACACCAAGGGATCTTGCACCGTGCTCATAGCAGCAGGTTTAGCATACATCCAGGAGGAAGAAAGATGTACAAGGACTTATGCGACCAATTCTGGTGGAGACGCATGAAGCGTGATGTTATAGCTTTTTTCAAAAGATGTTTGATCTGCCAGCAGGTAAAGGCAGAAAGGCAGAGGCCTGGTGGCGAGCTGAAGAGCTTGGAAGTACCTAAGTGGAAGTGGGAGCACATATCTATGGACTTCGTGACCCACTTGCCGAGAACGGCCTCTGGATTTGATGCGATCTGGGTGATCGTGGATAGGCTGACGAAGGTAGCTCATTTCATCCCTTACTGTATGACTTTCACGTATGAAAAACGTATTGTGTGCCAGTCGTATGAAAAACGTAGAAACTCACGAAGCTCAAGGCGCATGTCATCTTGATTGTGCAACATCTCCTCTTGATTGCGCCGGAGCTCGCGTTGCCCATCACGAACCAATCGCTGTTGCAATTTGAGTGCCCTAAGCTCATCCTCTAAAGATTGAAATTGTTGAGCATTGGTTGTAGGATGAGCTATTGGAGAATGGCCACGAGAAGCTCGGCGATGTGAAGATTGGGGCTGGTCCGGATCATTGGAAGGCCCTGGTGCAGACTCGGGCTCCGCCGGTGGTCTAGGAAGGCGAAGTGGCATACATGGCACACTGGTTTCCTCATAAGCCTCCCAAGGGACTTGTTCCTGGCGGCACAATTCAGTGATTAAAGACGGAAAGGGGAGACCAATCGTGGTAGAGCCTTCCACCGCTACTTTCATCGAAGAGTATATGATCTCCCCAATATCCACCGAGCGGCGTGTCATGATAGCGAAAACTAACACAGCTCTCTCCTTAGTAACCACGGCAGTGTGAGTCGATGGAAGGACTCGATGGGAGATAAAAGTAAATTAGATGTCGGCCTCTGGTTTCAACTGAGTTTTCTTACAATGTTTGATCTGCCCATCCGAATTGAGTATCCATTTTGCCCCTTCCCCACAGATTGTCTCTATCACTTCATTATAGTCAAGGTGGTGATGCAAATAAGTCGAGTATTCATCGTTTCTGAAATCCGGCATCTCATATGTGCGATTGATGCGTTCGCTAAGAAAAAGAAACTTCTTCCGCCGGATAGTCAGATACGGACCGTTCGCTTCGACTTTGAAGTTGTCATAGAACTCCTTGACTAAGGGGATGACTGCATGGCACGGGGGTGATACAAAGCGCAACCATCCGCGGCGTTCCGCCTCACGGAGGATGGACGAATCGGGTGTGTCCATATCCATTCCCCTCTCCCTCACCAAAGGCCTAGCATGCCATTTTTCATAGAATTCTGATGCGGCATGATTGGCAAAACGAGTCGTGTCATAATTCAGGGTGGGGGTGGAAGAGGAAGCCCCTCGTCTTGGCTTCTTTGTAGGTGCCATGCTATGAGATATATCAAAATGACAAGCAAATGCCTCAATGAGTTCTTACACAGTCCAACTTGCCTCAAACCACTTTCAAGAAGTTACTAAGCACCACCAAGCCTCAACAATATCAATACTAGCAAGCCTCTAACACCAATCTTCAAAATAACTTTCCTACCCACAAAGAATGCAAATCCTTGCCCACTTGCACCAAATATCTAGTAATTAGGCATGACCCGGAAATTGCAAGCCAAATTACCTCCAAATTTCGAAGCTTTGATGGAGGGTGTTCCTGGGCTTGGAGTAATCTCTCCTTGGTGCTAGAGTGGCTTCCCGATCTTGTAATCTGTAGAAGAAAATTGCACCCTTTAGCCAATAATAGTGGAGGGGAAAGGAATTTGTGATAACATGAAAAATTGAGAAGAGATTGGGAAGGAAATTTGGGATTTGAGGATTTGGGGATTTAGGGATTAGGGATTTGAAAGGAGGAGGAGATGTGAGTTGGTGTGGAGTGAGCGAATCAGAGGTGTTTAAAAACAAAACAACGCGACAGGCGATCGATCGCCTCAGATTAGGCGATCGATCGCCTGTGTCCAGTAGTATTTTTTAAAATTTTTTCGTTGAGGCGATCGATCTCCTAAAAATAGGCGATCGATCGCCTACCTCCAGTAGCATTTTTAAAAAAAATTTGCGTTTAGGCGATCGATCGCCTAAAAATAGGCGATCGATCGCCTACCTCCAGTAGCTGTTTTTGAAAAGTGCATGCTCAAGGCGATCGATCGCCTTGTTAGGCAATCGATCGCCTCCCTCCAGAGTTTTTTTTTTTTTTTTTTAAATATCGATCAAAACCTACAAAAATTAAAAAGAAAAACGAAATACCAAACCAAAATCACTTAACTAATTACTAAATTCAAAACGAAGGAGAAGGGAGAAAAATTAGTTCTTGATTTATAGTCCCAAGCTGGACTTTTTGCATCTGTCGCTTCATTCAACAAAATGGACGGTGGTGCACTCCGGTATACTGAAATCATGCCCGTGGTAGTGCTTCAATCGCTGTGCATTCACTGTGAACGTTCCCTTGGTTGGATCATAGAGTTCGATTGCACCTGATGGAAACACCTTGGAAATACGGAATGGTCCGGACCAACGAGATTTAAGCTTGCCTGGAAACAGCCTTAATTTGGAGTTAAATAATAACACCATATCTTCTTCCTTGAAATCACGTTGACTGATCCTTGCGTCATGCCATTTTTTTGTCTTTTCTTTATAGATCTTGGAATTCTCGTATGATTGGTTCCGAAACTCTTCCATTTCGTTCACTTGGAGGAGACGGTGATCACCTGCAGCAGTTAAATCAAAGTTTAGATTCTTTATTGCCCAATATGCTCTATGTTCCAGTTCAACCGGAAGATGACATGCTATTCCAAAAACTAACCGATATGGTGTGGTGCCAATAGGTGTTTTATATGCAGTTCTATATGCCCATAAAGCGTCATCTAACCGTAAGGACCAATCTTTTCGAGAAGTATTGACAGTTTTTTCTAAAATGCGTTTTACTTCCCTATTCGACACTTCTACTTGCCCACAAGTTTGTGGATGATAAGGTGTTGCAACTTTGTGGGTGACTCCATATTTGCTTAAGAGTTTGTCAAAAAGTTTGTTGCAAAAATGTGACCCACAGTCACTAATGATTGCCCGAGGCGTGCCAAATCGAGTAAAAATATGTTTTTTTCAAAAATTGCACCACTACTCTAGCATCATTAGTGCGAGACGCTGCAGCCTCAACCCACTTTGACACATAATCGATCGCAACTAGAATATAGTAGTGTGAACATGAAACTGGAAATGGTCCCATAAAATCGATGCCCCAAACATCGAACAATTCACATTCAAGAATGTTGTTCAAGGGCATCTCCTGTCTCCTAGAAATGTTACCAGTTCGTTGACACCTATCACAAGCTGAAACATACCTGTATGCATCTTTAAATAATGTAGGCCAATAAAATCCAGATTCCAGTACCTTGGCAGCAGTTTTGGTTGGACCCATGTGTCCCCCTACCTCGCGATCATGACAATGGCTCAATATAGATGACATCTCCTCCTCTGGAACACACCTCCTGATCATGTTATCTGCACAAACTTTGAACAACAATGGTTCCTCCCACATGTAGTGTATAACATCAGATAAGAATTTCTTTTTTTGATAAAATGTCATTTGTGGGAGGATACCACTAACCAGATAGTTTGCAAAATCGGCATACCAGGGTAGGGCAAGAACTTGAAAGAGCTGTTCATCGGGGAATTTTTCATTGATCTCTTCCACCTCATTATCATGTTTCTCAATCTCAAAATCAATCCTAGATAAATGATCCGCCACTACGTTCTCTACCCCCCTCTTATCCTTAATTTCTAAGTCAAATTCTTGCAATAAAAGAATCCATCGGATTAAACGTGGTTTAGCGTCTTTTTTAGCAAGAAGATACTTGAGTGCCGAGTGATCAGTGTACACAATGACTTTTGATAGACAAAGATAAGAGTGAAATTTATCGAAGGCAAATACTACTGCTAGAAGTTCTTTCTCAGTGGTGGCATAGTTCTGTTGTGCCTCATTTAACGTTCTACTAGCATAGTAAATAGTGTGAAATACCTTATTCCTTCTTTGTCCCAATACTGCTCCGACAGCTGTGTCACTTGCATCACACATCAACTCAAATGGTATATCCCAGTCAGGTGCTATCAAAATAGGTGCTGTGACCAATCTCTCCTTTAGTGTCTCAAATGCCTGCAACCAATCAGCATTAAAATCAAATGGTGCTTCTTTAGTCAACAAGTGAGATAAAGGTTTTGAAATTTGAGAAAAATCCTTTATAAATCGTCTATAGAACCCAGCATGGCCTAAGAAACTGCGAATTCCCTTCACTGATACTGGTGGAGGTAGTTCCTGTATCACTTGTACCTTTGCTCGATCCACTTCAATACCCTTTTGGGATATTTTATGGCCCAAGACTATTTCTTCTTTTACCATGAAGTGACACTTCTCCCAGTTTAGTACTAAGCTGTTCTCCTCACACCTTGTCAATACGAGATCAAGATTATGCAGACATGCATCAAATGAATTTCCAAACACAGAAAAATCATCCATGAATACTTCTAAAAACATTCCTACCATGTCATGGAATATCGACATCATGCATCTTTGAAACGTAGCCGGTGCATTACATAACCCAAAAGGCATTCTCCTAAATGCAAATGTACCATAAGGACAAGTGAAGGTGGTCTTCTCTTGGTCCTCAGGTGCAATTGCTATCTGATTATATCCCGAATACCCATCTAGGAAGCAATAATAATCATACCCAGCTAGTCTCTCTATCATTTGATCAATGAAGGGGAGGGGGGAGTGATCCTTACGTGTAGCTTCATTAAGTTTTCTATAGTCAATACAGACTCTCCAACCAGTGACTGTCCTAGTAGGTATTAATTCATTCTTTTCATTAGTAATAACAGTCATACCTCCCTTCTTTGGTACACATTGCACCGGACTCACCCATGCACTATCTGAGATAGGATAGATAATACCTGCATCGAGTAGCTTAATCACTTCCGCCTTGACTACTTCTTGCATCTTTGGATTCAAACGGCGTTGTGGTTGCACCAACGGCTTGTAAGTGTCTTCCATCAGAATTTTATGCATGCACATCGATGGGCTTATTCCTTTTATGTCCGCCACTTTCCATGCAAAGGCTTGCTTGTGCTCCCTCAAAATCCTAAGGAGCTTCTCTTCGTCAATACCTGTCAAAGATGAAGACACAATTACTGGTAGAGAATTACTATTACCCAAATAAACATACTTGAGGTGAGTTGGTACTGTCTTGAGTTCAAGATTGGTGGTTCTTCAATTGAAGATTTCTGTGGCTTGATGTCCCTTTCTCCCAACTCTCCTAAATTATTGCTTTGACGTCTAATGTAAGGAGGGTTAGCTCGCATCTGAGCAACTATCTCTTGTTCTTCTTCATTCTCAAGCATGTCCTCATCATTAGTGAGATAAGCTTCCACTACATCCTTGCATTCTGTTCGAAATATCATGTCAGATAACACATCAACATGGTCAATACTAAAACACATATGCTCGTCATGAGGGTGTTTCATAGCTTTAAAAACATTAAAAGTAACTTGATCCTCCCCTACACGGAGGATCAACTTCCCTTGATGCACATCTATGAGTGCTTTGCCAGTGGCCAAGAATGGTCTTCCCAAGATCAAGGGCATTTCAGCATCTTCTTCCATATCTAACACGAGAAAATCCACCGGGAAAATGAATTTATCCACCTTGACAAGTACATCCTCGATGAGTCCTCGTGGGTAGGTGATAGATCTATCCGCCAGTTGAAGTGACACTGTAGTGGGTTAGGCTCGCCTAATCCCAACTTCCTGAAAATTGACAGTGGCATTAAATTAATACTCGCACCCAAATCACACAAAGATTTAGTAAATGAAATAGAGCCAATGGTGCAGGGTATAGAGAAACTCCCTGGATCTTTTCACTTAGGAGGCAATTTGTTTTGCACAATCGCTGAACACTCATCTGTTAAACTTACCGTCTCATGCTCTCCTAATTTCCGCTTATTCGATAAAATTTCCTTCAAAAACTTAGCATAACTAGGCATTTGAAGTAAAGCATCAGCAAATGGTATATTGATATGTAATTTCTTAAAAATTTCAAGAAATTTTGCAAAACTTGCATCTACCTTAGCTCTTTTTAATGCAGCGGGAAAAGGAGGTGGGATTTGTACCTGCATTGGTGGTGTGATGGGTGTCTTGATAGAAGACTTAGCTTTAGCTTCAACGCCTGCTTCAGTCTGTTCACTTTCCTCTATTTGTACTTCCTCAACTTCCTCTTTCTCCTCAGTGGGTGATCCAATCTGCTTACCACTTCTCAATGATATAGCCTTTACTTGCTCCTTTGGATTTTTCTCGGTATCGCTAGGTAAGGTCCCTTGCATTCTTCCTGACAAAATATTCGCCAACTGTCCCACTTGAGTCTCCAAGTTCTTTATTGATGCATCCTGGTTCTGCATTCTATTCTCCGTTGATGTAATAAACTTGGTCATCAACTCTTCCATACTCGGTTTTGATTTATAACCCGGTGGAGGTTGTGGATTCAAAACATTCTTTTGGTTAGACCAAGAGAAGTTTGGATGATTCCTCCACGGTTGGTTATAATTGTTGGAGTAAGAGTTACCCTGTTGTGGCCTGTTTCCTACAAAGTTAGCATTTTCAGTAGATTGCACAAAAGGATTACCTGCTTGGCATTCTGTACTCTGATGGTTGCCTCCACATAATTCACGTATGACTACTTGAGCTTGCATCGCTGTCATGCTCAAGCTATCCATTTTCTTATGCAATGCCTCCAACTGAGCTTGTATAGATGTCACCTCATCAACTTGATGCATCCCAATCGGTCTTTTAGGCACATTCCTTTCGGACTGTCACTGGTAACTGTTGGATGCCATCTCTTCCAAGAGTGTGTAAGCTTCCTCAGGTGACTTTCTCATAATCGAACCTCCTGCTGCTGCATCAATCATAGATCTATTAGCAGAAAATAACCCATTGTAAAATGTTTGTACCTGAAGCCAAATCGGAAGGCCATGATGTGGGCATCTTCGAAGTAAATCCTTGAAGCGCTCCCAAGCTTCATATAGAGTTTCCGGATCATGTTGCATGAATGTGGTGATATCATTGCGCATCTTAGCTGTCTTGGAAGGGGGAAAGTATCTTGATAGAAAGGCTTGAGCCATCCCCTCCCAAGTAGTGATCGACCCTGCAGGCAATGAATTCAACCAGCTCTTAGCTTTGTCATTCAAAGAAAAGGGAAAGAGACGTAACCTGATGGCGTCGTCAGTGACGCCATTGTGCTTGAACGTGTCGCATATCTCCAAAAAGTTGGAGATATGAGCATTAGGATCATCAGCAGGCGATCCTCCGAATTGCACAGAGTGTTGAATCATCTGAATTATGGCAGGCTTGATCTCGAAGTTATTAGCCTGAATCCTTGGTCTTGTGATGCTAGACATGGTGCCTTGAAAAGATGGTTGTGCATAGTCCATCATGGACCTTATAATTGGCACTTCATCATTATGTTGTTCACCATTCCCTCGATTGTTCTCAGCCATCTCTCTTGTTGCTTTCCGAAGTCTTCTGCAAGTTCGTTCAATCTCTAAGTCGAGTGGCTCTAATAAAGGTCTGTCACTTCGTAGCATGCACTACAAAGATAACTCCCTGCAAAATTCAACACCACGAAGGAAAAACAGTAATGAAATCGTATAAACCGTAATAAAAATAATTATAAAAGAAAAAATGGCTAAATTATAGTCAACTAATCTCTTATGATATTACTTAAACTAGTCCTCGGCAACGGCGCCAAAAACTTGATCGCTTTTTATTTTAAACAATTAATTCCAATCTAGCGATTTTAGACCGCAAGTGCACGGTGTCAAGTTTTAGTATAGATAGGAAGATACGGATTGTCGAACCCACAAGGACTAGTAGTAATTACCAAATTTAACTAGCGTTCTATATTTAACCTACGAAACTGGTTGAAAGATGAACTAATTTAATCAACTCCAATATTCAACGCACCACAGAGAATTAAGATAATAAACAGTAGAGATAAATATCGAGACTTCGGTTCACTTGAGTAATCCCCCACAATTTACCTACTAGTTCTAATTAAAATTAATGCATCTAAGGTGACAAGTTTTCCGATTATATCCAATATACTCTCTCGAGCTATATTAAACCTAACACTGAATTGCAGTAAGTAACTCTCGTTCACTTATTTAACAATTCAATGTTGCATACGTTCTATGAAAACCCTTAGCCTTCGATTACTAGATATCTATAGCTATCACTCGTGTATTTGACGTCATCTCTCGATCTCGGTCTGAAATCCACGGTTTATGTTATTGGTTCCGTTTCACAAAATCATCTCTCGATCTCAATTGCAAACTAACAACATTCAAAGAGTAGCTAATTCTTCAAAAGCATTAACAGCATAACATAAACTCAAAAATAACAAAAACTCAATCAAAAACTAGAATTAAAACACTGGGTTCATACACAAGATCCCCTTGTCTCGATAACAAACTTAGCCTAGCATATTAACGGAAAAACAACGTTTTATAATATCTAACAACATTATAAACGTTGGAATTCGAAAATAAAACTACACAAAAGTTCAGAAATACTAGTAAACACTCGATGTTGAATCGTGCGTCGATCCGTTGTTCCCGTCTCTAGCTGCGTTCCTTGAATCGTCTTGAATGAATCTTCTCTTCCAAAGGGTGGCTGCCTATCCAGAGGTGAAGAACCCTTCTAATGACCTAAAAATCTCTTTTTATATGTCTCCTCACGAGCTCCAATAATCTGGTACCAAAAATAACCCCAAAACTTAATTAAGGAAGTTTTTTATTCTGGGACTCTGCACGCGATCGATTTCTTCGAATTGGGCGATCGATCGCCTTCAGCTTTTTCTCCTCGGCGATCGGTCTCTTCAAGATAGGCGATCGATCGCCTATATGTTCTGCCCGAGGCGATCGATCGCCTGATTTGTTGCGATCGATCGCCTATCGCTTGAAAAATTCCACGAGCTCACTGCCTTCAGGCGATCGATCTCTTCGAAATAGGCGATCGATCGCCTGAAGCTTTTATCGATTTTTTAAGTCATTTTGATATCTTTTCCCACGGGTTGCCTCGTACTGTCATAGTTCCACCTCCTCATCCATAAAACGGGGTTTTTTCCAGTATTTCTTGCACTTCTACTGGATTCCTGGAAATACAACAAAACACAACCAAAAGTATAAAATCTTCCAAGAATCACTATAAAAATCGCAAGAAATATATGCAAATATAAGTGTAAAAATGACACTTATCAGCTGTGGTGAGGTTGCATGGGGTTCCAGTCTCGATTGTGTCTGACAGAGACCCAAGGTTTACTTCACGTTTCTGGGAGGGTCTCCAGACAGCTTTGGGCACAGAAGTGAGACTGAGTACAGCTTCTCACCCTCAGAGAGATGGTCAAACAGAGCGTACTATACAGACGCTCAAAGATATGCTGAGGGCATGTGTATTGGAGTTTGATACTCCGTGGCAAGATTCATTACCACTAGTGGAGTTCTCGTATAATAACAGCTATCAGGCGAGCATTCAAATGGCCCCTTTTGAAGCTCTTTATGGTCGACGCTGTAGGTCACCGCTGTATTGGGAGGACTTGACTAGTAAAGCGGTCGGAGGACCGGATATGATAAAGGATATGGAAGAAAAGATTAAGTTGATACGCCAAAAGATGAAAGCGGCCCAGGATAGGCAAGCAGGCTATGCCAATAAGCGGCGACGACCGCTAGAATTCCAAGTAGGAGATAAGGTCTTCTTGAAAATCTTCAGGGATGTGGTTCGTTTTGGTATGCAGGGGAAGTTATCTCCGAGGTATGTTGGGGTATTGCAGCGTATCGGTACATTGGCCTACCGTTTGGCTCTACCGCCGTCTTTATCTGGGATTCATGATGTTTTTCATGTCTCTATGCTACGGAAGTATGAGCCAGACCCGTCTCATGTATTACAGCCTACTGAAGTGCAGTTGGACTCAGATGTATCCTACGTAGAACGACCAATCTGAATTCTGGATCGAGAGGATCGCAGATTACGAAGCAAGATTATACCGATGGTCAAGGTTCAGTGGGATCGTCGGGGTGTCGAGGAGGCTACGTGGGAGGCGGAGCGGCATATGGTGCAGCATTACCCGGAATTATGCTGGTATGATTTATGTTTAGTTTCATTTTGGGTAAGTGCATGCGATTTCGAGGAAGAAATCTTATAAGTAGGGGAGTATTGTGATGCCCCGAAATTAATTAATTGCAATTTGAGCATTAATTATGTTCATATGATGAGTTATGGTGATAATTAAGTTATGTGTTGGAAAATGAAGTGTTAACATGATTTAATTGTATTGGTTGTTAATAATGAGGAAAGTATGGATTTAATGAAGTTTGGTGCATTTTTGTAAAAATGCTTTTAAAATACCATGTTGGGGTATTTTATACATTATGTTAACTTTGGGATTCAAATTTTAATAACTTATAACCCCTTTACCCCACTACACTTTATCCACTTTACCCTTTCCTCTCTAAAATCCCCAACTCACTCTCAAACCCTACCCATTTCCTTATTTTCGAAACTTGGCAAGGTAGGTAGGAGAAATCTTCACAAAACTTTTGTTTGTGGGATTTTTGTTAATATTTGGATTCTTCAAGAGGTATGAAACCCTTCCTAAAGTTTTATGATGTTTAGTTTTGAAATGGGTTAGCTTTTTGGTGTTTTTATGTGGGTTTGTTTGAGGATGTGTTGTATGTTGTCGGGTAAGATTTTTGTATGTTGGGCCATATGAGGTATTGCAGCGTATCGGTACCTTGGCTTACCGTTTGGCTCTACCGCCGTCTTTGTCTGGTATACATGATGTCTTCCATGTCTCTATGTTGAGGAAGTATGAGCCAGATCCGTCTCATGTTTTGCAGCCTTCAGAGGTTCAGTCGAGTTCAGATGTATCCTATGTGGAACGACCAGTCAGAATTCTGGATCGAGAGGATCGCAGACTTCGAAGCAAGGTTATATCGATGGTCAAGGTTCAGTGGGATCGTCAAGGTGTCGAAGAGGCCACGTGGGAGACGGAACGGCATATGGTGCAGCACTACCCGGAACTATTCTCTGGTATTTGATTTATGTTTAGTTTCTTTAGGGGTAAGTGCATGCGATTTCGAGGTCGAAATCTTATAAGTAGGGGAGTATTGTGATGTCCCCGAAATGATTAATTGCTTTTAAGGCGTTAATTATGTTCATATGATTAATTATGGTGATAATTGCTTTATGTGTTAGAATTAATTACCATATAGAAATGCTTAGTCACATGTGGGCGTGACCCGGCAGAGTATTTCAGGGTGCATGTTATGCATGTTGGGTAATTGGGTGCTTTAATGGCTTAAATGTGTTGGTGATAAATTATTTGGTGAAACATGCATTTAATTGGGATTTTGGCGCATTATGATGAAATGCTTTTAAAATACCATGTTGGGGTATTTTATACATCATGCTAATTGTTGGGGTGCAAATTTAATTAAACTCTTATAACCCCCACTACCCCACCTTTTATTCACTTTACCTTTACACTCAAAAATCCTCAAATCATTTCCCCAAACCCTCATTTCCCTTCATTTTCGTTTTTTGGCTTCAAAGTGGAAGAGAAGTTCTTGCAAAAGCTTTACTCTTGTGATTCTTGGTAAGATTTAAGACCTAGGAAGTGTATATATCACTCCTTGTTGTTTTTGTAGTGTTTGGTTTGAGTTTGGATTGGTTTTGAAGGGTTTTGAAATGGGTTTGTTTGGGTTGGTATGATTTTTGGTTAGATGTTAGACTTTTGATGGTTTAATGATGTTTGTTGAATGTTTAAAGTGTTTTAATGTTTTTGAGTTGTTGGTATAAGTTGTTGAGGTTGGTGAAGGTTTTAATGTGCAAAAATGGTGATTTTCGTTGTACAGGGGCTGGCGATTGATCGCCCGTTTCTGGCGATCGATCGCGAGCCAGCAGTAGGCTCCAGAAGCCTTTGGCGAACGATCGCCACTTTTGGCGATCGATCGGTGAGGTTGGCGATCGATCGCCGAAGCCAAATTTTTTCAGCAACGGACAGTGTGATCTCGCGATCGATCGGGGCACCTTGGCGATCGATCGCGAGACACACAAATGTGTGATTTTGATTATTTTGTGGAATTTTTGGATATTGGACTATAATTGGCTTCTAATATTGAATTGTATGGTTGTGTAGAACCATCCCAGGTACCAACAACGTCAAGGAGATAAAGTTATTCAACTTCTCCACTTTTGAGACTAAGGTACGTAGTGAGACGTACGAGCATCGGACGGTAAACGTGTTACACATTTGATTATCGTGGATAGTGAATCCTTGCATGTGATGGCATATGTGAAATGATAGTGATATATTGTGATAATGGAATCAACTATTGTGTTTGATTATTGTGGTAGAATTGATGAATGTTCCGGTAGCATTTATCTCCGAGCGAGGGAGGTACTTGCCGCTGTCATATGAAGCGATGGTAGTATGATATTTGCCGCTGTCATGTCTAAGCGAGGTAACATGCCGCTGTCATTGTCGAAGCGAGGGATATCATATGATGCCGCTATATGTCGAAGCGAGGGGTCCTAAAATTCCGCTGTTGTATTGGGACCGGAACAGTCACAATTCTAGTGATTAATGTGGAATATTGTGGTTATAACTGGAACGTGGTATCGACCATTATATTGTGAACTAATGATTTGTGCATGAGTTTATGAAACAGGAACAACCATGAAATGTGCTATGTGGTAAACCAAGGAGCATATCTATTAATCGTCTCATGCGCTTAATTATTTCATTATGTTGGATTGTGTTAAATGGTGATGTATATGCTCATGGTGAATTGTTCCTGTAGGTACACTTTTGGACCAAAGGGCTAAGGGTCGGGTTGAGGTTATGAGCTAAAAGAGGCATGAAAGGAGATAGGATGCAGGAATCTTTTTTTTGGATAGTCTCTACTCTAGGAGTAGTATAATTCTATCGCTCAAACATTCATTATTGAGAATGTAATTAATTAGCTTTTGAAGTTTTATTTTAGCTTGTAATCTTATTGAGCTCACGTAACAACCGGAACCCTAAGATGTCTTTAATGCATGTTTAGCCCTATTTATGTCTTGATTAATCTATTAAGGTAGGGAGGCCTTACACACAACATCAAGGAGATAAAGTTCTCCAACTTCTCCACTTTTGGAAATAAGGTACGTAAGAAACGTACGGGCATCGGAGGTAACACATTCATATACTATGACTACGCAATGATTGCATAAGTATTTACGATGTTTATGATGATGATTATGATAAGTAAGTTTATGATGATGATGTTTATAAGATGATGATGTTTCTAAGATGATGATGCTTATGAGATGATGATGTTTGTAAAATGATGATGTTTATAAGATGATGATGTTTATAAGATGATGTTACAAGATGATGATGTTTATGATGTAATGATGATGATGTATGTTAAACTATGTTACTAGAAATGGTAGAATGTCCGGTGGTTCTCAATACATGCTGAGTGATTGTTCTCATAACCAACTTTAATAGCCAAATTAATAACATGACATGCACATCTACTATGAAAAAAACACCATCAAGCATTGCTTTTAGATAGGTCTTTAAATCACGCATCGCAGCATTGTTATTCGCAGTTAAACGGTAGTTCACATCTAATCACATATCTAACAAGTGACCTACGGTTAATTTCAGCAGTTAAAATAAAAATCGTGCCAGTGAGAACATTAATTTGTTCTTGTGTTGCTTCTATACCTAATGGTTGTAATGTTGTCTCATCAAAATTATGTTTTTTCACTAACTATTTTTTAAATGTTCCGATGCCTCCATTGGAACCACCAGCTTTATATGAATATTGTATCTTACATAATTTACATATTGCAACAGATTCATTAGTACCTTCTTTTTGAGCGAGTTCAAAGTGATCTCATATCTTACTTCTTTTGGCACGAGTCGGTTGTCTACTCGCTACTGCAGTGGCTCCGGTTGACTCCACTTGTTGTATCTCTTGGGCTTGGGCAGCAGGAGGTTCGGCAGGTTATTCGGGTTATTGCGGTTCGACGTTCATAGATGAACCACCAACATTGAGGTCAGCAAAAAAATCATAACTTTCATTTAACTCAGGAATTGGCACAGACAAATTCATTGCCGATGATGAACTAAGTGATAGACGACCCGGGACGAGACCCCGACTGCGACCCTGGCTACGACCAGCGCCGCTGCTAGATGAAGATGTCATTATTAAGTAAAATGTAGATATCACAATGGAGAGAGAAATATGAGATTGAAGTATATAACTTTGCAAGAATGAATTGTGAGGATTTACAAAGCACAACACACCTATTTATAGTTTTTAATTTTAAAAAATAAAATGTGAACGTTTGGCAACGGCTAAAGAGCCGTTGCGAACATTAAGCAATGCAATGACTTTATAGCCGTTGCCTTGCTGACATGCTTTTAAATATTTTTTTCCCGAAACTTACCGGTTCCAAACCGGAATCGGTCTGGTAGCACCGAAACTGATGGTGCTGTTGGGATATGCCCTAAGACAAGTCATTAGATGATTGTTTAAGACATACAATGTTTATGGATTTATGAATGGCAATTCATTATTATATGTTATTCTTTTAACTGTGCATTGTGAATTAATATATATGTTAATGTCCTTAGAATAATATTGTATTATTCTTAAAGATGTCCCTAGTCAAGTATTATCATGAATAGGGATAATGATAATACGTAGAGACTAGTATATGTTGATCGATGAATTGTTCATTGATATGAGATATCAAATCAACATATGGGTACATGTTAGAGAACGATGTACTGGACAGACCCACCATGAGAATGCAACATGGATAGTTATATGATCGTCATATGCAATTCTCACAGTGATAATAATGTATGTAATCCTTACGACTTGTGATCATCAGAGATCCCAACATAAGGAGTTATGTATCTTGATATCGTCAAACGTTACCCGTAACAGGGTAATCTATAAAGGCGACTATTGGATACACTACGAATTATGTAGAGGGATGTTGACTGATCGAGATAGGATTTGTCCCTCCTATATAACAGGAGATGTGTTTGGCCCTTGATCAAGTGAGAACTAAAATGCATGGCCATGCTCGAATGAGTCGATATGAGATATCGAGCTTATTCGTTTATTCTAGTTCTACTTGGGGATCAAGAAATAAAGATTGGATATACGAGTATGACTATTCCATGACTCGTGTTCAATCTAAACACAAAGGACAAAGGGATTAAGTTACATGATTAATATTATCACAAGTTCTAAAGGTTATGTCGAGTCATTGACATTCTTGTAATTTGGGTAACATTGATGTGTTGCTAGATACCGCTCAATGTTTGAGACGTAAAATGAGATTTTACGTCACTGCCAACATTACAAGATCCTATCGGGTCGCACAAAAGATTAAATCGAGAAGGGGAATTAAATTCATGAGATGAATTAAATAATTAAGAAGAGTCTTAATTAATAATCATAATGATTAATTAAATCATGGGCTTAAGCCCATGAGGCTTTATGAAAGCCTTTAATTAATTATATAAAAGATGATTACAAGGTGTTTAATTAAAATATAACTTCATAACATTAAACCTACACACAACATAAGCTCTCGGCCGCCTCTTGCAATTTGCTCTCGGTTTTTCTTTGATAGCCGAAGAGGGATTGTGATTCCGGCGAGTTTTCGATTGAGAATCGAGTGTGTGTTCCTTGTTCCGGTTTAATAACTTGTCTAGCAACTTGTTATTAAACCATCCCTTCACCCGATTTGATCGTGTGGATACCGTTGAGGCAAAACTCATCGAGTTTTGCTATTGACTCGGAGAAGGCGTAGGACGTGGTGCTGCTCCGTGGATTCTGCTTCAAACACGCTACAAGGGTGAGACCTTCGTATTACCTTAATCCGATATGATAACCTATGTATAGATCCGGTGTTAGTAATCCTAAAAATTTTATTCCGCTGCGCTGTATGCTCATGGGATTACTTACAGGTGCTACCGGTTTGAAGGCATGGAACCATCCCGGATCGATTTTTTACCGGTTCCGGGGCGGTCCGAAATTGGTTAGCCCGGTTTCGATTCCGAACCGGGCTAACCGTTTCGGTTTCGGGCATGATCCGGATGACTCAGTCCGATAAGCACCCCTATGAGAAGTACATGTGGTCAATATATTCCAAATCTAGATTACAAGGTAACAAAATTTATCCCGCATGAAAGATAAGCGGTCCATTGTAGCTAATTTTCAATTAGCACAAAGCCAAAGCATAAATGCTTGTTTAGGTAGAATAATTTTCCAAAAAAATGATGTGGCAATAAAAATTACTGACTCGAGGAAATATGACCAAAGCTAAAAAAACAAATTTACAAGATCAATATCTAATTTTAAATATTTAAAGGATCAAAACTTAAATATATCAACTAAGAGGACCATTTTGATAATTTCCCAAATGAAAAAAGAGGCATTCGAGAGAGAGCTCTATAAACCATTGTGGGCACAACTCAAGTTCATTTTTTTATAAAACAAATTCAAATATCGAAATTATCTTCCCATTGGTCCATTTACAATCACGGGGATCCTCACCCTAAGAAACCCAACGCCATCGATTGTTTTCCGAATCCAACGGTTCCCACCACCTGAACAGAAAACCTCACAACACCACCACTGCTATAAAAACTCTCACGACTTTGCTAAATTATCAACGAATTCATTTACATATTCCTTTTCGGGGTCAAAATCCTTTTTCATGGAGACCACAGCAAAAGTAAAGAAGGGTGCCGGAGGGAGGAAGGGCGGCGGCCCGAGGAAGAAATCGGTGACCCGTTCTGTCAGAGCCGGTTTACAGTTTCCGGTCGGGAGAATCGGGCGTTACTTGAAGAAAGGCCGTTATGCGCAGAGGGTTGGAACAGGAGCTCCCGTTTACTTGGCAGCTGTTCTTGAGTATTTAGCCGCTGAGGTACTAGTTTTGTGTTTTAGATCCTTTTGTTCTGATTTGGATCTGTTTTTTTTTCTTTTTTAAAACTTTTTTTTATTTGTGGCTCTCGAATTTGATACTCGGAGTTGCAATGAAGTTCCTGGTTTTGATTCTCTGTAATCTCAAAATTTTATATTTAGATTTCGTTGTGTTCTTAAATGTCTATTGTTCAATTTTACACATGGGACATTATTTTCAACGTCGGGATTTTGTGGTTGAGGGGCTTGATATGTTCTAAACTTGTTTTTAGTAGTGGGCTTAGGATTTGATTTTTCGGAATTGAAGTGAAGTTCCTCGTTTTAATTCACTATTTGTTCAAGTTGTACAAATGGTACATTGAGTTCGACATTGGGGTTTCGTGGTTGAGGGACTTGATTTGCTCTATAGTTCGTGAATTTGGATTTGTTGATTTTCCATCCAATTTGTGGTGCATTTTCTTAATGGGTTCTTCTAGTATGCCTGTTGGTGTATGCTTTAAGCTTTTTTCTCTTCAATCATTTGCCACTTGGCTTCTTGAATACTTGCCTGCTGAGGTATAGATTTTATGCTGTAGATTCCGATCTGTTTTTAGCTCGAATTTTTGTATTATTGAAATTGCAATGAAGTTCCTGGTTTTGATTCTCTCTTGTGCCAAGTTTACAAACGGGACATCGAATTTTGTGGTTGATGGATTCGATTTTCCCTATAATTTGTCAACTTAGCCAATTTTATTACATTTTCTCGATGCGTTCTGCTGGTTTGCAGGTTGGGCCATGCTTAAGCTTTTTTTTTTATTTACTTTTTCTTTTTCTGTGTTTATTGGATCTTTAAATCTGAAACTTTTGCCACTTGATTCTTGGCGAAAGGTGCTGGAATTGGCTGGAAATGCTGCTCGTGACAACAAGAAGAACAGGATCATCCCTAGACATGTTCTCTTGGCTGTGAGGAACGACGAAGAACTGGGAAAGTTGCTGCATGGAGTCACGATCGCCCATGGTGGCGTGCTTCCGAACATCAACCCGGTGCTATTGCCTAAGAAGAGTGGCGGAGAGACCGCTGCGAAGGTGCCTAAATCTCCTTCCAAAGCTACCAAGTCTCCGAAGAAGAAGTCTGCTGCTTAGTTTGGTTTAGCATTTTCTTGATTAGAAATGTTTGGCTCTTCTGGGCTTAGGATGAGATGAACCACGGTTGTAATCTTTATAGTTCTTTGTTCTTTTAGATGTACTCTTTTGTGGAATTCTATGAATCAATGAAACAGCTTGCTTGAGAATTTAAGCCTGCAATGTCAATTTTTAGTTTTGTTTTGAGCTTTCAAAGGTGGTTGAATTTTCTTTGAGTGTTTTTGGTGCATTGATCTTTGTGTTCTATGCATTGCAGATGTGTAGTGACTGATAAAAATAGATGGTTAATTCAAGTGGAATTGAATGACCGACTTAAGATTAAAATGTTGAGATGTGGTTGCTGCATTATATGTAATTTTGAGTGTCAGGCCTTTATGTTTGGGGTGTTATTCAAGACCTTGACATGATGAGGCTGTTGTGTAGAAAATAGACTCCGTATTAGTTTCTTTAATCGTAAATGGTTCAAGAAGAATTTTCATCACAGTAGCTAATTTAATGCTTGTACGTTTTTCCGCTTATGATTGCATAAATATTTCAGGGGTGTTTTTTTTTTGGCAAAATTAATTAAATAATTCCTAAAACACCGTGGGTCGAAAAGTATTTATCCAATTATGGTAAACCACCTTTTTTTTGTTTTTTTAATTTAATTTAATATAGAAACCGTTTTTGAAAAAGCAGGTTTCTGATTATTTAAAAAATGGTTTCTATTTAATTTTTTGAAAAAGTAACGGTTTCATTAAAAAATTATTTTTTTGTAAACTTTTGGCTTTGAAATCACGAAATTTTCAAACAATTAATTAGGAAAAAGGTGTTGACACGGTTAATTTAGCATAATTAACAAGTTTTTCTTTGAAAATTATAATGGACTTTGAACCTAAACCAATTACAATTGGACTTTTAACCTAAAACAAATACAATTACTAAACTTTTTTTCTTAGATATAATTTTTTTAATAAATTTTAGAATAATTCAACATAAATATAACTGAATCGACATAACCTATATCACACCACTTAAATTAATAACGTCATATTTTAATTAATTAATAATACGGTGTAATAATTATTTATATATTTAACTAATAATATGAATTAAATCTTAATAATTATACCATTGGATGTTTATTTGTTTTTATTTTTCATAAAGGGATATTTTGATAAAACAATTAGTATATTTTACATTTCATATATAGTTAATAGCTATTGAATTAATATTATAAGACACCTCTTGGTAAGTAGAATGTGATAAATGAATGATAAATAATAAGAGTGATTAGAAAGATAAAGTTAAGGATAAATAATGTAGTGTGATAAGTTATACGATGTTTAATATGATTTTAAAATGATGGATTAATTTTATGTATTATATTATAATTACCGAAATATCCCCATACTATTAACAATTTACTATGAAATTACAAAGTCCAAATTAATAACGTATTTAATTAATTGGATAAATAATTAAATATTTACAAAGATATTTTATAAAATAATATAATTTAGATATTTAAATAATAAATTCAAAAATATTATTTTAGTTATAAAATAAATTAAAATAAAATTATAAACTACTTATTTTAATAATAATAATAATAATTTATAATAGAAATAAATTATTAAAAATAAAAATAATAATAATAATAATAAGTTAATATAAAATATCTAAAAACTAAAAAATAATATAAATAATAAGAGTAGTAGTAAAATAACTACAAATATTAATTAAGAACATAAAAAAATTAAAATTAATAATAATATATTATTGTAACAACTATTAATGTGAATATTAATTTTAATAATAATAAATGTTACTGATAATTACAATATTATTCCAATTATAGATTATATTTAAATATTATTAAATTTTCTAATTATTTAAATTCAAGTATATTATAGGAAAAAATTATAATCATTCACTATCATTCAATAACCCATGGTATTATTTAACCATCAAAGGAATGATTAGAATCTACACAGTGTGGGCCAGATCCGGGCCAGATGTGGGGGACGAGCTACCACATTTTTTATCTTGCCTACCAAACGCATGATAAGTGAGTGATTAAATATTAATCACCTCTTATCATGCATACCAAACACATCCTAACAAGAGTATGGATTATATAGATAGATAGATATAGAAAACTTATATATACTAGTAGACGACGCACACGCGTTGCATGTGTAACGTAATATATAATGCATATGAATTGATTCGTGTAATGAATAAATGAGACATATACATCGGTTAATATTACAATTCAAAAGATGCAACAAAAAACCACAACAAATCATTGGAGGGGGTAGTTTAGTAAATTCAAATTTGACATACCAAGATAGTTATTATAAGGGGCTTATGCATTATAATATAGTAAGATATATTGATTTACAATGATATAATGCTTAAAAAAATTCTTTGAAAAACTAAAGGTGGAACCGTGTTTACAAAAACGGTTTCACCTTTATTAATATAAAAAACCAATTTGCAAGCCTTTTGTACAAATTCATTTTTGAGTAATAAATAAACCGTTTTCCTATAAAACAGTTTCTTTACAAATATTTGTAATGTAACGGTTTCTTTACAAAATTAATTTGTAAAGAAATCGTATTTTAGAAAATGTTTATGGTAAATATGTAAACATTTTTTGTAGGGATCCATTTTGTTTGTACTCTTTTCCGATTTAGTCCATATTGTTTATACTGACCCGATTTAGTCTCTTTAGTTTTCTAATTTGTCCCAAATCAGTCCTAAACGTTAAATACGCCGGCAAAAACTAACGAAAATGGACTGAATCGGGTCACTTAAAACTTCAGGGGCTGAATCAGAAATTGATACAAATATTAGAGATTGATTCGGGTAATTTGATATTGAATTAATTTTTTTTGATAAATTAAAATTTTCACAAAATTTCTATTGTTTCTTGCTACATTTATCTGGAATATCTTCAAATATATATTTTATATGTTTAGTTAACAAATTTAACTAGCTACTTTAATTTCATTCTTAAGTTGTTACTAACTGAATGCATTTTTAGCTTCTAACATCTGATTTCTATTTACATTACTGATAATAAATTCTAATTTATGGGCAATTACATCACTTATACAAAAAAATATTAGTACCTTGGAATTATTTATTCAAGCAATTTAATTTATCAAAAAAATTTATTTAATTTATTAAAAAATTATTTAATTTATCAAAATAAATAATTATTTTATAAATTGATGACACATCCGACAGATATAATTTAATAAATTCGAAAATATATCTTGTTTAATAAGTAAACTAGTCATCGGTATATATTTTGTATATCAATACACTATTGATTTTTCTTTTATTTTGTTTGAGTGAAAAAATAGTTTTATGTAGAATTTAATATATCATATCATTATTTAAATCAAAAAAAATTACAAAAAATTACCAAAATTATAAATAAGGTAACCATATTAATACCATAATAATTAAAAATTTAAAGAATTTATTATCAATTTTTTTTTAAAGAATTAAGTCAACAAATCTTTTTAAATTGCCCGAATCAGTCCCTAATGTTTGTGGCAATTCTTGATTCAGTTCGTGAAGTTTTAAGTGACCAAATTCAATTCATTTCCATTATTTTTAACGGTGCATTTAACGTTAAGGACTGATTTGAGACAAATTAGAAAACTAAAGGGACTAAATCGAGTCAGTGCAAACAATATGGACTAAATCGGGAATGAGTGCAAACAAGAGAAACCATCCTTTTTTGTAGTACGATATTTTATAAATTTTTAATTTTTTTATATTATTTTGATAATTTAGCCGACATTTCAGCCCGTAAAGCTTTAAAACTGTATGGATAAGATTCAGTATGTTTGAAATCATTGAATGAGATAAGACCAATTTATTCTGTGATTTGTCAGATTCATCACCGTGGATAGAGATGTTGTAAGGACCCTAGTTCCTTAAGTACGAATTAAGACATAATTAGAGCTAATGAAGATTATCAGAGTAAAATAATCGTGTTGAGACTATGAGCTTTAGGAATTACATGCCAAAATAAGGACTAATAATGGATTAATTACATTCCCAATCTAAATAATGTTATCAATTATAGCTTTACACTACTCCTAGAGTAGATACTATACAAAATTAATCCTGTCCTTCCTTCCTCAAAAGAATTCTTCACAAGCTCACCACCTCAACCCGTTTTAGCCCCTTTTTCATCATGCCAAAAAGTACCTACAAGGACAACCCCCAAACATGAGCAATGATATTATTCATATACAATACAATATGAATATAAAGCGTAAATGCATAATCATAATAAAACACTTCCTGTTTTTCCCATGCATTTTAAACGCTTCCCGTTTGGTTCTCCCTGTACCATAACTCATGAGTATAATCAATAGATTATTTAATGGTCTACACATGTCATGACATAATACCATCTCATCAATACCAAATACCAGTCACCAATCCCTAGTCTGTCCATCACAATGTATTTTAATGCCCCTCGCTTATTTACATATAGGCAGCATAGAATAACCTCGCTTCAATGGACATGCGGCGCTCCCACCCCTCGCTTCACATTGAGCGGCAAATATTCTTTCCTCGCCCTATATGATAACCACGCTCAAATGTGACATGCGGCGCTCCCACCCCTCGCTTCACATTTAGCGGAAACAAACCAAATAGCGGCAAGCATTAAAATCATCAAGGGATGACCACAACTCATGGGATGTGCACCAATAACCATAATATGCATATACAATCATCATGCATAATTCAACATGTATTTGCATCCACAATGCATAATTCCACATATACTCGCATCCACAATGCATAAACAATGAGTATATTAGATACATGTACCGTTGGGTGCCCGTACGTCTTCTATGTACCTTTCCAAAATGTAGGATGTGGTAGGACTTCACTTCCTTGGCTGTGTTGCCACCTGGGATGGTTCTACATATTCACACAATTCAATATTAGAACCCAATAATAGTCCAATACCAAAAATCCCACAAAAAATAATCAAAAACACCCATTTTGGTGTCTCGCGATCGATCTCCATGTAGCCCCGATCGATCGCGAGACTACACTGCCTCGTCCAACAAAATTTTCGCGATCGATCGCCGAGTTTGCGCCGATCGATCGCGGCCTCGCCGATCGATCGCGCCAAACTCGCGATCGATCGCTGAAGGCTACTGCCTTCACCCCTGCAACTCGCGATCGATCGGTGGAAGGCGCCGATCGATCACCGAGTCCTGCACACCCGATTTTCGGGCACTACTCACCCATCTCCTTCCCCAACTCAAACAAACTCAAATATAAAAATACCAACCATACCAAACCACTAAAAATCTTCCATATATACTTTAAACATCTCAAAAATTCAACATTCAACCAAAATAATACCAACCCCAACAAACCCATTTCAAAACCCTTCAAAACCATTTCAAACTCAAATAAAACACTACAAAATCAACAATGAGGTATCCATACCTCTTGGGGACTTCAAATCTCCCAATAAACTTCACAAATCAAACTTTAGGAAGGATTTCTCTCCACCTTTTTGCTCCAACTCGAAAATGAAGAGGGAAAAGGGTTGGGTGGTGATTTGGGGAAAGTAAAGTAAAGGTATGGTGGGGGGTTGGGGTATAAAGGGGTTGGGTTTAATTAAAAATGCATTCCACAATCCCATGGTGTATAAAACACCCCAACATGATATTTTTAAAAGCATTAATCCAAGATGCACCAAAATACCAATTAACTCATGATTTCCAATTAATTGCTAACCATGGCAAATAAATCATGCTAATAACAATTTTCCCAACATGTACACTCTCCCGGGTCACTCTATCATGTGACTAAGCATTTCAACACGATAAATAAATCCAGCACATAATTAATCATATAAACACAATTAATGCCCAAATTGCAATTAATTATTTCGGGGATATCACAGATGTCAAACGGAGCGGACGGCACGAGGCACTGCACGAGCACGGCACGTCACGGAGCGGCACGGCACGACACGTTTTGCAAACGGGCCGTGCCGGCATGGCACTGTAGCATGGGCCGTGCCGGGCCATAGGGTGCCGGCCCGTGGGCCGGCACGAATAGTAAATTTTTTTTTTTTAAAACTAGTTAGGTCATAGGTGGCGATCGATCGCCAGTTAGGCAGCGATCGATCGCTACACCAAAAAATAAAAAAAAATAAAAAAAACTTGAAATGGGCCGTGCCGGCACGGCACGTAGGGGCCGTGCCTATGGGCCGTGCCGGGCCCGGCCCCTTGTGGAAATGGGCTGGCACGACACGGCCCATTTTCGAAACGTGCCGGCACGGCACGGCCCGTTTGACACCTCTAACCGTGGATGAGGGCCGATGCATTGCTTGAGCAGAATTCATCGTTTCTCTTTTCCATCTCCGCTTCATGGATGGCTAATGCGGTGGCGGCACTCTTGTACACAACTATGTATGTTCCTCCATCGCCCCAGGGGCATAGACGGATTGGTAAGGACTGAGGTGATATGGAGAGATTCTTCCGACGTCGCAGGTTCGAATTTCGTGTGAGACAAATTCTCCACTGAAATATTGTGGGGTCTGTTCTGGGTTCGGGTCTTGTTGGTCCGCTCCCTAAAAAACTTGCATTCCGTGCACATACCTCGATTTACCTGATGACGGTCCTGAGGGGCCGGAGTCGTCACCCAAGAATTAGTAATGTGCAAGCCTGGATACCTTGTTAAAAAAAAAAAACAGAGTATGTTCCTCCATTTCTTCTCTGTCTACTTTTGTATACAGAGATTTGCACGAGAATAGTGTCACGTTCCGTAACTTTCTAGAAGAATCCGACGAATCTAGAGGCTTCCACACGTTCCGGAAGCTTGGGGAACACATTGGGGCACCCCGGATGCTTCTAGGTCTTACTTGTTATTTATCTGGTAATGTAGAGTATTCTAGAATACTTCATGCTAGGATATTCTAGAATTGTAAATAACCTAGAATATTCTAGAGACTTAATCTCCACCGTAGGATAGATTTAATTTTAGCCATTCATTTGGGAGGAGGATTAATATAAATAGCCTTGCCCTCCTCATTTGTAAGACACCAAGGTTTCTAGCATTCAAGCAATACAATTATTCTCTCAAACTTTCTTTTAAAGTTCTTTGCTTCCTTGTGTTGGTTTAGGCTTACTTAGCATCTTCGCAGGCAAAGATCGCTTAAGTGCCGCACGGTGTTTCGGTCTGAAGAATCGACACTTGACAAGTGGTATCAGAGCCACGTTCGAGGCTCAAACTCAAGTCAAAGGAAGCATCAACACTAGCACCATGTCGGAAGTCACTGATCAATCCAACAAGGGCCGAAGGGAAAGGTAGAGGGACATTGTGCCTTCGACGCTCGTCTTGCAAAGTTGGAACTTGCCTTTGCCGACTTCGTGGAGAAGGAGCATGATGATGAAAGCCAAGAAGGAATTCTTGGGGAATTTCAAGGAGCTCTCAATGCTGTGGCAGGGTCATTCCAAACTAAGAACGACGAGTTGGAAGCCATGATCGGAGCGCTACAAGCCGAGATGAAAGAGCTCAAAGGGGAGCTAGCGTCATGCCGAGCAAACATGGGACGTGGAGGCCCATTGCTCATACACCAGTGAGTGTGGACGTGCCAAAACCACAAGCTTATGCGGGAAAGCGAGTGGCTAAGGACATCGACAACTTCTTATGGGGCTTGGAGCAATACTTCGATTGCATGGGTGTCATGGATGACACTACTAAGGTACGAACGGCCACTTTATACTTAAATGATGTTGCTATGACTTGGTGGAGACGTAGGTGCGATGATACTAGGCGCAGAGACGCCCTTATTGGAAGTTGGAGGGAGTTCGTGACCAAACTCAAACATCAATTCTACCCGGAATATGCCGAGGATGAGGCCCGGGCGAAGCTATGTCGCCTTGCTCAAAAGGGAGAAGTAAGGGACTATTGCCGAGAGTTCCAAGAACTCTTGCTGGAGGTACCGGAGATGAGTGATAAAGATGCCTTGTTCACATTCATGGATGGCTTAAAGAACTGGGCCAAGCTAGAGTTACAACGTCGTGGAGTGCAAACATTGTCTCAAGCCATCGCCGTAGCCGAATCACTCATCGAATTCAAGAAAGCCGACGCCCCCAAGCCAAACAAAGGAGGGGGATATAAAGGCAAGGAGCACACCAACAAGGAAGACCACTCACATAAGAAACCATTCTTCAATGGAAAGGCACCCGAGAAGAAATATGACAGGGCCAACATCTCTTGTTTCTTATGCGACGAACCTCATTGGGCAAGGGAATGCCCAAAATGTTCCAAGCTTTCCGCCTTAATTAAAGAAGAGGAGGCATGAGACCAGGAGACCGCACAACTTGGAGCCCTTCGCCGTCTCAACACCATGAAGAATGAGGTGTTCGGGCAACCTAAGGGAATGATGTTCATAGAGGCACAAATCGCGGGACATAAGCTCAATGTTCTTCTTGACACCGGTGCCTCCGAGATATTCATCACCCAAGAAGTGGCCACGAAACTCAATCTTCGCCCATATAAAGATGGCGGATTTCTTAAGACGGTGAATTCCAAAGAAGTTCCGGTTATGGGAACGATTCGTAATACACAACTTAGCATCGGAGCATGGCAAGGTAATGCCAATCTTTCTGTTGTTCCCATGGATGATTATGAGATGGTGATTGTCATATCTTTCTTGGATCATATATTTGCCATGATTGTCCCCATTTCCAACTCTTTATGCATCTTGGATCCAAATCACCCATGTGTGGTGCCTATTAAAAGAGAAGTTGGTCCGGCAACCAAACTTCTATCAGCTATGCAACTCACAAAGGGGTTGCAAAAGAATGAGACCACATTTGTTGCCTCCTTAAAGTCAATAGAGGAAGGACAATCGGGCATCCCTATCCCAAAGGAGATCCAAGACGTGTTGGGGTACTTCAAAGATATTATGCCCAAGGAGCTACCAAAGAGACTTCCACCTCAAAGGGAAGTGGATCATGCCATCGAGCTTGCCTCGGGTGCCTCACCACCATCTAGAGCACCATACCGAATGTCTCCTCCCGAGCTTGAGGAGATGCGCAAGCAACTAAAGGAACTCTTGGACACGGGTTTCATACGTCCATCCAAGTCACCTTATGGAGCTCCGGTGCTATTCCAAAGAAAGGCTGATGGTTCCTTTCGAATGTGTATTGACTATCGGGCACTCAACAAACTCACTGTTAAGAACAAGTATCATATCCCCCTCATTGCCGACCTCTTTGATCAACTTGGAACTGCAAGGTACTTCTCAAAACTGGATTTGAAATCGGGTTATTGGCAAGTGAGGATAGCGGAAGAGGACATTGCGAAGACCGCTTGTACTACCCGATATGGAGCATTTGAATTCTTGGTGATGCCATTCGGTATCACCAATGCACCGACAACCTTATGCACTCTTATGAATAAGGTACTTCAACCCTTCTTGGATAAATTTGTGGTTGTTTACCTTGATGATATTGTGGTGTATAGTCAAACACTTGAGCAACATGTGCAACATCTAAAGCAAGTGTTTGAAGTTCTCCGGGCCAATGAGCTATATGTTAAGTAAAAGAAATGTGCATTTGCCCAACCGGAGGTTGCTTTTTTGGGACATATCGTGGGACGAGGGGGCATTCGCATGGATAAAACTAAGGTGAAGGCCATTCAAGAGTGGGAGGTTCCCGCAAAAGTCACAGAACTACGATCATTTTTGGGTCTAGCCAACTTTTACCAGCGCTTCATTGAAGGATATTCACACATCACTACACCCTAATGGACTTGCTCAAGAAGGGGCGAATTTGGGAGTGGGATGTTAAGTGCAACCAAGCGTTCGAGAATCTCAAGAGCGCTATCATAAAGAAGCTTGTATTAGCCTTGCCCGATTATGCCAAACCTTTTGAAGTGCACATGGACGCATCGTACTTTGCCATTGGGGGTGTGCTTATGCAAGAGGGACACCCAGTTGCATTTGAAAGCCGGAAGTTGAATGACACCGAGAGGCGCTACACCGTCCAAGAAAAAGAAATGACCGTGGTGGTACATTGTCTAAGGACTTGGCAACATTACCTACTCGGCTCACAGTTTGTGGTCATGACAGATAACGTGGCCACAAGTTACTTTCAAACGCAAAAGAAGTTGTCCCCAAAGCAAGCAAGATGGCAAGACTTCATTGCCGAGTTTGATTATGTTCTTCAATACAAGCCCGGGAAGGTAAACTTAGTGGCGGATGCACTTAGGAGAAAAGCAACTCTTGCAACCATATCACAAGCCCAAGGGACTATGGTGGAGCGAATCAAAACTGGTACATCCCTTGACCCTCAAGCCAAAACCATTCTAGCCTATATCAAAGAAGGAAAGACTAGAAGATTTTGCACTGAGGATGAGCTCATACGCACCAAGGGTGGGCGTTTATATGTACCATCTCATGACAATTTGAGAAGGGAGATCATGCAAGAGTGTCATGACTCCAAATGGGCGGGTCACCATGGAATTCATCGTACACTGGCTCTAGTGGAAGAGCGCTATTACTCGCCTCATATGCGAAACGACATCGAGGCATTTGTCAAGACTTGTCTTGTCATATGCATATGCATTCATGAGATTTATATGATTGAGATGGATGCCACGATAGATATGTAGTATATGCTTTGGCTGAGATCGGTGCCACGATAGATATGCCAGGGTTCGACATATGCTTTGGCTGGGATTGTTGCCACGATAGGTATGCTACATATGCTTTGGCATGAGAGATATACGCCGGTTGGGTATATGCTCTGGCTGTTATAACATGTAAGGACGGTAATATGATATGAGCTGCTAATATAAAGATGTGAGGAGGTTCCACTGACATATTGAGATGAGATAGGCATATCATATTGGTCTGGTTATAACAGGATATGAGATGAGACATGTCATGACATAATTGCATTTGATGATGCATGATACAGGACAATCACATTTGATGTTTATAGTGCTTTATCGTTTATGTTTTATATTGATATCGCACCGGGATGGTTTTGTATCTATACTCATGTTGTGTGATTGTTTCTGTAGGAACTCATAGACGTGGGAGGACGGGATTGTGAGTCTTTTCCGCTGCGAGCTGAACCACTGCTTAGGAGTTTTTGGTTTAGGTTGTTGTTATGATGTATATATGATGTGTAGTTTAGACATGGTTTTTGTCAACTTGTAACAACCTACATAACTAAACTATAAATCAGTGTATGTTTTACTTAATTCTTACTCACATATGTATAATGAACTGATACATAATGGATAAAGTAACGAGGTCCCCACATTAGTGGTATCAGAGCAGTGGTTCGAGAACGGGGTGAACAAGGGTAGAGGAAGTGTATTAGGGAGTTGCCTAATCACTTGAAAGCATGTTATGAGTCATGATTTGATGTTATACTGACATGCTTTATATATTTCTTGTTGTTGGTAACCTGTATTTGCAGCAATGGCAGACAGAGTACCACATGATGAGGTTGGGGATGCCATGAGTGGCAATGCGAGTGTTGGATTGGCGCCTGTGCCACCACCACCATTTGGACAAGGGCCAGTGGAACAGGCACTGTTACCTGGGAAGCTGACTTTGACACACTTTCTGAGTTATCAGCCACCTCGCTTTGAGGGTACAGAATCAGGGGAACAAGCAGAGGAATGGTTGGAATGTATTGAGCAGATATTTGTGTCAGCACCATGTGCTAAGTCTGCCTGGATACGGTTTGCAGAGTTTTAATTAGCAAAGAAAGCCATGATGTGGTGGAAATCCACATTGATTGAGCTGAGAGCTCAAGGATAGACAGTCAACTAGGATGTGTTCAGAACTAAGTTTCTTGATCACTATTTCTCTGTTGCTGCAAGGCATAGGAAAGAAGATGAATTTACAAATTTGAGACAAGGTCAATGACAGTGTCTGATTATGCGGTACAATATTCTTCATTGCTACGGTATGTACCACATATCGCTGCAAACACAAAGGCAAAGATCAGACAGTTTGTGAAGGGCTTGAGGCCTGAGTTGTTTGACAGGGTGATTTCTAATAACCCTACTTCCTATGAGGAAGCATTGACGAGAGCTGAGATGGCTGAGATTGCAGTTGGAGTGTACAAGGATGTGGGACAATCCCAACCACCTACATCAGAAATATGAGACCTAGAGGAGAACCATTTAAATCATCACGAGGTGGTGTATCTTCCTCTAGATTTAGTGGGAAGCGATTTGTTCAGCGAAAGGGTGGTGAACGAGGTCCAAAGGGACAGTCCCAAGGGAGTAGTAGTAGCAGTGGACGAGGGCTACAATGTTTTAAATGTGGAGGGCCACATTTTAAACGAGATTGTCCACAACTTGATACTCCAGTCTGTTTTCGTTGTGGGAGGACAAGACATATGATTAGAGATTGTCCTCAAGCTGGGGGACAACAGATGAGAGGAAATATATCAGAAAGTACAGTGCAGCAGAAACCACAGGGTATTCCACGGACTGGTGGAGGACAGAGGACAGGACCACCTCAGGCTCAGGTGTATGCACTGAACAAGAAGCAAGCAGAGGCAGCTCCTGATGATGTGATTGTGGGTAAGTGTAGTTTATTTACTTATCCTGCTTTAATTTTGATTGATACGGGTGCATCACATTCATTTGTTGCACAAGCTTTTATTGACCGGTATCATATATGCTCGTCTCCACTGTTGATGCCTCTGTATGTCTCGACACCCATGGGAACTACTTTGATGGCTTGTCAGAGTGTGACTGATTGTATTATTCAGTTTGATGCTGAATATGACATACAGGTTGATTTGATTGTGTTAGACATGATGGATTTTGATTGTATTCTGGGTATTGATGTGTTGAGCAGATATCAAACTGTTGTAGATTGTTGTCAAAAGACAGTGAGATTTCAGTCTGATACTGGAAATCAATGGATATTCTATGGACAAGGATCACGTGCTAAGATTCCATTGATATCGGCTCTTAGAATGTCCCGCTTGTTAGAACGTGGACATACGGGATATGTGATATAATGCGATAGATGTCACAGATAAGAAAGTGGAAAGAAAAGTGGAGGATCTACCAGTGGTTGCAGAGTATGCAGATGTATTTCCAGATGAGATTCCTGGATTTCCACCAAGTCGAGAAGTAGACTTTGGTATTGAGTTAGTGCCTGGTACTTCTGCAATTTCACGAGCACCATATCGAATGGCACCATCTGAATTAAGAGAGTTGAAAACTCAATTGCAAGATCTATTGGACAAGGGGTACATACGTCCTAGTGTATTGCCTTGGGATGCTCCGGCATTGTTTGTTAAGAAGAAGGATGGTTCAATGCGACTTTGCATTGACTATAGACAGTTGAACAAGGTAACCATAAAGAATAAATATCCTCTTCCTCGTATTGATGATTTATTTGATCAGTTACAGGGATCTACAATCTATTCTAAGATTTATTTGAGATCAGGATATCATCAAATACGTGTGAGGGAAGGAGATGTACAGAAGACAACATTCAGAACTCGCTATGGACATTATGAGTTTCTAGTAATGTTATTTGGTGTAACAAATGCTCCAGCTGTCTTCATGAGTTTGATGAATCGAGTTTTCCAGGACTATCTTGATCAATTTGTCATGGTATTCATTGATGATATATTGATCTATTCTCGGAGTGAAACTGACCATGTCCAACATTTGCATCTGGTGTTACAGTTATTGAGAACACATCAGCTATATGCCAAACTCAGTAAGTGTGAGTTTTGGTTAACCAGTGTAGGATTTTTGGGAAATGTGATCTCTAAAGATGGTATATCAGTTGATCCACGAAAGATAGAAGCGGTATTGAATTGATCATCACCTACTTCTGTGCCAGAGATTCGTAGTTTCTTAGGTTTGGCTGGATACTATAGACGGTTTGTTGAAGGTTTTTCAGCAATTACCAAACCACTCACACAACTGACACAGAAGGGAGTACCATTTTGATGGTCAGACGCATGTGAGCATAGTTTTCAGGAATTGAAACATCGGTTAACTACTGCTCCAGTATTGATTATTCCATCAGAGCATGACATGTTTACTCTTTACACTGATGCATCATTACTTGGTTTGGGTTGTGTTTTGATGCAGGATAAACATGTAGTGGCTTATGCATCATGACAGTTGAAGCCACATGAAATGAAATATCCAGTACATGATCTGAATGGGCTGCCATTATCTTTGCCTTGAAGATATGGCGACACTATTTATATGGTACGTCGTTTACCATATATACTGATCATAAAAGTTTAAAGTTTTTATTCACTCAAGCAGAGTTGAATATGAGGCAAAGGAGATGGATGGATCTCTTGAAGGATTATGATTGTGAGATCGAATATTATCCAGGAAAGACTAATCTCACAGCAGATGCTTTAAGTCGAAAAGTTCATCATACTGCTGATGAGAAGATACATTTATCAGCCTTGATGACTTCTTGTTGTATCTTAGGTTATGAGTTTGATGTAGACACAGAG
The DNA here is from genome assembly GCA_907163345.1 of Haberlea rhodopensis. Taxonomy (NCBI): domain Eukaryota; kingdom Viridiplantae; phylum Streptophyta; class Magnoliopsida; order Lamiales; family Gesneriaceae; genus Haberlea; species Haberlea rhodopensis. Next base: position 295,319 of record CAJQUN010000131.1, on the reverse strand, counting down.
CCAATAAGGGTATCAACATTGTTGGTTGAACCCGATATCTTTGAGAAAATCAGAACGGCACAAGGTACTGATGATGAGGTAGAACACTGGAAGGAAATGATATGTCAAGGACAAACATCTCAATTTATACTTGCAAGTGATGGAACTTTGAAGTATAGAAACTGTTGGGTAGTACCTGCTGCATTAAGACTACGCCAAGAAATACTACAACGTGCGCACTGTAGTCGCTACAGTATACATCCTGGAGGAAAGAAAATGTATAAAGATTTGCGTACCCAATTTTGGTGGAAATGCATGAAACAGGATGTGCTGAACTTTGTGAAACGGTGTTTGATCTGTCAATAAGTAAAAGCAGAACGACAAAGACCAGGAGGTGAATTGAGGAGTTTGGAGATTCCTCAATGGAAATGGGAACATGTTACAATGGATTTTGTTACCCATTTGCCACGGACTTCCTCTGTTTTTGATGCGATTTGGGTCATTGTTGATAGATTGACGAAAGTAGCCCACTTCATACCTTACAGTATGACATTTACCTATTTGAAGATGGCTCAATTATACATTCAAAATGTAGTGAGACTACATGGCATACCAGTGTCAATTGTATCGGACAGAGATCCGAGATTTGATTCTCATTTTTGGGAAGGATTGCAGTCAGCATTGGGAACGGAAGTACGATTGAGTACAGTGTATCATCCTCAGACAGATGGACAGACAGAGCGTACGATACAGACGCTTGAGGATATGTTGCGTGCCTGTGTATTGGAGTTTGATAACTCATGGCAAGAGTGATTGGCACTAGTGGAATTTTCGTACAATAATAGTTATCAAAGTAGACCAGGATAGACAGGCTACTTATGCCAATAAGCAACGTAGACCACTTGAATTCCAAGTTGGTGATCGAGTATTCTTGAAAATCTCACCTTTTAAAGGTGTGGTACGATTTGGTAAGCGTGGAAAGTTGTCTCAACGATACGTTGGTCCGTATGAGGTGTTGCAACGTATTGGTACGTTGGCATATCGATTAGCACTACCGCCAGCATTGAGCAGTATCCACGATGTGTTTCATGTTTCACTGTTGAGGAAATATGAGCCAGATCCAGGTCATGTATTGCGACCATCTGAGGTACAGTTGGATACAGACGTATCGTATGTGGAACGACCAGTACAGATTCTGGATAGAGCTGAGCGGACTTTGCGTAACAAAGTGATACCAATGGTAAAAGTATAGTGGCATCGACGGGGTGCCGAGGAGGCAACGTGGGAGACGGAGCAGCATATGATACAACAGTATCCTGAGTTATTTAATGGTATGACTTTACAGTTTTTATGAGATTGTTGGTAAGTGATTCATATGATGTTACATATATGATCATATTTCTTAATTTACTGCAATAGGATTGGTGATTTGATGTATATGTATGCATGTTATGTATATGCAATTTCGAGGACGAAATTCAATGAGTAGGGGAGAAATGTCATGCCTCGATATGATGTATACATGTGTAATATGATTATGGTGTAATTATGATTAATTACAGTACGATGTGGACTCGAATTCGGGTTGAACCGAGCACGACAAATGTTATGTTTGAATGATTGAATGAAACCTCATGTAGATATGAAAACTCAAAGAGAGTGAGATAAGAACATGAACATGTGATAGAGGGACTTAACATTATTATGTTATAGTGGAAAAGAGACTTGAAATGCATCACATAGTTGAATCTTAATATGTCTTGCATTTAACATGAATTTGGGGAGAATGTGTATTTGCATTTGAGTTTGCATTGGACTATGGTGTGTATGTGAGTAGCATTTCATGTGAGTTTGAATTAAGAGAGCTTCTATTAAAGATAAAAATCAGATTATACTCACACACTACACCATAAACACCTAAACATCTCTACCAAACCCTCTTCCAACTCTTGCTTCCTCTTTCCATCTTTTGCTTGGAGTTCACATGGTAATCAAGCTAGGAAGTAGCTAGGAAGTTGAGTGAAGTGAAATCATTCTTTCTTGGTAAGAATTGAATAGCATATGATGTATATGAACTAAATTGATGGAAACATGAAGCATGTGGTTACTATTTTATATGCTTTGAATTGAGCCTTGTTATCATGCAAATAATTGAGTTGTATGATGAGAGAAACATGTTTATATGTTACTAGAGATTGCATGAAACATGTTGAAATGTTGATTTTCGAGTTGTAGGAGCTACACCATGGAGATAAGCTCAAAAATCGCCATTGTTTGAAAATTCCGTTGTCGACCGATCGATCGCTGGGATCGTACCAATCGATCAGTAGAAACAGGGGAAGTAAGGCGGTTCATGTACCGATCGATCGCCGAAGGTGACCGATCGATCGGTAGAATGCCGTAGCATTTTTTCAGAAATTCAGATTTTAGAGCGATCGATCGTTAGCTTCTGACCGACCGATCGATCGCTAGAGTGACCGATCGATCGGTAGAATTAAATGTTATATTTTGTAGATTTTGAGTTTGATACCTATGATAACATGATACATTATTGGTATTGTTGTAGCATCATCACAGGGGACAGGACAACGAGGCAGTTAGACAGTGACGCTCTGTCGCAGAACATGTACGTTTTGACGTACGAGTATATGACATTGTTGTGATGATGATGTGAGCATGTTATCATATGCATATGCATTCATGAGATTTATATGATTGAGATGGATGCCACGATAGATATGTAGTATATGCTTTGGCTGAGATCGGTGCCACGATAGATATGCCAGGGTTCGGCATATGCTTTGGCTGGGATTGTTGCCACGATAGGTATGCTACATATGCTTTGGCATGAGAGATATACGCCGGTTGGGTATATGCTCTGGCTGTTATAACATGTAAGGACGGTACTATGATATGAGCTGCTAATATAAAGATGTGAGGAGGTTCCACTGACATATTGAGCTGAGATAGGCATATCATATTGGTCTGGTTATAACAGGATATGAGATGAGACATGTCATGACATAATTGCATTTGATGATGCATGATACAGGACAATCACATTTGATGTTTATAGTGCTTTATCGTTTATGTTTTATATTGATATCACACTGGGATGGTTTTGTATCTATACTCATGTTGTGTGATTGTTTCTGTAGGAACTCATAGACGTGGGAGGACGGGATTGTGAGTCTTTTCCGCTGCGAGCTGAACCACTGCTTAGGAGTTTTTGGTTTAGGTTGTTGTTATGATGTATATATGATGTGTAGTTTAGACATGGTTTTTGTCAACTTGTAACAACCTACATAACTAAACTCTTAATCAGTGTATGTTTTACTTAATTCTTACTCACATATGTATAATGAACTGATACATAATGGATTAAATAACGAGGTCTGTTAGTTCCGAACCTTATCGATGAGATTTTAAAGATGACAAAACATATCAGACCGGATCGAGAGAAATCAGACTGACTAGATCGATCGCTCAAAACAGATCAAGCTGATGAGGCATATCAGACCGGATCGATAGAAATCAGACTGACTAGATCGAAGCTTCAGATCGACCTCAATCTTTATCAGATCAGAGCAGTCAAGGATGAATATAGAATGGCTCTTCAGTCCGAATCATTAACGGCTATTTATTGAAGCATTTAATGTCGCAATTAATGTTGAAAAAGACCATAGACTGAAGATTACCATAAAAGGTAAGAAGACAAAGAAGAGCTTACCTGACAGTCGCCAAAAGCATGAACCAGAACGGCAAGTACCCTAAAGAAGAAGATTGTAGCTTACTCAGAGTTTAAGCAGAGTCAAGAGTTGCACATTAAGGGAATAATATCGTTGGTACATGCAACTATAAAAGGATGCATCAGAAGATCTCAAGTAGAGACTCTGATCAATCGAAAAACGCACAAGAAAGCAAAATAGCACAAGCTTACAAGCTCAGAAGCTCTCGAGCTGAAATTCTTCTTAAGAACAAATACATTGTAATATTTGATCATTTAGAATCACTGTGTGCATAGACTAAAGTCTATCTTGTGTATTCTGTATTGAAATATAGAAGTGAGAAACTATTGTAACTGTCAGACAGAGTGTGTCTGAACAGATCGAGTGACTAGGAGTTTCAGTCTGGTAGTGAGGTAAATCCAGCTGAATCGGGTTTGTACAACAGGATTGTATAAATCAAAGTCTTCTAGTGGAATCCTTCCTTAATTGGAAGAAGGGGAGACGTAGAAGGATTACACCACATTCGAACTTCCAGAAACATATTCTGTGTTATCATTCTGTACTCGTTCTGTTATTCAAGCCATCGAGCCGTTCTTACTAATTTGAGAATAGACCGTTCCGCACTAAAAAATATTCAGTGGTCTGTTCTGCAGAGAGTTGATTAAGAAACAGATTTCTTTCACTAATCCGAACGAAATCACAAGGGATTAATTTTTAATAGGAGTGTTCATTCACCCCCCCTCTAAACACTCCGGACCGATCCTAACAAGTGGTATCAGAGCCAGGTCGTCTTAATCAGCGCAAAGACACTTGAGCTGATGGCATCATTCAACAAAATTCCTATGTTCTCAAAAGAAGACTATGATGATTGGAGAATCAGAATGCAAGCTCATCTGGCAGCACATGATGACGATATGTGGTTCGTCATCACTGATGGACCAATGAAGATTCTGAAAGTCAATACAGCAGCCTCCATTACTGGTGGTGAACCCCAAATGGTCGAGAAAGTTAGATCCCTCTGGACGAATGAAGAAAGAAAGAAAGCAAACCTCGACAACGTTGCCAAATACATCTTGTTCAAAACATTGGACAAGAACATGTTCAGTAAAATCAAAATGTGCTCTACTGCCAAAGAAATTTGGGAGAAGATAGCACAGCTATGTGAAGGGAACGACCAGACCAAAGAAAACAAGCTGATTGTTGCTCTTCAAAGATTTGAGAGCATAAAAATGAAGATTGGAGAAACTCTAAATGAGTTTGATGAAAGAGTCACTGGTATCATCAATGAACTAAATGGTCTGGGCAAGGAATACTCAAACAGAGAGATCGCTCTGAAAGTTATGAGAGCCCTGCCAAAAGAATGAGATGTTAAGACCATTGCAATGAGGGAGTCCAAAGATCTGAACAAGGTTGAACTTCATGATCTATTCGCAGATCTTAAAGCATATGAGTTCGAACTAATCAGTAGAGGTGAAGCAGAGCCATTCATCTCTCAACCAAACAAAGCACTGGCAGCCATTCCAGACCAGACCGCCCCCAAAATAGATCGATCTATCGAACAGATAAGTAATGATGCTATGTCATTATTTATCAAGAAATTTGGTAAATTCATGTCTAAAAATAAGAGGAACTTTAAACCCTCTCATCATTATAAATCAAGAAAGGACGATGCTGTTAATGATCAGGCTTGCTACAATTGTGGTAAGACCGGACATTTTATTGCAGATTGCACCAGACCGAAGAAAGAAGAACGTAAAGAGAAGCATCGTGATGACAGGAAAAAGAAGCACTACAAAGACCGCAAAAATCATGGAAAGTCCCAAAAGGTCCTAGTAGCAGAAGAAGGAAACAACAAATGGGCTCAGACTGATTCAGACTCAGAAAGCTCTGAATATTCTTCCAGCGAAAGCGAAGAAGATATTCAATGTCTAATGGCAGACGAAGATATGAGTCAAACAGACGAGGTATTCGATCTTGACTCAAATGAATTTACACTTGAAGAGCTCATGTCCGCACTGCAAGACATGGCTAATGATTATAGACTCTTAGCTGAATCATTTGAGAAAGCCAAAGCTAAAGCCAATGATCAAATGGATGAGCACATCAAACCAAGCTGCTCTGAGCTGGGTGAGTGCAACAATCTACAGATCGAGCTGAATAAGCTAAAATTCTCTTATGATCAGCTCCATGAAGAAAATAAGAGAATTAGCACACAAAATGCTAAGCTTTCTCATATCTTCAAGTCATGGACAAAATCCAGAACATCATTGGAAGAATTGCAAGAGGTACAAAGAAATGTCGGTGATGTTACAGGCATAGGCTTTGATATCAAAGACTGCTCCAAAGATGAATCTGAACTGTTGCTGGTAAAGAACAAAATCAAACAAATGACATTTGTTAAATCCAGCACAGTATATGAAACTGAAGCACCTACAATTCAAACGGGAGTCTCTTTCATGAATCAAGGTTTGAGAAAAGGGATTGGATATGTTAACCAAGCCAAAGAAAAGGCACCAGCAAGCTTTGCGTCTTTCAGACCAAATCCAAAGGTGCAAAATCTAAGGCAAGGGAGACCATCCAACTACTATAATTCAAAACCAGTTCAACGAAGATATAGACTACCCTATGAGAATAAAAGGTTTCCATATCGCACACATTATCACACACAACATCGAAACAGATCAGCTCATAGCACACCAAACACAAACAAGCCATTAAAGCTGATACATGTGTGGGTTCCCAAAGGGCTAATCCGTTCTGGACCCAAGTAGGATTGGGTACCAACAATAATTATGTTTGATGTCAGGTACCAAAGAAACTTGCATCAGACTGGTACTTAGACAGTGGGTGTTCTCGTCACATGACTGGAAACATCGAGCTGCTGTCTGAAGTCACAGAATGTACTGGACCCAAAATCATATTCGGGGATAACTCAAAGGGTAAGACCGTGGGCAAGGGTAAGATTGTCCATGGTAACATTATTATCAATGATGTGCTGTTAGTTGAAAATCTTTGCTATAATCTGATTAGTATAAGTCAACTATGTGATAATGGTTATATTGTAGAATTTCACAAACACACTTGCACTGTTAAATCGTCAGATGTTATGACCATGCTTGTAGGAATCAGGAATGGAAATACATATAAGATTAACTGGAATTTTGCTCAACCTGATAATCCTACATGCTTCATCGCTAACAATGATAATAAACACTGGCTATGCATAATTGCTTGAATCATCTAAATTTTAAGACTATATCTAGCCTGTGTAAACATGATTTAGTTGTCGGTCTGCCCAAGATCGACTTTGCTAAGGATAAGATCTGTGAAGCGTGCCAAATGGGCAAACAGATCAGATCATCCTTCAAAAACAAGAATGCCAAATCCTCCTCACGCTGCTTAGAACTATTGCAGATGGACTTGTTTGGTCCTATACCAATAACAAGTTTAGGGGGACTGCGGTATACTCTTGTTGTTATTGATGATTACTCACGTTTTACTTGGACTATATTTTTGAGCAGTAAAGATCAGACCAGTCCGAAATTGATCAAGCTGTTGAAACGCACTCAGAATGAGAAATCATCCAGCATAGACAGGATTCGAAGTGACAAAGGCACTGATTTTTCAAATCAGAATCTTGAATCCTTTCTAGAAGATCATGGAATTAAGCATGAATTTTCAGCCGCCCGAACTCCCCAACAAAATGGAGTTGCAGAACGAAGAAATAGAATGCTTAAAGAGGCAGCAAGAACAACGCTTGCTGATTCTGGAATTTCGCAAAAGTTCTGGGCAGAAGCTGTAAATACTGCATGCTACACTCAAAATCGGTCTATGATTAACAAGAAGTTGAATCTCACTCCATATGAGATATGGACTGGTAACAGACCGTCTATCTCTCACCTTCATGTATTTGGCTGCAAATGCTTCGTTCACAACAATGATAACAGGTCAAGAGACAATCCACCGGAACCTGAAGTACCAGACAGATCGGATCAGGGCAATGAAGCTCCTTCAGATCGAGCCGATCCGGATGATCCTCACTCGTATGTTAAAACAGATGCTGATAATGCCGCTACTACTCATCCGTCTGGACCAGACAATCCAGAATCGAGTTATCGATGGACAAAGAGGCATCCACCTGATCTAGTAATTGGAAGTCCTTCTGCACCAATTAGAACCAGATGACAGATGATGGATGAATTCACTCATGCTGCTTTCATATCAAATCTGGAACCTAAAAAGATTGATGAAGCTTTGACTGATTTCAACTGGATTAAAGCAATGCAAGAAAGCTTAATCAGTTTGAACAAAATCAAGTTTGGAGTCTAACCCCCAGGCCAAGCGATCTGCCTGTTATTGGAACCAGATGGGTGTTCAGAAACAAGCTAGACGCAGATGGAGTTGTGGTTAGAAACAAAGCCAGACTGGTAGCACAAGGATTCCGACAAGAAGAAGGAATTGACTTCGATGAATCATTTGCACCAGTCACCAGACTTGAAGCAATCCGAATATTTCTTGCTTATGCTACTTTTAAAGACTTCAAGGTATATCAAATGGACGTTAAGAGTGCTTTTCTTAATGGTAAGCTTCAGGAGGAAGTCTACATTGAGCAACCTCCCGGATTTCAGAACCACTCATTTCCTAATCATGTATATCTACTGAATAAAGCAGTATATGGTCTGAAACAAGCACCAAGAGCCTGGTATGATACTCTGTCTCAATTTCTGCTGAACCATGATTTTCAGATCGGCTCAGTAGATAAAATCTATTTAAATTTATTAAGGGGGAACATACTTGTTAGTTCAAATTTATGTTGACGATATCATTTTTGGGTCAACTAACCAAATTATGCGAGAAATTCTCTAAGTTAATGCAGGGACAGTTTGAGATGAGAATGATGGGAGAACTTCTTTCTGGGTCTCCAAGTCAAACAGCTCAGCAATGGGATTTTTATCAATCAAACCAAGTATACCAAAGAGCTACTCAAGAGATTCGGAATGGAAACATGTTCAACTGCATCAACTCCAATGAGTCCTTCAATCAAGTTAGATAAAGACGAAGGGGGAACAGCAGTTGAAGTATCTATGTATCGCGGACTGATCGGATCGCTCTTGTATCTTACAGCGAGCCGGCCTGATATTATGTTCTCAGTCTGTATGTGTGCTAGATTTCAGTCCGAACCAAAGCAATCACATTTCATTGCTGCTAAGCGTATTCTGAAGTATTTGAAAGGATCTCAGAACATTGGTCTTTGGTATTCCAAAGATTCAAAGCTTAATAGGATATTCAGACGCTGATTATGCTGGCTGTAAGATTGATCGCAAAAGCACCAGTGGAACATGTCAATTCTTAGGTGAAAGATTGATCTCTTGGTTTAGCAAGAAGCAAACATCTATTGCCACATCTACAGCTGAAGCAGAATATCTTGCCGCTGGAAGCTGTTGCGCTCAAATGCTCTGGATTCAACACCAGCTCAAAGACTATGGCATTCAAGCTGTTGAATCTCCAATATTTTGTGACAACACAAGTGCAATTGCCATAACGTATAATCCAGTCTTGCACTCTCGAACCAAGCATATTGATATACGACATCATTTTATTCGAGACCATGTTGGCAAAAAGGACATTCAGATCGAGCATATTTCAACAGACCAGCAGGCAGCAGATATCTTCACCAAACCACTTCCCGAGGCTAAGTTTAATTATTTCTGTCAAATTCTTGGTTTAATAGACTTAAGTTGATGATTTAATAGTTTTATTCTTTTCCTTTTAAAGATTGTATGCTGGCACAGATCAATAATACAATGTTCAGAAAGACGCAGACCGGTCCGAACTTTCAGACCGATCTATGTCCAATCTGATGTTATCCCATGATCCGTCTGGTCAACAAATCTTTAAATAAAATAATTGTTTAAATTAGCCCGGACTGATCGCAAATTTTAACCGCATTATCTTTCTTTTATCCTGACCGTTTTTTTTGAATTATTTTACTATCAGTTATCGAGATAAAGACACGTGTCTTCTCTCTCTTATTTAGCGGGCTGAACATTTCACTTTCATTCACTTTTTACCAATTACCGCCGTCTGCTCTCTAACTCTCTATTTCTTTTCAATCTCTTAGTATTTTCATTACATTTAAATGGCCACTATCACTCACAACTCTCTCTCCGTTGAGTTCGATGATATTTACAGGACTGAAGATACAGAGATGGTCTCTATTTTCCGAGCTTTGGAATCGTCTGGTTTAAGGAATTTTCTGGAGTGTGGCACGGTGGTTTACGAGTCGGAGATTCGCGAACTGTTCGCCAATGCTGTATCACAGAAGTCTTTCATCTCCACCACCATAAAGGGAAAATCCTTTGAAATCTCTCCGTCGACGCTGGCAAAGACCTTTGGTCTTCCCAACTCCGGACTGACTGAGTTTGGCCAGATTCCTCAAGCTTCTCTCACAGCTCTTCAGGGGAAGGTATCTATCTTTGGCCACCGCCTGCAGCCTTCATTCAAGAAGAAGGAAATGCTTTTTCATTTCCAGGTGCTATGCGAGATCGTTGGCAAGCCACTATTGGGCAAAGCCGGAAGCTTTGACGCCGTCACTGCCGAGAAGTTCAGGGCCATGGCTGCTATTGTTTCTGGACAGAAGATGAACTGGTCCGTAATTCTATTTGGAGTCCTGTTGGAAACAGTGATTGCCTCCAAACAGGCCGTCTGCTTTGTTGTTCCTCTCAGCAAGCTACTGGAGACTTTGGACATCGAGCTGGGGAAACAGTCTGCTCTAAGTCCCTTCAAAATTCTCAACTCCAAAGGGCTAGCACTACTGAAGTCCAAGAGTGCTCCACCCACCCCTACCGATCTGGTGGCTGTCAAGATTGAGAAGGGAGAAGAACAGGCTGTTGCTCGAAAACCTCGGGTCAAGCGCAAATTGACCATTCAGACTGACTCCGAGGAAACTCAGTCTGCTCTTTCATCACCAGCCAAGCCCCTTCCCAAAAAGCCAAGAACCCAGATCACCAAGCCACACAAAACCTTACCTCTCAAAACCCTACCCATATTGCCTCCAACAAAAGCCACCCCTGCACCCCAACCTACACCCCAACTTTCAACCGCTTCAACCACTGCACCCAAAGTAACCATCCGAGTTCCCTCTGCCATCCCCGTTGTCAAAGGGATTGTCATCACTGAGTTGGGAGACTACACCCAATCAGGGATCAAATCTCCATCTTTCACAGGCAAGGGCAAAGCCATTCTCTCTGAACCCCTCTCCTCCAAATCAAAATCTGCCGCGCAAACAGCCATCGACATCGCTATGGAGGATGTTGATGAGAAGGTGAAGGAGCTAGTTGTAGTCTTTGATGAATATGTCGAGTACAGAACAATCAACCACATTGAGATGTTCTTCGGCAAACTGAAACGCCTACAGAAAATGGAAGAAGAAGTCCTTAAGGGGACAGAGACAGATGATGTTCGCATTGCCGTACAACGCAAAGATCTATTTACGGCCAACCAGAGATTCAGACTGGCGAATCTGCTTTTGGATGCTAAGAAAGCAAACTTCGATCCGAACACTCCAACTGCCAGAGATGATGGTGCTGTTATTGCTCAATTGGAAATGGATATCCATGCTCTTCACCTAGCTGTCCGATTCCAACGACAGAAGCTCAGTATATCCACTCCAATAACCAGCTCGGATCATCCATCTGCTAGCAAGACAATGGCAGAACCTTTCATAGAGGTTATTCCCTCTGGAGCACCAGACCAGACAGCAGAACGCATAGCGGATCAGATAGCGGAGCAACCAATGACTAATGCTCCGTCTGCTACAGAAGATGAACCCTTGAACGTTTTGTTGGACTCTCCAACCACGTCCATTCCTCTGGGATCATCAGTCTCCCATGTTCAACTCAGTCCAACCGCAGCACTTACAACAGTTGGTGCACCAGAGTTCGTCGATCCGGATCTGATGGTGTCCATCGTTGTTGCAGCTCTCCAGATTGAGGAGCCTTCCAGACCCATCACTCCTCCAGTCCAATCAAATGAAGATATGGCTTTCATAGAAGAATTCTCTTCGGATTTGGTCACCTTGATCCGGTCCGAAAATTGCCAAGCTGCTATATCTTCAATCATACCTATTGCTGAAGAAGATGATCACACCCTGTCGTCATCTGATCACTCACCAAGCCGTTTATCTGACGCACCTCCTTCCCTAGCAAGGACCCTTCAGCACCTCTCCGACAACTGTCTGTCTCTATCTCAGCGTGTTAATGAAGTTCATCAAGGCCAGAGGGTTACATCATTGGACTTTGATTCTTTTAAAGAGAAGATGACAGCCAGTATTAGCAGTCTTCAACGAGGAATGAATGATTTGTTCTCTCAGCAAGCCTCTTATAAAAACAGCCTGAGAAAAGAGCAGATCGAGCTGGCCACTGAAGTCAGAGCATCCATCGCCAATTCCCTTCACGCTCAAGACACTCGTCTTGACGCTATCAGCGCTCAGCTAGCACAAATTGTTGATTTTCTCCAAGAGATTGCTGCTGGCAAAAAGGGGGAAAAGAGAAAAGACTTCAAGCCGCATCCGCCTCAGTCTTCTGGAAAATAGAATTATCAGACTGTCTGTACATAGGATTTTTGGTGATCAATAAAAAATCCTTTTTCGTTAAGTCCTTGTTCATTTATTTTGAACTAAAATATATAAAAGGCTTAATCGATCCGAAATTCAACTTTATTATGTTCATTTATTTTGAACAAGAAGAAGTAATAGATCCAAAAGTATACGCTTCAGAGTTCTTAAAAGACTGGATAAAAAGATTTAGAAGCTAGGTTTTGTCATCATCAAAAAGGGGGAATTTGTTAGTTCCGAACCTTATCGATGAGATTTTAAAGATGACAAAACATATCAGACCGGATCGAGAGAAATCAGATTGACCAGATCGATCGCTCAAAACAGATCAAGCTAATGAGGCATATCAGACCAGATCGATAGAAATCAGACTGACTAGCTTCAGATCGACCTCAATCTTTATCAGATCAGAGCAGTCAAGGATGAATATAGAATGGCTCTTCAGTCCGAATCATTAACGGCTATTTATTGAAGCATTTAATGTTGCAATTAATGCTGAAAAAGACCATAGACTGAAGATTACCATAAAAGGTAAGAAGACGAAGAAGAGCTTACCTGACAGTCGCCAAAAGCATGAACCAGAACGGCAAGTACCCTAAAGAAGAAGACTGTAGCTTACTCATAGTTTAAGCAGAGTCAAGAGTTGCACATTAAGGGAATAATATCGTTGATACATACAACAATAAAAGGATGCATCAGAAGATCTCAAGTAGAGACTCTGATCAATCGAAAAACGCACAAGAAAGCAAAACAGCACAAGCTTACAAGCTCAGAAGCTCTCGAGCTGAAATTCTTCTTAAGCACAAATACATTGTAATATTTGATCATTTAGGATCACTGTGTGCATAGACTAAAGTCTATCTTGTGTATTCTGTATTGAAATATAGAAGTGAGAAACTATTGTAACTGTCAGACAGAGTGTGTCTGAACAGATCGAGTGACTAGGAGTTTCAGTCTGGTAGTGAGGTAAATCAGCTGAATCGGGTTTGTACAACAGGATTGTATAAATCAAAGTCTTCTAGTGGAATCCTTCCTTAATTGGAAGAAGGGGAGACGTAGAAGGATTACACCACCTTCGAACTTCCAGAAACATATTATGTGTTATCATTCTGTACTCGTTCTGTTATTCAAGCCATCGAGCGGTTCTTACTAATTTGAGAACAGAACGTTCCGCACTAAAAAATATTCAGTGGTCTGTTCTGTAGAGAGTTGATTAAGAAACAGATTTCTTTCACTAATCCGAACGAAATCACAAGGGATTAATTTTTAATAGGAGTGTTCATTCACCCCCCCCCTCTAAACACTCCGGACCGATCCTAACAAGGTCCCCACATTAGTGGTATCAGAGCAGTTGTTCGAGAACGGTGTGAACAAGGGTAGAGGAAGTGTATTAGGGAGTTGACTAATCACTTGGAAGCATGTTATGAGTCATGATATGATGTTATACTGACATGCTTTATATATTTCTTGTTGTTGGTAACCTGTATTTGCAGCAATGGCAGACAGAGTACCATATGATGAGGTTGGGGATGCCATGAGTGGCAATGCGAGTGTTGGATTGGCGCCTGTGCCACCACCACCATTTGGACAAGGGCCAGTGGAACAAATGATTCCGGGTTTGAAGTTACAATGTTAATTAAATTCAAGGAGATTTTTTTAAATTCTTGGGAATGTCATTTTTGTCCGGGATTAGAATAAATAATAATGGGGTGAATTTGTAGTGTAAACTAAATTTAAAAGAGGCTCTTGCAACATTAAATTAAAAGATAATGATTGGATGGTAGGGATTTAATCTTGGTCTAGGGATTAAAAGACACTCTTCCTTTCCATTTATCCCTCACCCATCGATTCCACTCAACCTCTTTCACCCCAAAACCGATTTTGCCTCTTCTCCCCTCACGCCATTCTATCATAGCTCCAAGAGGCGATTTTCTTCTTGATTTAGAACCGATTTTCGCAGGTGTGTTTGTGATTCTACATGGTTCAGTAACTGTTCTCATCTTGTCATTTGATTGTGTTCGAAATTGTATTTTTTTTGGGGGGAAAAAATCGTGTAAGCTGTCTTGTGCTGTTGTCCAATAAATTGCTTCTTATGGTTCAAAATCTTAGTGTTTTGGTTCAATTTTGTTGGGTTTGGTTCGAAAATTTCATGTTATGCACGACAGATTTTCATACAGTTATGGCTCGTTTTATTTGATGCTTTGATCGAATTATCCTTGCTACTTGGGTTTGAATTTAGCCTGCTAGTTTAGTTCGAATTTTAGGCTGTTCTAGGGTTAAAAATCTATTGCATTTGGTTTGAAAAACCTGCTGCTATGTACTTCAAAATCTGGTGCTATTTTGTTCGATTTTTTACTACTTTTGGTTCGATAACTTGCTGGTGCATTTTGACTCGAATGCTCGTTGGTTTAGTTTGAAGAATCTGATGTTAGTTGGCTTGATTTCTTGTTGTTTTGCTTAGAAATTTCTGCTACAAACCTACTGCTACATGGTTCAAAATTCTTGTAGTTTTGGTTGGATTTTAGTTTGTTTTGGAGTCAGAAACTTGATGCTATGTATTGAGTTTGTGGGGTGTCTATGACTTGATTTTTGGGGATGTCTTGGTGTTTACAGGGGCTGATTTTAACTTGAAGAACTTGCATATAAGTTGTTTGAAAATCATGCTCATAAGGTGTTTGATAATATGCTTAAGTGGTGTTCAAGTGTTGGCAAAAGCTCTACTAAATGTGTAGTGAGAAAGTCTAACTTTATGGCTCATATCATGATAGAGTTTTGGAGATTATTGGGCTATAGTTTGGGGTGCTAATAACTTAGATACATGTTAAGGTGTGTTAAACATGTATTAAGTGTATATTAATCAATATACTTGAATGTGTACAATAGCATGAATTAGTGATTTATGTTACTTTATTGAGTTATTTATAAAGTGTGGAGACTAACCCTATTAGTATAGTTGATTAAAGTGAGTCTGTAAAGATAATTCGAGTATGAAAATTATAGCTGGAAATTCGGATAGTACGAGAAGTGTTATTGATTTGTGTATATCATTTCTTAAGAAAGAGATAATAATTCCAAGTATCAAGTGTAATATGTTAACTAGATGTTGAGACTGTTGAATGATTGAGCTAATGTGGAATGGACATTCGATTTATAGATACTCCATGAGCCTCCGGACATCTAGGGTGGCTTATTCACGTCGTCAACCTTAAGGTACGTGGTGACGTACGAGCAGGTATCCCAGTATTTAGATATTCATGTATACATGTATTTTTAATGTGATGTTTAAGGCTAATTGATTGAGTTTGATAATTGAGTTTAATATACGTGGAATGGTGGATACGTAGATGTACGCGATCCGGGTATACGAGTTGAATATTGATGCATTTGGCATGATCGATATGAGAAATGGTTGAGAATGAGATTAATTGATAGGCATAGTTGCCTTGGATATGAGATTCGTTGTGATTGAGCATAAAATGTTGAATTGTGATTATATTGAATTTATAGCATTGATGAGTACCATATTTTGAATAATGATACTGAACTTGATGTTTAGAAAGTGTATAAGATTGAACAGGAACAGTCCGTGATGGCTATGCCGGTTTGGAATTGTACAGGGAGTATATTGTATAGATTTTCAATAACCGTAATTGTTGCTTTACAGTTTCGTATATTGATGTGTGAATGATTATTGAGTTCGAGTATGCTCACCCTGCGTGGGGGCTGTTTCTGTTGAAACAGGTATAACAGGTACGACGTTGTCTCGGGAAGAAAGCTTAAGCTCATGGGAAATAGTGCTCGCACGATTATGGTACAAGTATTGATTGATGGCACATCCTACTTATGCATTGAGAATTAATTCAATTATTCATTGCTCATGTGTGAGAACATGGATGTATGTATATGGACTGTATAAGGGTGTTGAAGTCCACTTTTGATGTCTTCTTAATATGGTGTTTTCCCTGGCTGGGAACTTACTTAGGGTTTTGGGTTTCTTTTAAGTATTGTGTTTTTCCCTGGCTAGGAGTTACTGTGTGATGTGTTTCATTTTTGGTTAGTCCAATTTATGGGGAGACTTTGCCCAAATTTTTATAAAAGTGATGGGGAATATATGAAGCATGTAATGATTCTTTTAAAGATTGAAATTTTTCACATACACAAATAACGTCATAATTGCATTATTGACGTGTTGGGTCGTTGGGGTCTTACATTAGTGGTATCAGAGCAGTGGTTGCTCATTGGGGCTGTTAAGGGCCTAGGAACTTGTTGATAGGAATTGGTAGCACATATTTATACATGATGGTATTAGTGTTGTGTGACACAATTAATTGCTTATGTGCTTTTACGATATGGAAAGTAGTATTACTGATCATTGTGGTTACAGGAATCGTGTGGAATACGATGGGATGGCATTAATGTCAATGTCTGGCACTCCATATGTTATGTGCTAAGGAATCTGATTTTGTAGAAAAATCAGGAAATGGGAAGATGTGTTGTCTAAGGACATGGATGGTTGATAGCAGACAGTGGAATATTGTGGTATGATTTCAATTGTTATTGAATATGCAATGTGTTACATTAGCGTCCTACTACGGGTATATCATCAGCGATGGATCATAATATTTGCCGATGTCATGTCGAAGCGATGTACATGCCGCTGTCATTGTCGAAGCGAGGGATATTATCGAGCCGCCGATATGACGTAGTAGGATTTGTGAACTGTTGTGTTAACCTTGATACAGGTATATAGAGCTAATGGAAGATTCCGGTGGTTGTTATATTCGAGCGAAGGAGGTACTTTCCGCTGTCATATGAAGCGATGGTAATATGATATTTGCCGTTGTCATGTCGAAGCGATGTACATGCCGTTGTCATTGTCGAAGCGAGGGATATCATATGATGCCGCTATATGTCGAAGCGAGGGGTCCTAAAATTCCGCTGTTATAACAAGACCGGAACAACAACATTATCGATATCAAGCGATGGTTCATGCCTCTATATTATTGGCGATGGTTATTCCGTCAGGTGCGTGTATAGCGATGCCTCTTTCCGCTATGTCATTGGCGATGGTTCATGCGACACGTATATCGAGCGATGGTTCATGCCGCTGTATTATTGGCGATGGTTATTCCGCCAGGTGTGTGTATAGCGATGCCTCTTTCCACTATGTCATTGGCGATGGTTCATGCCGCTAGGTATATCGAGCGATGGTTCATGCTGCTGTATTATTGGCGATGGTTCATGCCGCCAGGTATATCGAGCGATGGTTCATGCCGCTGTATTATTGGCGATGGTTCATGCCGCCAGGTATGTCGAGCGATGGTTCATGCCGCTGTATTATTGGCGATGATTATTCCGCCAGGTGCGTGTATAGCGATGTCTTTTCCGCTATGTTATTAGCGATGGTTCATGCCGCCGATTATATATATAGCGACGTCTCATTTCGCTATTCTGTTGATGATGATTCGTACCCGGATGTCAATAGCAAGGCTCATGCTGCTGACTGTGTGACGAGGGATCATGCCGTCAATTTTGTAGCGATGGATTATGCCGCTAGGTACACAGCACGGGATTATGCCGTCCTCGAGCGACTGGTGCTGATTGCATATTGCTGTTGAGCGACGGAGACAGGTAGACAACTACTTTGTTAGCAAGGAATTGAGGTAAATCATTTCGTTTGGTTTAACATATTTGATTTATGTGGATTGTGAACTATCGCGATTGACTGGTATGATTTATGAGGACCAATTTAAAAATGAGGAAGAATTGAGAAAGAAATTGAAATGACGTATAGTCTTGATATGTTCATTGATTAATGGTGCAGAGACGAGATAACAATGGGGTAATGATGATCAGATTGAAATGATATTGGTTTATAAAAAAATGATTGTTTTGTATACTGTGAGATTAATGATCTGTTAATCATGTTATGTTGAGTAAAATGTAACCATGTTGGAATGAGATTAATGAACATGTCATGAGATGACATGGAACGTCACGGGATGGCGTCAGATCACTACGACGGTCCCGTGTGGACTTGTGATCATCGTGAACGTTGCGGGTCGACGTAGAATTATCATGAGTATCATGGATAAGTACGAAATTATGATGTTATTCTCCGGTATATAATGACAAAACTGATAAATAATCAGATATTGACTAATGATGAGTTAGACATGATGTGATAGACAAAATAATAGTGTCATTATGAGAATACTGGTGATATCTGAACATTCACGATTTAATGATTTAGTATGTTTTGACATTGTGTTAGAAACTGGAAGGCATATAAATGATGATATATGCGATGAGACTAATGCATAAGAAGTCATGAATATTTACTACACTGTGATGTGTTGTCCATTCATGAAATGGTACTCTATTGAATAAATAATTGAAGAGAATTACGTCGTTGAGGTATGAAATTGATTCTTGTATTGAATTTCATCACGCAGATATGAGATAGTATGCTGTAGCATGATATGTATGGAGATGTGTGAATCTTTTGGCGTAGGGATATTCATGTTAATGACTGTGATGTTATGAATATCCATAATGCTTAAATGATAAGGTGAGTGGTTCTAACACATGTATATGAGAAGTACTAATGATATTGTTTCTGGTACTTGTTTTACACCAGATGACAGCTGTGTGATGAGATATGGAGATGTTGATGTTTAAGGGCTCAAGAGTACCCTTGTTCCCTACGGGACAATAGTGGTGTGCTATATGATGATGTTGGAGTATATTTCATACTCTGCAGCTACACATGTATGAGATTAATTGGACAATATTGCTATCGATACATTGGTATAAATTTGTTATACACAAATGATTTTGTTAGGATTGAGGTAGTGTTTAGAGGGGGGGGGGGGGGGGGGGGGGTTGAATAAACACTAGATTCAATTTAGATTTTTCTCGATTTAACTGCAAACTGTTAAGAATTACAGTAGCTTCTCAATGTAAGGCAAGTCAGCAGACACTGATTATAGTGCGGAAGACGTCTGCTGAACTTGTGAGGAATAAAACTGAGTAGTAAATAAGCAATAAACAAAGGACACAAGAATTGTTTCTGGAAGTTTGAAGCACACGCTTCTACGTCTCCCCTTCTTCCTTTGCAGGAAGGATTCACTAGAAGACTCGGTTTACACTTTACAGTATACAACCTTCTTAGGCACTCACACAACTTGACCTAAACTCCTAGCAATCACAACTACTTAATTTGGTTACAAAGGATTCTATGACACTCTTTACAGAATACACTTTTAGCTTTGAGTGTTCTTGAGCAGCAGGCTTCAGTTGGAATAATCTGTCACAGATTCAGTTGCACTGCTTGTCTGCTCCTTGCTGAACTTTTGGAATATCAGTAAGTTGATTTTCTTGTTTGCTTTGATGGTGTTTCTCTTTGTTGAAAATCGCTCAGCTAACCTCTTCATTATTTGCTTGGACGTATTTATAGGTTTGGTTGTCCAACGGTAGCTTTTCTGTATTAGGAAGAGATTAGCTTTCCAAATTCATATTGTCTTCTTTCCTATTTTGTTAAACAACAACTCTTTAACTCTGACGGTAATGGTGGCGGAGATATAGCAGGGTGCGCCGCTCTGTTGTACCTTTGTCAGAGAATGTTGTACTTATTTTGTCTCGTTGCTTAGTGCTCTTACTGGATGTTTAAACTTCTGCTGGTTTTCTTTGTTCAACTGGTCGTTCATCCTCTAGTAACCAGTTGATGTCTTTGTTCAGTGTGAGACTGTCCGGTTGATGGTTGTCCAGTAGATTTACATCCAGTTTATGTTTATCCGGTTGATGTCTATCCAGTTGATGTCTATCCAGTTGGTAGCCATCCAGTTGATGTCTGTCACCCGGTTGGTGTCTTCACCCGGTAGGTGTTCATCCAGTTGGTCTTTATCACCCGGTAAGACTTTAACATCAGGTAGGTGTTCATCCAGTTGGTCTTCATCACCCGTTAAGACTTTAACATCCGGTAGGTGTTCATCCAGTTGGTCTTCATCACCTGGTAGATGTCTTTATCCAGTAGGTGTCTTCACCCGGTGGGTGTCTTCATCACCCGGTGGGTCTTTAACATCCGGTAGGTGTTTGTAATCACCAAAACTTAGAAATCGTTTCCCAACAATTTCCCCTTTTTTGGTGCTGACAAAACTAAGCAATAACGGTTTCATACTTGAATAATTAAGTTGAGAATCCTGAAAATACTTGAAGACATAATGGAAAGGAAATTTTCGATTGTTATAAAGATAAGCAGATTACAAGTTGTAATCAAACTGAACAATTGAGAGAGATTCATCTTCATTTAAGATGAATTCTGATAACCGGATCTAACCTAATACAGATCTATTTCTACAAAATATAGCTGATACATGACAAATTTTAAACAAACAGTGTAGACCGGAGAGCTTTGATCCACCTAGTTGCGGAGAGGAAGAGCTTCGATCCACCTTGTTTCAGAGAGGAAAATCTTCGATCGTCGATCCACCTTGTTTCAGAGAGGAAACGTTGAAGCTTAACGGAGCTGGGTTAGATAAGTAATCAACCAATGAGGGGTTGATTTAGATAAGTAATAAACCCATGAAACTGAACAGTTGTGAAGAGGAAACCAAGGAATTTTTAATGAATTGAAAATAATCATGATGAGTGAATGTGTGTTATAACAGAAAAAATGAGTCTCTATTTATAGAAGAATTTCATTAAGTGTGAACATGATGTTACGATAAATATGGAAAAGTCAAATAAACACATTAAATAGATAAGAGTAATTAATAAGGATCAGAAAGTGATACTATTTCCTCCCGAACCAATGTTGGGAATAGTCGCGCTTTTCGGTAGACGGTTGGCGCGGCCTTCGAGATCTTTGCTGAGTAGATGGTCTGGACTGATGTGATGCTCCAGCTGCAGTGGATGAACGACTTGCTGGACTCGGATCTCGCTGGGACGGAGGAGCAGGGCGGCTGGACTCAGGTAGTCGTCTAATAATTTGAGGAGCAGCAGGCAGACTGTTGCATAAATCTTGAATTTGAGAGGCAAATGCTGCCTGCATGGTTGCCAGCTGATCAGTCAAGACTTTCTTGGCATCTTCGATCTTATCTCCAAGGGCCAGTGAGGTGGCAGCTTGAAGTGATTCATTATGTTGATTTATCAGAAGATGTGCCTGCCCTATTCGAGAAAAGGAGTCTGCAAATGTATCCGCAACAAAAGTTTGAAGTCTGGTGACGGTAGACGTTAAGCTGCTTAAGTCCCTATAGACATGCTGGAACTAGGTATCAGTATGCTGCTGATGGCTGCCAAGAATAAGAGTCGCAGTGCGCTCTTCCTGTTTAAGCTTGTTGACATCACTGGCTAGTGCAGAGATTGCATTGGAAAGATGTACTAGCTGTTCAGCACTGTCAGGTGGCCCTTCCAGAGGGATAGAAGTTTGGAAGTCGAAGAAGTCCTCTGAAGGTTCTTGAGCCATTGACGGATCCACAGCAATTATTTGAGGGTCAGCAGTAGTAGCAAGAACGCCGGGATGATCTTCAATAACTGCAGTAGATAGAAAAGCTGTGTCTTCAACAAGTGGTGCAGCTGTTGAGTCTAGAGCAGGAACATCCATATCAGCAGTGGCTTGGGCAACCGCAGCGGCAGACAACTGTGTGTGATCATTAGAATGTGAGGACTCGCTGGGTTCATGGTTGCCAGAGGAGATGGTAACTTGATGAACCACAGTCTGAATTACTGTGTCCACATTTTCGTGATCAACAACCATCGGTTGGGTCGATTGATCATTGTTAGGGCTAGGAGCAGAGGAGACAAGTGGAGCAGTTGGAGAGGAGATTTCTTTAGTAGGAGAAGTTGCTTCCAAGGCAGTTGACGCTGTCTCCACTCCAGTTGTAGTGGTCTCCAGATCAATCGAAGCTATCTCCAAATTAGTAGGAACAATTTCCAAATCAGCAGTGGCTATCTGTAAATCAGTTTGGTCGGGGCTTGCAACATTTTCAGCAGTAGAGCATGAGTGAAGACCAGTTGATATGCGAAGATCATGAAGAGCTAGCTCGGCCATTTCCAGTTTTGGTCCAAGAGCATTTAGAACTGCTCTATCATGATTCGATGTGCCTGAATCAACGTTGAACTGAAGACGGGTTTCAACAAGGGCTTGAAGTTCGCCCACATAGTTCATCAGACGGAATATATCCCTCAGCTTCAGGCTCTTCTCAGGATCCGAGATTTGAAGATAAGCCAAGATTTGGTTCTCATCTTCCCGTGCTTGATCCAGGATAGGAGTGAAATCATTAAATCGAATTTTCACTCGTGCCTTCACCCATCGATCAAAAATGTCTAGCTGTGGCTGCAGCTTGGCTTCAACTGTATCCATGACCAATTGTATCTCGTAGGCAACAGGCGTGGACACTGGAGCCATAAGAGTTTTGCCTTTACCAGCGGTGATGGTCTTCGGATTACAGTAAGGACACAAGGACTTGGGTGTCCTAAAACTGATAGAGCCAGGTGCTTGCTGAGAGCTCACCAGTGCAGAAGAGTTGTCAGCGTGAGCCACTGAGGTGGCAAGTACCATGGCCAATGAGGCAGTTGGTTCCTCAGGTAGAGGATTTTCAGGGCTGGGTTCTCTACCAGAGATATCTTCTGTCGGACCTACGGAGGAGATGGTATCAGAAGCAGCAATGACTTTCTGTCGGAGAGTAGGAGGAGCCCCTTTTCTGGTTCTGGGCTTCTTAGGAGGAGGAGGGGGAGGAGATGACTCAGCGGATTTCGATATGGTTTGTTCAGAATCACTAATAACCTGAGTCGATCGGCGCTTCGTCAACCCAACCTCTCTGCCACTTCGCTGTCTATGAAGCTGAAGATACTTCGCAGTGATTAGTCTCCCTGGATGAAGTTTGGAGAGAGCCCCGGTCTTAATGTTTTGCTGTCAAAAAGGCTGCTTAGTGGTAGGGCCAAACCTGATTGACCTTTTCCAGAACCAACTAGACCAGTGAGAACTTGAAATAGTACAACTGACCAGTTTATTTCCAAACCTTTGTAGATGGCACTCATAACATCAATTTTTTCTGGGGTGATGATATCAAATGACCCGGCTTTACACAGTAGCCCCTTGGAAATGATATCTGCCAGTTGTCGAAAATGACTCTTCATTAACACTTTCCTGAACGGAGGACGATGAAGGCGATTTGTTGAGTCAGAAAAATGGTGCACATCTCTTCCCTTAGCTCCACTGGAATAGTGGAGAAATCAGTAAGTCATGTGGAGGGAAGACACATGTGGGTGGCAAATTCAAGTTGGGTGATTGTAACCAACTGTTCGGAGACGGATGCCACCACGGTGTCATCAACAACTTTTGCAGTGGCAAAGAACTCGTGTAATGCTTCATTGTAAAACGATGGAGCCTGGCTTAGGATCACTAAGAGACCGGAGGTATCCAACTGGTGAAACAGTTCCTTTGTCTCTTTATCAGATGATGTGGAGATTGAATGAAAATCCACATGAACAGCATTAGTGATGAAGCTTGGTTGGGTATTCTTCGACATTTCTGAAGAATATGCGGAGAAGGCAGCAACAATCCCGTTGAATAAAAATTTTCTGGAAGGAAAGTTAATCGCAGTGAATTGTTGAAGAAGATAAAGAGTAATAACCAAAGTAATGGCGGTTAAAGATGGAAGTATATGTAACGTCGTACTGTAGATGAGCGGACACATGGGTACGTGGCGATCATCTAACGATTTAAAGATTTTTAAAAACTAATTTAAAAGGACAGGATTTGGGCGGGATTCAAGAAATTTATTTTTATAACAAAAATATGAATTTAAATTTCGACGTTCCAGTAGGTTAATGGGTATTGAAGGTTATTTTAGTCAAAGCATACTTGGCAAAGTCTGCTGGTATGTAGGGTCCGACTATTAGGGAACATCTACTGATATGTAGAGTCCTACTGGTACGTATACACCCACTGCAGCAGACCATTGGATTACCAGCTGAGCTTAAACAACCGAGATAAGAATTGTAACGGAAATTCCCCCTTAATTTATGCGAATAAACTAAGTAATTCCCCCTGAATTCATTACCAACTGATAATCAAGAACTGATATCAATTAGACCAAGGATATTTCTAAAGTAAGAAAACTTAGCGTCCGGTAGGGGTTTTGTGAAAATGTCTGCTGCCTGCTGTTCATTAGAAATATACTCCAGCCGAATTTCTTTCTTCAGGACGTGATCTCTGATGAAGTGATGACGAATGTCAATATGTTTGGTTCGCGTATGAAGAACTGGATTATGAGTAATTGCTATAGCAGATGTATTGTCACAAAATATGGGTGCTTCAGTGGATTCAATTCCATAATCTCTCAGTTGTTGTTGAATCCAGAGCAGTTGAGCACAACAGCTTCCAGCAGCAAGGTATTCTGCTTCTGCAGTAGATGTTGCTATGGATGTCTGCTTCTTGCATCCTCATGAAATTAGTCTATCACCAAGAAATTGACAATATCCACTGGTACTCTTTCTGTCAATTTTGCAACCAGCATAGTCTGCATCCGAATATCCGATCAGATTAAACGTTGAGTCTCTTGGATACCATAGACCGACATTCTCAGTTCCTTTCAGATATTTGAGAATTCTCTTGACAGCAGTGAAATGCGACTGTTTGGGATTTGCTTGAAATCGGGCGCACATACATACTGCGAACATAATGTCTGGTCGACTGGCTGTTAAGTACATCAGTGATCCAATAATGCCTCGATACATTGTAACTTCGACTGGTATTCCTGAAGTGTCCAAGTCAAGTTTGGCAGATGAGCTCATTGGTGTAGCAGCAGCTGAGCTGGTACTCATTCCATATTTCTTCAACAGTTCTTTAGTATATTTGGACTGATTTATCAGGATTCCTTCACTGGATTGCTTGACTTGCAATCCTAAGAAAAATGATAGTTCTCCCATCATGCTCATCTCAAATTGATCTTGCATAATTTTAGAAAATCTTTCACACAATTTTGAGTTAGTACTGCCTAAAATAATATCATCAACATATATTTGAACAAGCAGAGTATGATCACCCTTTGTGAATTTGAAAAGGGTCTTGTCCACCGTGCCAATGGTAAAGTTATGCTCAGTCAAATATTTTGATAGAGTTTCATACCATGCACGGGGAGCTTGCTTCAGACCATACAAAGCTTTATTAAGACGAAATACATAAGAAGGCTGCTGATGGCTTTCAAATCCAGGAGGTTGTTCAACGTAAACTTCTTCCTGGAGTTTGCCGTTAAGAAACACACTCTTAACATCCATCTGATAGACTTTAAAGTCTTTAAAAGTAGCAAATGCAATAAATATGCGAATTGCTTCTAGTCGAGCTACAGGGGCAAAGGTTTCATCAAAATCAATGTCTTCTTCCTGTCTGTAGCCCTGTGCGACTAATCTTGCTTTATTTCTGATTACTGTTCCATTTTCGTCTAATTTATTCCTAAATACCCATTTGGTGCCTATTATAGTGTGATGCTGTAGTCGTGGTACTAAATACCATACTTTGTTTTGTTCAAACTGATTAAGTTCTTCTTGCATAGCGTCTACCCAGCTTGGGTCTAACATAGCATCATCAATCTTCTTAGGTTCTAAGTGAGATATGAATGCAGCATGAAGGAATTCATTAATTAATTGTCCTCTGGTGCATAGAGGAGCAATAGGGTTACCTATGACCTGCTCGGGAGGATGATCCTTCATCCACCGGAGCGGAGGTCCAAGAGGGTTGAGCCCTTCATTTGACTGGATATGAGTCGGCAGTTCAGAAGTGCTGATTGATGCATCTTTTTCATTTGCTTCCTCTACTGCAGCAGGAGTATGTGCAATAGCGTCATTGTCAGCTGGATGCGGTGCTTCTTGACCAGCAGACTCCTCTGTTTGGGCTTCAGGAACTTCTGGTTCTAAGGAGCAGTCAGTCCTGCTTTTGTAATTTATCTCATCATCAACATTTTCATCAATGTAAGTGCTTTCCAATCGATTGCTCAAGTTGTTGATTTGCATATCAGATACCTTACAGTCAGTAGGTTCATCAAATTTTACATGCACTGATTCTTCTACAGTAAGAGTTCTATTATTGAATACTCTGAAGGCTTTACTAATTGTAGAATACCCAAGAAATATTCCAGCATCAGATTTGGCAGCAAAAGCGGTGAGATGAGTCTTTCCATTGTGTGAATAAAACCTTTGCAACCAAACACATGGGAATAAGAAATATTTGGCTTACTGCAATTCCAGATCTCATAAGGGGTTTTATTTGCTCGCTTATTAATCATTGATCTGTTCTGCGTATAACAAGCTGTGTTGACGGCTTCTGCCGAAAATCTCTGCGATATTTCTGATTCCGCAAGCATAGTTCGCGCAGCTTCTTTCAAAGTGCGGCAGCTTCTTTCAAAGTGCGGTTCCTAGGCTCAGCAACTTCGTTTTGTTGAGGAGTTCTTGCAGCAGAGTATTCGTGTTTAATACCAAGGTCATCTAGATATGATTCGAGTGACTGATTGGTAAACTCAGTACCCTTATCACTGCAAATTCTATCTATCCCACACGATTTCTCATTTTGGAGTCTTTTCAGTAGTTTGATCAGCTTTGGAGTAGCCTGATCTTTGCCACTTAGGTACAGGACCCATGTAAAACGAGTGTAATCGTCTACTAACACTAGAGTATACTTCATTCCCTCTAGACTTGTTACTGGTATAGGACCAAATAGATCCATATGCAGCAACTCTAGGCACCGACAAGAAGATTTACTCCCTTTGTTCTTAAAGGAGGATCTGATTTGCTTACCAAGTTGGCATGCTGCACAGATCTTGTCTTTTGAGAACTCAATTTGGGGCAGTCCAATGACTAGATCAAGTTTACGCAGACTAGCAATAGTTTTAAAATTTAAGTGACTCAATCGTTTGTGCCAAAGCCAATTTTTGGAAGAGTTCAGGGCAGCAAAGCAGGTAGAGGAGGTAGGCTGATTAAGATTCCAATCAATTTTATATGTGTTATCATGCCTTCTTCCTACAAGTAATACACTGCCATCAGTAGATTTGATTGTGCATGAGTGCTGGTTGAACTCTACAGAATGACCATTGTCACAGAGTTGACTTATGCTAAGTAAGTTATAGCATAGATTTTCAACCAACATAATATCTTTGATAATAATGTTACCGTAGATAATCTTACCCTTACCCACGGTTCTACCTTTCGCGTTATCTCCAAAAGTTATTCTGGGTCCGGTGGAGTCCACCAGTTCAGACAATAAGCTCGCATTTCCTGTCATATGTCTAGAGCATCCGCTGTCCAGAAACCATTCTGAGCTCCGAACTTGATGCATTCTAGTTTCCTGCAATTAAAGCGATAGAATGATTGGTACCCAATCCTACTTGGGTCCGGGCAGGATTAGTCCTTTTGGAACCCACACTTGTATGACCCTGAGTAGCTTAGGTCGGTGTGTGTTCTGAAATGTGTGTGCATTCATAAATTATGGTGATGATCTTGACTGTGTAGTGTGATAATGAGTGTATGCATGTGCTCTTGATTTGTAGTTCCCGTTGTTTGGCATATACCTCTTCTGGACAGGCATACAGTTGTAGTACCAGTTGGGTTTAACCTCTCTAGTTGCTCGACCAATGGGTTTAAGTTCATTTCTGAACTTTTGCCCCGGTTTAGCTTTCTTGATTGGTTCAACATAACCAATACCTCGGTGTGATGCCTGTTCCCTAATGAGGGTTGCTTTAACATGTTCTTTAACCAGTTCAATGGGATCATATACTGTGCTAGATCTTACAAAGTTCATTGGTTGAACATTGCTTTTCTTTAGACACAGCGGAGGTTCGTTACCAGATGAATTGCTGTCATTGCTATTATAGCCTATACCAGTTCGATCACTAGCAAGTCTTATAGACTCAAGCTTTTCATCTTTTCTGGTAGTTGACGCATTCCAAGTGCTGATCAGTTTGCTTAGTTTCTGGTAAGCACACTTGGCTTCATCTCTTTCTTTCACTAGAAGACTAGCTGTTTCCCTTAAGCATTTCAACTCATTTGATTGTTCACAATCAAGTTTGTTGTTATGCGTTTCCGTTGGGATTGAGTGCTCAGTCTTATAGCTTTCAAAGGATTCATATAACGTCGATACTCATTGATCATGTCCTGCAATGCATTGGTAAGTTCACTATGTGTAAATTCAGATAGGTTAGACTCGTGTACCTCAATTTCATCATTTGCCATTAAGCAGTGGACTTCCTTGTCTTCACTCTCGCTGGACGAGCTGGTTGACTCCTCTGATTCTGATTCAGAATCAGCTCATTTGCTCTTACTTTCTTCTGCCATCAAGACCTTTTGATCTCTGTCCCTTCTGGATGATCTTCTAGTTTCCTTGGATTTTCTGTGATCCTTGGATCCTCTTTTGTGATCATCCTTTTTGGGTTTGGGACAGTCGGCGATGAAATGCCCTGGCTTGAGACAGTTGAAACATACACGGTCTTCTTCTTCTGATCTTCCTTTGAAGCTCTGCCTTCGTGGATATGATTTCTGATTCTTCTTCATGAATTTCCCGAATTTCTTTACGAACATTACCATAGCATCATTACATATTTTTTCTGGAGTCATCTCTGTAGCAGTAGATATGGCTTCCGATGCAATGAGAGCTTTGGTAGGCTGACTGGTACTGGGTTCATCTTCAACCCGAATACCTAATTCGAATTCATAGGCTTTTAAATAAGCAAACAGGTCATGCAGATCTATCTGCTTGATGTCCTTTGATTCTCTCATAGCAATGGTCTTGACATCCCATTCTCTTGGGAGACCTCTCATCACCTTGAGGGTGACTTCTCTGTTGGGTAACTCCTTACCCAGACTGCTGAGTTCATTAATTATTCCGGTCACTCTTTCATCATACTCGTTGAGAGTTTCTCCATTCATCATCTTGATATGCTCAAACTTCTGTAATGCCACAGTAAGCTTGTTTTCTTTGGTTTGATCATTTCCTTCACAGAGTTGGGCAATCTTCTCCCAGATTTCTTTAGCTGTGGAACACATTTTTATTTTGTTGAACATATTTTTGTCCAAATTTTTGAACAAAATGTCCTTAGCAACGTTGTCCAGATTGGCTTTCTTCTTTTCTTCATTTGACATTGAGATTTGTCCTTTTCTACCATTTGTGGATCACCACTTGTGAAGTAGCTGTATTGATTTTCATGATCTTCATAGGTCCTTCAGTGATTACATACCACATATCATCATCTTGAGCACTTAGATGTCCTTGCATACGGATTCTCCAATCATTATATTCATCTTTCTTGAACATTGGAGTCTTGCTGAATGAGGCCATCAGTTTTTGGTAATTGGTAATTTCTCAAGATTGAGAAGACCTAAGCTCTGATACCACTTGTTAGGATCGAGGTATTGTTTAGAAGGGGGGGTTGAATAAACACTAAATTCAATTTAGATTTTTCTCGATTTAACTGCAAACTGTTAAGTATTACAGTTGCTTCTCAATGTAAGGCAAGTCAGCAGACACTGATTATAGTGCGGAAGACGTCTGCTGAACTTGTGAGGAATAAAACTGAGTAGTAAATAAGCAATAAACAAATGACACAAGAATTGTTTCTGGAAGTTTGAAGCACAACGCTTCTACGTCTCCCCTTCTTCCTTTGCAGGAAGGATTCACTAGAAGGCACTCACACAACTTGGCCTAAACTCCTAGCAATCACAACTACTTAATTTGGTTACAAAGGATTCTATGACACTCTTTACAGAATACACTTTTAGCTTTGAGTGTTCTTGAGCAGCAGGCTTCAGTTGGAATAATCTGTCACAGATTCGGTTGCACTGCTTGTCTGCTCTTTGCTGAACTTTTGGAATATCAGTAAGTTGATTTTCTTGTTTGCTTTGATGGTGTTTCTCTTTGTTGAAAATCGCTCAGCTAGCCTCTTCATTATTTGCTTGGACGTATTTATAGGTTTGGTTGTCCAACGGTAGCTTTTCTGTATTAGGAAGAGATTAGCTTTCCAAATTCATATTGTCTTCTTTCCTATTTTGTTAAGCAACAACTCTTTAACTCTGACGGTAATGGTGGCGGAGATATAGCAGGGTGCGCCGCTCTGTTGTACCTTTGTCAGAGAATGTTGTACTTATTTTGTCTCGTTGCTTAGTGCTCTTACTGGATGTTTAAACTTCTGCTGGTTTTCTTTGTTCAACTGGTCGTTCATCCTCTAGTAACCAGTTGATGTCTATGTTCAGTGTGAGACTGTCCGGTTGATGGTTGTCCAGTAGATGTCCATCCAGTTTATGTTTATCCGGTTGATGTCTATCCAGTTGATGTCTATCCAGTTGGTAGCCATCCAGTTGATGTCTGTCACTCGGTTGGTGTCTTCACCCAGTAGGTGTTCATCCAGTTGGTCTTTATCACCTGGTAATACTTTAACATCCAGTAGGTATTCATCAAGTTGGTCTTCTTCACCCGGTAGGTGTTCATCCAGTTGGTCTTCATCACCCGTAAGACTTTAACATCCGGTAGGTGTTCATCCAGTGGGTCTTCATCACCCGGTAGATGTCTTTATCCAGTAGGTGTCTTCACCCGGTGGGTGTCTTCATCACCCGATTGGTTTTTAACATCCGGTAGGTGTTTGTAATCACCAAAACTTAGAAATCGTTTCCCCACAGATTTCCAAGGAAAATATAATATCAGCAATGCATATTTCAAGGTGGATTAAATGGATGACTGTGTATGGGATAAAAACCCGGAAAATGAATAATATTATGTATGTGTGAAAATGATTATCAGAGAGCACGGGAGTGTTGGAATTTCATGAAGCGACCTTATGATTATGATATAAGGCAATTAATGATTCAATACTATAAGTCTTGGCTTTCATGATTTGTTGACAATGAGTTTGATGATCAAATTATGACGAGGAGTTCATGAAGTGTAATTGAAGTTACCATAGCAGCGAAAGATGTTAAAGAAGTTAAACTCATGACATAACCGGTGATAAATTGAGTGTGATTGATGTTGTGGTACATGATTTCGTTCGAAATCTTATGAGACGAGGTTAGCATCACCTTGTTACTGTTTAATGTTTGAGATACCTGTTGTGTACATGATATATGATTCTTATAAATGTCACATTATTTGTGAAGCATAATTTAAGATCATGTATACAGACTAAGAAAACTCATATAATGGCTTTGATAATTTTAATATGTGGATACTAGTTTTAGTTGATGAAGGATACTTGCATGTTAGTAAACGATAATTGAGAGTATAGTAGTGGATGTTACTGGATAGCAAAAATATGATGATGATTAATCTTGTAATGATTTACATGACATGGTATCCATATATGTTAGCTCATTAGATGCCAATGTTGGGATATGGTAAAGTGATGTGACTTGCAGTCTTGAGATTGTTGGTGTAGTATACCACGTTTACGAACCATGATGATTCGAATGATGGTGTCGTACTACAGATTTGTTACAACACTATCTTGAGTTGTATAACGGTACGCAAATTTTACTGTTGGCTTTTATGCTAAACATGCATTAAATTTCGAGGTCGAAATTTTATTAGGTGGGGAGAATTGTGATGTCCGGAATAATTAATAA
Organism: Haberlea rhodopensis; assembly: GCA_907163345.1. Taxonomy (NCBI): domain Eukaryota; kingdom Viridiplantae; phylum Streptophyta; class Magnoliopsida; order Lamiales; family Gesneriaceae; genus Haberlea; species Haberlea rhodopensis. The sequence goes on along the minus strand of CAJQUN010000131.1, from coordinate 263,396 downwards.
TCGTTCATTGGATTTAATTAGGGTGTTTATATGATATGTCGGGATTTAAAATCTTGAGTATCGGATTTTGGAATGGAGTCGGGATAAATGATTCCGGGTTTGAAGTTACAATGTTAATTCAATTCAAGGAGATTTTTTTAAATTCTTGGGAATGTCATTTTTGTCCGAGATTAGAATAAATAATTATGGGGTGAATTTGTAGTGTAAACTAAATTTAAGAGAGGCTCTTGCAGCATTAAATTAAAAGATAATGATTGGATGGTAGGGATTTAATCTTGGTCTAGGGATTAAAAGACACTCTTCCCTTCCATTTATCCCTCACCCATCGATTCCACTCAACCTCTTTCACCCCAAAACCGATTTTACCTCTTCTCCCCTCACGCCATTCTATCATAGCTCCAAGAGCCGATTTTCTTTAGACCCGATTTTCGCAGGTGTGTTTGTGATTCTACATGGTTCAATAACTGTTCTCATCTTGTCATTTGATTGTGTTCGAAATTGTATTTTTTTGGGGGGAAAAAATCGTGTAATCTGTCTTGTGCTGTTGTCCAATAAATTGCTTCTTATGGTTCGAAATCTTAGTGTTTTGGTTCAATTTTGTTGGGTTTGGTTCGAAAATTTCATGTTATGCACTACAGATTTTCATACAGTTATGGCTCGTTTTATTTGATGCTTTGATCGAATTATCCTTGCTGCTTGGGTTTGAATTTAGCCTGCTAGTTTAGTTCGAATTTTAGGCTGTTCTAGGGTTAAAAATCTGTTGCATTTGGTTTGAAAAACCTGCTGCTATGTACTTTGAAAATCTGGTGCTATTTTGTTCGATTTTTTACTACTTTTGGTTCGATAACTTGCTGGTGCATTTTGACTCAAATGCTCGTTGGTTTAGTTTGAAGAATCTGATGTTAGTTGGCTTGATTTCTTGCTGTTTTGCTTAGAAATTTCTGCTACAAACCTACTGCTACATGGTTCGAAATTCTCGTAGTTTTGGTTGGATTTTAGTTTGTTTTGGAGTCAGAAACTTGATGCTATGTATTGAGTTTGTGGGGTGTCTATGACTTGATTTTTGGGGATGTCTTGGTGTTTATAGGGGCTGATTTTAACTTGAATAACTTGCATATAAGTTGTTTGAAAATCATGCTCATAAGGTGTTTGATAATATGCTTAAGTGGTGTTCAAGTGTTGGCAAAAGCTCTACTAAATGTGTAGTGAGAAAGTCTAACTTTATGGCTCATATCATGATAGAGTTTTGGAGATTATTGGGCTATAGTTTGGGGTGCTAATAACTTATATACATGTTAAGGTGTGTTAAACATGTATTAAAGTGTATATTAATCAATATACTTGAATGTGTACAATAGCATGAATTAGTGATTTATGTTACTTTATTGAGTTATTTCTAAAGTGTGGAGACTAACCCTATTAGTATAGTTGATTAAAGTGAGTCTGTAAAGATAATTCGAGTATGAAAATTATAACTGGAAATTCGGATAGTACGAGAAGTGTTATTGATTTGTGTATATCATTTCTTAAGAAAGAGATAATAATTCCAAGTATCAAGTGTAATATGTTAACTAGATGTTGAGACTGTTGAATGATTGAGCTAATGTGGAATGGACATTCGATTTATAGATACTCCATGAGCCTCTGGACATCTAGGGTGGCTTATTCACGTCGTCAACCTTAAGGTACGTGGTGACGTACGAGCAGGTATACCCAGTATTTAGATATTCATGTATACATGTATTTTGAATGTGATGTTTAAGGCTAAGTGATTGAGTTTGATAATTGAGTTTAATATACGTGGAATGGTGGATACGTAGATGTACACGATCCGGGTATACGAGTTGAATATTGATGCATTTGGCATGATCGATATGAGAAATGGTTGAGAATGAGATTAATTGATAGGCATAGTTGCCTTGGATATGAGATTCGTTGTGATTGAGCATAAAATGTTGAATTGTGATTATATTGAATTTATAGCATTGATGAGTACCATATTTTGAATAATGATACTGAACTTGATGTTTAGAAAGTGTATAAGATTGAACAGGAACAGTCCGTGATGGCTATGCCGGTTTGGAATTGTACAGGGAGTATATTTTATAGATTTTCAATAACCTTAATTGTTGCTTTACAATTTCGTATATTGATGTGTGAATGATTATTGAGTTCGAGTATGCTCACCCTGCGTGGGGGCTGTTTATGTTGAAACAGGTATAACAGGTACGACGTTGTCTCGGGAAGAAAGCTTAAGCTCATGGGAAATAGTGCTCGCAGGATTATGGTACAAGTATTGATTGATGGCACATCCTACTTATGCATTGAGAATTAATTCAATTATTCGTTGCTCATGTGTGAGCACACGGATGTATGTATATGGACTGTATAAGGGTGTTGAAGCCCACTTTTGATGTCTTCTTAATATGGTGTTTTCCCTGGCTGGGAACTTACTTAGGGTTTTTGGGTTTCTTTTAAGTATTGTGTTTTTCCCTGGCTGGGAGTTACTGTGTGATGTGTTTCATTTTTGGTTAGTCCAATTTATGGGGAGACTATGCCCAAATTTTTATAAAAGTGATGGGGAATATATGAAGCATGTAATGATTCTTTTAAAGATTGAAATTTTTCACATACACAAATAACGTCATAATTGCATTATTGACGTGTTGGGTCGTTGGGGTCTTACATTAGTGGTATCAGAGCAGTGGTTGCTCATTGGGGCTGTTAAAGGCCTAGGAACTTGTTGATAGGAATTGGTAGCACATATTTATACATGATGGTATTAGTGTTGTGTGACATAATTAATTGCTTATGTGCTTTTACGATATGGAAAGTAGTATTACTGATCATTGTGGTTACATGAATCGTGTGGAATACGATGGGATGGCTTTAATGTCAATGTCTGGCACTCCATATGTTATGTGCTAAGGAATCTGATTTTGCAGGAAAATCCGGAAATGGGAAACGTGATGTGCTGTCTAAGGACAGGGATGGTTGATAGCAGACAGCGGAATATTGTGGTATGATTTCAATTGTTATTGAATATGCAATGTGTTACATTAGCGTCCTACTACGGGTATATCATCAGCGATGGATCATAATATTTGCCGATGTCATGTCGAAGCGGTGTACATGCCGCTGTCATTGTCAAAGCGAGGGAGATTATCAAAGACTGCAAAGATGCGCAATGATATCACCACATTCACTCAACATGATCAGGAGACATTATACGATGCTTGGGAACGCTTCAAGGATTTACTGAGAAGATGTCCACATCATGGCTTCCCTATCTGGATGCAGGTACAAACATTTTATAACGATCTATTTTATGCTGATCTCTCTATGGTTGATGCAGCATCGGGAGGTACCATCATGAGAAGAACACCTGAAGCAGCCTACGAACTTCTTGAGGAGATGTCTTCTAATAGCTATCAATGGCAGTCCGAGAGGAACGTGCCAAAGAGACCAATTGGGGTACATCAAGTCGATGAGGTGACATTGATAGCCGCCCAGTTGGAAGTATTGAACAAGAAGATTGATAGTTTGAGCATGACAACGATGCAAGCTCAAGTGATCACATGTGATTTATGTGGAGGCAACCATCCAAGCACAGAATATCAGGCAGGTAATCCTTTTGTGCAATCTACTGAAAATGCTAATTTTGTAGGAAACAAGCCACCACATGGTAACTCTTACTCCAACAACTATAACCAACCGTGGAGGAATCATCCAACTTCTATTGGTCCAACCAAAAGAATGTCTTGAATCCACAACCTCCACCGGGCTATCCACCAAAGCCAAGCATGGAGAATAGAATGCAAAATCAGGATGCTTCAATAAAGAACTTGGAAACTCAAGTGGGGCAATTGGCAACTATGATAGCTGGAAGAACATAAGGGAGTCTGCCTAGCGATACTGAAAAAACCCTAGGGAGCAAGTGGTAGCGCTTATCGCGTACGCCCAAATTAACCCTTCTCAAGTTAATAGCAAAAGTATGTAGTAGCGAGAGTAGGGATCGATCCCACAGGGAAGATAGTATTTTTTCCGTGCCAAAAATGAATAGTAACAAGGGGGTTTTGGGATGAGTGATTACTACTAAGCAAATTTTAAGAATTAAACTAATTATCGAGAGTAACTAAAACGGTTAAAACTTATGAGAGTGAAACGATTCTTGGTTTTCGGTCAACTTTACTTTTGAAAAATTCTCTCTTGATCATCAAATCACTAACATTTGAATTCTTTCAATTATTTATCGATTGGAAATTGAATTCCTACTCACCTTAATCGTAGTCAAAGAGAAAACAACATTCAATCCGACCCTTATCAAATCTCTAATCAAAACTACAGTCGTTAATGATTAAATCAATGATAGATTTCAAAACTAGTGAGTTCAATAAATCTAATCAATAGAAACTACAGCCGTTAACAATTGATTACCCAATCGTTTCTCCTAAGAATTCAATAACACCAACAGCCGGTAATTATTAACCTTAGTTGCTTCTTAATTAGCTATCGATTATGCATATGAATACTAGGTGATCGGTCTAATAAACAAACACAATAATCATCAAAATCGATACCAAGAAACAGAATTGAAATCGAAATTAAATTCAACAAACAAACCAAAATTCTCACAAGAGATTCAAATCCAAAAGCAAGTATCCCTTAAACCAAGAATCTAAGAGTCTAGCCTAGCATAATTGAATCTAAAAACAACAAAATATGGTTCGAAATCATTAAATAAACAAAGGGAAAGAAATTAAGACGAGTCACGATTCCGGCTTGTCGATTCCGATCCCGTTCTTCGCGTTGTTCTTGATAAAACTTCAAAGAAAAATCTTCTAAAATCTAAATTATTCTAAAAACTCTAAAATCTGTCTAAGAAGTGATAAAAAATCGAGTTATGAGGTTATGGAGGCTAAGATTTAGGTTACAATCTTTTAAACATGGTAAAAGACTCAATTTTCATATTTCCGGACTCTTCGGCGATCGATCGCTATCAATATGGCGATCGATCGCTTCTTTATTTTTTTTCAACAGAACGCTTGAGGCGATCGATAGCCACTTTATCGCGATCGATCGCTTGGCTCCAGTGGAATTTGGCGATCGATCGCCTGATACTCGCGATCGATCGCTGGCTCGTGAATTTTGTTGCAAAAGTTTCTGTCCATAGGAGATCGATTTCCTCTTCCAGGCGATCGATCGCCACCTCCAAAATTACATTTTTGCCCTTTTCTTGATCAACTTTGAGTCCTTGTCATGTCCATATCTTTTCTTGGTCTTTACACATCACTTTTAGCTCGTTTTCTTCGATTGTACCTACAATTACACAAATATACAATTAGGTAGCATACGTATCAAATTATCCATCAAAACCTACCAAATCGTAGACAATTAAGCGCTAAAGATGTGTCTATTTCTAGTCACATCAAACTCCCCCATACTTACTCTTTACTCGGCCTCGAGTAAACAAATAAAACTACAATATTTTTGGTTAGCTCATAGGTTCATAACAAAGCAACTTGTCCTCACTTTAATGCCTCAACAATGTTAACATGCACAGTAATGAAAGGCGGTGAAAAGTTAACAGTGGAACTAGTTCAATCCCTAAACATTTCATACTCAACAAAGTAGTGAACGTGTGTGTGTGGTCATAAACAAGTGTTGTGTACAAATTATAGATCCAAAATATGCAAAGCCATAATAGTTCAAGTCATACACTAACACAAGTATAAGCTCACTTGCACACTCTTCTCCACTATCTTAGCTACTTTGCAAACATAAATCAAGTAGGTCTTTATTAGCTTGTAGCTTGGCCTAGGTATTGGCTTATGAAAGAAAGGATAAAGATATATCAAACAAGAGAGTATGATGAAATACACACTAAGACTTCTCTTCTTGCATGAATTTTTGCAAACCTTGTTCATTTTTTTCAAGGTTTATTTTAACATTTTTTCTTTTGTGCCTTGGCTCCGCTTGGAGTCATATTCAAATTTCTCAAGGCATTCCTTTTCTTTCATGTATTTCGTTTTTTTGACAATAACGTTCACAAATACAATTCAATGAATTTCCTAGTGCATTTGAATGAAATACATCATACTCCCTTAAAGGTATGGATTAAAAGCATATTTAGGCTAAAAGGGTAGGATGATAAGCTAGTCAAGGAATGTTGAATGGGGGTCTTTAGTATGCTTAGCATACTACCATTCTTTTACATTAAAGCTCAAAAAGGGTACTAGAGATTGATTTTGTTTACATGGTAGGCTTGAAAGGCTCAAACACATCAAAGATTCCCTATATCACTTTCATGTTTGCAAGTAGTCTAGACATACGCCTCAAAGAGCATGTAGTTAAGTTCTAGCATGTATTCGAGACTTCTTAAGACTATCACAAAATTCACACAATCTTCACTAAGCTATGCACACTTCACAAGCCATGACAATAATGTGCTCAAAATATTCACTACTAAGTTAAAGTAAACTTTGCATTAGAGTTCAAAGTGTTCCAAAGTTAACAATTTACCTATGTTCAAAAGCATGCATGATATCAATTAGGTTTCATCATGGGCTAGTGATTCTAAGCACGTGTTCATTATTAACTATGAGCTCAAAATTTTCAAATTTTTCGATTTTTTTTGTATTTTTGAAATAAGAAAAACAATTAACACGCCACTAATCCCTCCCCCATACTTAAATCTTACATTGTCCCCAATGTAAGGCAAAAGTACAAGAAAAGAGAAAAGTCTAACTACTAAAGCAATAAAAAGGAAAGGGAGAAAGGAAACTAACTCCCCTTGGGTTGCCTCCCAAGCAGCGCCTCTGTTTAACGTCGGTGGCCCGACGCCAGTCCTCGTGCTCAGTTGAAGTGAGGTGGGTCCTCTAGAGCCACCTTGATGTCGACTTGCCCTCCTTCTTCATTTTGGACACCTTCATAGTAGTGCTTCAATCGGTGACCATTCACCTTGAATGTCTTAGTGGTGTCCAAGCTCTGAATTTCTACTGCACCATGGGGATACACTAGGGGTGGTTACCGGTTCGAACCGGTCCGGACCGGAACCGGCCCGTTATGGGCGGAACCGGTCCGATCCGGTAAGGAACCGGATCGGATCCGGTTTCGGTTCCACCGGTTCCGGGTTGGACCGGTTCCAACCCGGAACCGGATTTTTCTTTTCTTTTTTTTGTTAAAAAGGAAAGGATTTATCGAATTTTTTTTTTTAAAAATGGATCCGGTTCCGGTTCAATCCGGAACCGGATCCGTTTGGTCCGGAATCGGTAAGATACCGGATCCGGAACGGTAGAACCGATCCGGTCCGGTATCAAACCGGTTCCGGACCGGTTCGGGACCGGTTAGTCCGGTTTCGGTTTCGGACCGGACTAATCGGTCCGGTTTCGGACCGGGTCCGGATCGATCCGGTCCGATAAGCACCCCTAGGATACACATTAATAACTAAATAAGGACCATGCCACCTAGAACGAAGCTTACCTGGAAACAGGCGAAGTCGTGAATGATAGAGGAGAACTTTTTGACCAACTTCAAAGTTTCTCCATGATATCATCTTGTCATGAAAGTCCTTCGTCTTTTCTTTGTAAAATCTTGCACTCTCGTAGGCTTCATTTCGTATCTCCTCTAGCTCTTGCAATTGCAGCTTCCTATGCACGTCACTCTCATCATAGTTCATGTTGAAATTCTTCACTGCCCAGTACGTTTGTGTTCCAACTTTACAGGGAGATGACACGGTTTACCAAAAATCAGTCGATAAGGTGACATACCTATTGGAGTCTTGTATGCGGTTCTGTAGGCCCACAGTGCGTCGTCTAATCGCAAGCTCCAATCTTTCCTTGTCGGGTTTACAGTTTTTTTCCAATATGGCCTTGATTTCTCGGTTAGAGACCTCGGCTTGGCCATTTGTTTGCGGGTGATAGGCAGTGGAGACTTTGTGAGTCACGTGGTATTTCTTGAATAGGCTCTCCACTGTCCGATTACAGAAGTGTGTCCCTCTATCACTGATTATGGCTCTCGGGATTCCAAACCTAGAGAAAATGTTATGTTTGATAAAATCTGCAACAACCTTGGAATCGTCAGTACGGGTGGCTATAGCTTCCACCCATTTCGACACATAATCAACTGCAAGCAGTATATACATATGACCATAAGACATAGGAAAGGTCCCATAAAGTGGATGCCCCATACGTCAAAAATTTCAGAAATGAGAATGGGTTGTTGAGGCATCTCCTTTCTTTGGGAGAGATTACCAGTCAATTGACATTGTGCACAGTTCTCGCAGAAAAGATATGCATCAGGAAATAGGGTGGGCCAAAAGAATCCACACTCGAGTACCTTCCTAGAGGTCCTCTTGGCTCCAAAGTGTCCACCACAAGCATATGAATGTCAAAACATTAAAATGTCATTTACCTCAGTCTCGGGTATGCAACGTCGAATGATTTGGTCCGCGCAGTTCTTCCATAAGTAAGGATCATCCCATACATAATACTTGGCATCACTCTTGATCTTAGCTCGTTGAGATCTAGACAAATCAGGGGGTAGCACATGAGAAGCTAAAAAATTCACAATATGAGCATACCATGGAAGATTGTCGTCGATGGAGAATATGTGCTCATCCGGGAATTCCTCATTCAAGCAAAGCTCATCCTCCACATGTGGTAGACGGCTCAAGTGATCCGCTACTTTGTTCTCGCTGCCCTTCTTATCCTTGATTTGTATGTCGAATTCACTCAAGAGCAAAATCCATCTTATCAGCCTTGGTTTAGCCTCCTTCTTCGTCATCAAATAGCGAAGAGCTGCATGATCAGAATAAACAATTACTTTAGTACCAAGTAAATAAGATCTAAATTTTTCAAGAGCAAAAACAACTGTTAAAAGCTCTTTCTCAGTAGTAGAATAATTTCATTGGGCATCATTCAAAGTTTTTTAGGTGTAGTAGATGGCATGTGAAGCATTGCCCTCTTTTTGTCCCAAAACAGCACGAACCGCATAGTCACTTGCATCGCACATGTTCTCGAAGGGCTTACTCCAGTCGGGTGGTTGGATGATGGGGGTAGAGGTTAAAGACTCTTTCAGTGTATCAAAAGCTCTCTTGCTTTTGGCATCCATCTCAAAAGGGACATCCTTTTGTAGTAGCTTACACAAAGGTGTAGCTATCTTGGTGAAGTCTTTGATGTACCTCGTGTAAAAACCAGCATGACCAAGAAAAGAGCGCACATCCCGGACACAAGTAGGGTAGGGTAAATATTGTATAACATCAATTTTTGCCTTATCTACCTCGATACCATTAGCAGAAACAACATGACCCAGCACTATACCTTGTTCGACCATAAAATGACACTTTTCAGAATTTAAAACAAGGTTAGTATCAATGCACTTTTTCAATACCAGTGTAAGGCTAGATAGGCAATCCTTGAATGTGTTACCGTAAACAGTAAAGTCATCCATGAATACTTCTAAACTATGTTCAATAAACTCAGAAAAGATACTGACCATACACCGTTGAAAAGTGGCTGGGGCATTGCAGAGTCCAAAGGGCATGCGACGGTATGCGAATGTGCCGAAGGGACATGTGAAAGTGGTCTTCTCTTGGTCCTCTGGAGCGATTGCAATCTGAAAATAGCCCGAGTAACCGTCAAGAAAACAATAATAAGAATGACATGCTAACCTCTCAAGCATCTGATCAATAAAAGGTATAGGAAAGTGGTCCTTTCTAGTCACAGCGTTAAGCTTCCGGTAGTCAATGCACACTCGCCATCCATTTTGAATGCGTGTGGGCACAAGTTCATCGTCTTTATTGTTTATCACAGTGATACCGGTCTTCTTTGGAACCACTTGAACTGGACTAACCCATTGACTATCTGATATAGGATATATCAAGCCAACCGATAGAAGTTTCAGAATCTCCTCCTTCACCACATCCATCATCGGTGGGTTTAGCTACCTTTGGGGCTGACGTGTAGGGCTCCCTCCTTCCTCCATTAGAATTCGGTGCATGCACGTGGAGGGACTGATTCCCTTTATGTCTGCGATTGTCCAGCCTATAGCAGTCTTGTGCTCCTTGAGCACATGAATCAAGTCCTTCTCTTGATCATCCCCCAACTTGCTGGAGATGATCACTGGTAATGTATTACCTTCACCAAGGAATACGTATTTAAGGTGGGTGGGCAGTGGCTTCAGCTCGATGGTGGGTTCCTGCAAAACAGATGGGAGAGGTCTAGCGTTAGAAATAGGCAGTGATATGAAAGAAACGTTACCTGACTGAAATAGCTCAGGTGTGTCATCCAGCGCATCGATGGTGTGCTTCACTTCGTCCATGAGGGGTATGTCCTCTTCTCCCTTCTCCAAATCCATGGTGAGAGTGCTTTCCAATTCTTCGTTTCCTACATTCTCAAAAACTTCCTGTGACAGGTAATCAATAAAATCAATAGAGTACACAGTATCATCATTATTGCAAGGATATTTCATGGCATCATAGATGTTAATGTAACAATCTCACCATCAAATTCCATAGTGAGGGTACCACTATGCACATCTATCTTTGTTTTAGAGGTTTTGAGAAATGGTCTTCCTAACAAGATGGGGCTACTTTTATCACCATTCTCCATGTCAAGGATATAAAAATCAGCTGGGAAAACCAGTTCATTCAATTGTACCAACACATCTTCTATTAAACCCCTAGGGTATGCACTAGATCTATCCGCTAATTGAATCACCACTCCCGTAGGGTTCAAAGGACCAAGTTGTAAAGAAGCATAAATAGAATATGGCATGACATTAATTGATGCTCCTAAATCTAACATGGCCTTTTCAAGGCGAGTGTTTCCAATAGTGCACGGGATAGAGAACATACCTGGATCCTTACACTTGGTAGGATTTTTCTTTGTATCACTGCTGATACGTTTTCACTCAGTTCAACCTTTTGAGGTCCCTTCAATCTATGACTCCTCTTGGCAGTGCATAATTCCTTTAGAAACTTCGCATAGCGAGGTACTTGTTGGATGGCGTCCCGCAGTGGGATGTATATCTCACATCTTCGGAAGGTCTCATACAGGCCTTTGAGTCCAGCGTCTTTCCTGTTGTCTTTTAAAGCTTGGGGAAAAGGGGGTGGCACTTTATATTCAGAAAAAGAAGGTGGCTTACCTTTTGGTGCCTCGTGTGCTATCCCGAGCTTTTCTCCAACTTCCGCTTCCTTTTCTTCCTCACTCTTGGGCGGTTCTTTCTCCGTCTTCTCCGCTATCTCCAATTCCTTACCACTCCTAGTTGTGACGGCATTTACATTTTCTCTCGGATTCACCACTGTTTGTGATGGTAGAGTGGTTGATCCGTTTGTTTCAACTCGATTAAGAGCAGTGGCTAGTTGGCCCACTTGGGTGTTCAAGGTTTGAATACTCGATCTTGTTTCCTGTTGAAATTTAGTAACATTGTGAGCAAGATCTTGAATGATAACCTCTAACCTGTCAGTAGTAGAAGGAAAATTGGATTGATGTGCCCTCTGAAAAGGTGGTCTGTATGGCGGAGGATGTTGTGGCGCTTAAGGAGGAACATGATTCATTGATTGTGGTCCATAGCTCAAGTTAGGGTGGTCTCTCCATCCTGGATTGTATGTGTTGGAGTAAGGGTCATGTCTTCGTTGGGGTTGTCCCGGAAATCCCCCTGCTGTATGTACTTGCTCGGCTGATGTCTCTTGAAGTGTCGGGCATGCATCAGTGGTATGACTCATCTCCAAACATATGCCACATGGTTTCACTGTCTGTCCATTTCCTCCAGCCATTTGACGAACAAGGGAGGTGAGGCTAATGAGCTGTTGTTCTAAGTTGGACACATTTGCTTCTCCTTGTTTCCTGTGAGCTGGTTCCGTTCGAAAGTTTCCAAACTGCTATGAGTTGGTTGCCATGTTAGCTATCAAGCTTTTCGCCTCCTCTGGTGTTTTATCGACAAAGGCTCATCCACTCGCAGCATCAACCAAGTTCCTGTCATTGGATAACAACCCTTCATAAAAGTACTGAATGAGTAAATGTGCACTTATCTGGTGTTGTGGGCAGCTTGCACACAACTTCTTGAAGCGTTCCCAGTATTCATGCAATGTTTCTCCCGAGTACTGTCTGATGGAGTAGATCTCCTTTCGTATGTTGGCCGCTCTTGATGCTGGAAAGTACTTCTCCAGAAGCGTTCTTTGGAGGTCAGTCCATGTTGTGATTGAGCCTGACGGTAAGTAGAATAGCCAGTCCTTTGCAGCGTCCTTTAGAGAAAAAGGGAAAGCCCTTAACTTGATCTGATCTTCAGTAATTTCGGTCGGTTTCATGGTGGTGCAAACCACATGAAACTCCATCAGGTGCTTATGGGGATCCTCGCCTGCAAGTCCATGAAAGGATGGCAATAAGTGAATTAAACCAGATTTGAGTTCGAAATTTACATTATTTGCGAAGGCAGGGAAAGTGATGCAGAGAGGTTGTTGGTCCAAGTTAGGATTCACCAACTGCCTCAAGCTCTGATTTGCAGCCATCATGGTCCTCTCTTCTTCTTCTTCTTCCAGCAGCCTTGCTTCTCTCCTTCTCTGATGTAGCGTCCTTTCAATCTCAGGATCGTAGTGAAAGTTATCCTCGTGATTAAACGATCCACCTGTACTCATCAACAAACCAGAGTAGTAATGCGGGATAACAAATAAAAAAAAATCGACACAAAATAATACCAATGCGTTCCCCGGCAACGGCGCCAAAATTTGGTAGCGCTTATCGCGTACGCCCAAATTAACCCTTCTCAAGTTAATAGCAAAAGTATGTAGTAGCGAGAGTAGGGATCGATCCCACAGGGAAGGTAGTATTTTTCCGTGCCAAAAACGAATAGTAACAAGGGGGGGTTTTGGGATGAGTGATTACTACTAAGCAAATTTTAAGAATTAAACTAATTATCGAGAGTAACTAAAACGGTTAAAACTTATGAGAGTGAAACGATTCTTGGTTTTCGGTCAACTTTACTTTTGGAAAATTCTCTCTTGATCATCAAATCACTAACATTCGAATTCTTTCAATTATTTATCGATTGGAAATTGAATTCCTACTCACCTTAATCGTAGTCAAAGAGAAAACAGCATTCAATCCGCCCTTATCAAATCTCTAATCAAAACTACAGCCGTTAATGATTAAATCAATGATAGATTTCAAAACTAGTGAGTTCGATAAATCTAATCAATAGAAACTACAGCCGTTAACAATTGATTACCCAATCGTTTCTCCTAAGAATTCAATAACACCTACAGCCGGTAATTATTAACCTTAGTTGCTTCTTAATTAGCTATCGATTATGCATATGAATACTAGGTGATCGGTCTACTAAACAAACACAATAATCATCAAAATCGATACCAAGAAACAGAATTGAAATCGAAATTAAATTCAACAAACAAACCAAAATTCTCACAAGAGATTCAAATCCAAAAGCAAGTATCCCTTAAACCAAGAATCTAAGAGTCTAGCCTAGCATAATTGAATCTAAAAACAACAAAATATGGTTCGAAATCATTAAATAAACAAAGGGAAAGAAATTACTAAGACGAGTCACGATTCCGGCTTGTCGATTCCGATCCCGTTCTTCGCGTTGTTCTTGATAAAACTTCAAAGAAAAATCTTCTAAAATCTAAATTATTCTAAAAACTCTAAAATCTGTCTAAGAAGTGATAAAAAATCGAGTTATGAGGTTATAGAGGCTAAGATTTAGGTTACAATCTTTTAAACATGGTAAAAGACTCAATTTCCATATTTTCGGACTCTTCGGCGATCGATCGCTATCAATATGGCGATCGATCGCTTCTATATTTTTTTTTCAGCAGAACGCTTGAGGCGATCGATCGCCACTTTATCGCGATCGATCGCCACTTTATCGCGATCGATCGCTTGGCTCCAGTGGACTTTGGCGATCGATCGCCTGATAATCGCGATCGCTCGCTGGCTCGTGAATTTTGTTGCAAAAGTTTCTGTCCATAGGCGACCGATTTCCTCTTCCAGGCGATTGATCGCCACCTTCAAAATTACGTTTTTGTCCTTTTCTTGATCAACTTTGAGTCCTTGTCATGTCCATATCTTTTCTTGGTCTTTACACATCATTTTTAGCTCGTTTTCTTCGATTGTACCTACAATTACACAAATATACGATTAGGTAGCATACGTATCAAATTATCCATCAAAACCTACCAAATCGTAGACAGTTAAGCGCTAAAGATGTGTCTATTTCTAGTCACATCAGCAAGCCAAAGCAATTTCACTAAGGAGTGGAAAAGAGATTGGTCTACAAACTGAAAACACCGAGGAGGAGCACAAAATTGATGAGACCGAGCACGAGGATCAACCGCGCGACAAGGGCAAGTCTACTACTACTACTTCATCTATCACACCACCCAAGCAGGTACAAATCCCTCTCCCTTTTTCTGCTGCATTAGAAAGGGCTAACGTAGATGCTAGTTTCGCTAAGTTCTTAAAGATCTTTAAGAAATTACATATAATATTCCATTTGCTGATGCCTTACTTAAAATGCCTAGTTATGCTAAGTTTTTGAAGGATATTCTAGCGAATAAGAGGAAGCTGGGTGAGCATGAGACAATAAAGTTAACTGAGGAGTGTTCTGCAGTTGTGCAAAACAAATTACCTCCGAAGTTAAAAGATCCAGGGAGTTTTTCTATACCTTGCACTATTGAGTCTATTTCATTTGCAAAATCTTTATGTGATTTGGGTGCAAGTATTAATCTCATGCCTTTGTCGATTTTCATGAAGTTGGGGCTTGGAGAGCCAAAACCAACTACGATTTAACTACAGTTGACGGATAGGTCCATTACATAGCCAAGAGGAATCATTGAGGATGTTCTAGTAAAGATTGATAATTTCATCTTCCCGGTGGATTTCCTGGTTTTGGACATGGAACAAGGCTTGGACACACCATTGATATTGGGAAGACCATTTTCAGCTATTGGGAGGGCATTGACCGACGTTCATCAAGGGAAATTGATCCTCCGTGTAGGAGAGGATCAAGTTATTTTTAATGTTTTTAAGGTTATAAAGCATCCACATGATGATCATATGTGTTTCTGTAATGCCTCGATATGACGTCTACATATGTGATATGGTTATGTCGTAATTATGAATAATTACGGTATGATGTGGCTTCGGGTTCAGGTTGAACCAGTAAGAATCATAAAATAAAACATCATTGGAACAATGAAATGATATTTATGTGTGGTATACCATTCTTTAATGCCATTGTTTAAGATATGAGAAGGATAGTAGAGATGTTGAATGGTTACTATACATGGTTTGGTTGGAGAGATATGAGTCCATGTAGTTGAATAATAAACCTACATGATTTGGCATGCATTTGAATTTGATATGAGAGTTGCATATACATGTGAATTGGCATTTGACTTTGCTAGGAATGTCATGTGACTTTGCATTTCCTATTAAGCCAAGTATATAAAGTGGATTTCAGCTCTTTAAGCACATAGTACACCTTAGCTCACCTACAATTCTCTACAGAAGCACCTCTCAACATCCTTCATTGTTCTTGCATCTTTTCTTGAATTTCACCTTGGAAATCAAGATAGAAAGTTGGGAGAAGTGAATTCCTAACATCTTGGTAATGAATTATGTGCTTTGTGTACTTGTTTTTATGGTGGTGAAAGATGAGTTGGAGTTGAGGATTTTCATGTAATACTTCTTCCATTTATGCATGATAGAATCCATTTATGCATGATAGAAAGAATGAAGTGAGTTGTAATGATATGGAAACATGTTTAAATGAAGGTATATCATACAAATATCATGTTTGAATGTGGATTTTCGAGTTGTAGGAGATACACCTTGAGGATAAGCTCAAAATCGCCATGTTCTGAAATTTTTGAACATCGGCGATCAATCACGAGCCCTATGGCGATCGATCGCCGAAAACAGAGTAAAAATAAGGCGGTAAAATAACTTGCGATCGATCGGTGAAAATATGGCGATCGATCGCTATGGCCAGAACTTTTTGGCAATCGATCGGTGAAAAGTGGCGATCGCCAGGGTTAAAGTTTTGAAAAATGTTATATTTTGTGGACTTTGATGCTTAACGCCTATTATAACATGATATATTGTTGATATTGTTGTAGCATCATCACAGGGGACAGGACAACGAGGCGTTTAGACATTGACGCCTGATTTCTATCTTTGTGTCGCACGACAGGTACGTGTTAACGTACGAGTATATGATATTATTGTGATGTTGATGTGGATATCATATGATTGGTGGTATCATATGCATGTACATTCATGAGATTCATATGGTTGAGATGGATGCCACGATATGTATGTCGCATATGCTTTGGCTGAGATCATTGCCACGATAGATATGCCATTGTTGGCATATGCTTTGGCTGGGATTGTTGCCACGATAGGTATGCTGCATATGCTTTGGCATGAGAAGTATACTCTGGTCGAGTATATGCTCTGGTTGTTATATATATGAGGATGGTGCTACGATATGTGCTGCTAATATGAAGATGTGAGGAGGTTCAACTGACATATTGAGCTGAGATAGGCATATCATATCGGTCTCGTTACATAGTTGCATTTGATGATGCATGATACAGAACAATCACAGTTGATGTTTATAGTGATTTATCGTTTTATGTTCTTATTGATATAGCACTGAGATGGTTGTTTATTTATACTCATGTTGTGTGATTATGTCTGTAGGGACTCATAGATGTGGGAGGACGGGATTGTGAGTCTTATTCCGCTGCGAGCTGAACCACTGCTTAAGAGTTGTATTGGTTTAGGTTGTTTTGTTGTACATATGATGTATCTTATGACATAGTTTTGTCAATATTGTAACAACCTACATAAGTAACTCTTAATCAGTGTATGCTTTACTTAATTCCTACTCACATATGTATATTGAATTGATACATAATGGATTAAGTAACGAGGACCCCACATTAGTGGTATCAGAGCAGTGGTTCGAGAACGGGGTGAACAAGGGTAGAGGAAGTGTATTAGGGAGTTGCCTAATAACTTGAAAGCATGTTAAGAGTATTGATATGAGGTTATACTGCCATGCTTTATATATATTTGTTTGTTCTTCTTAACCCTGTTGCAAAATGGCAGATAGAGTACCTCATGATGACATTGGGGATGCCATGAGTGGTAATGCTAGTGTTGGATTGGCGCTTGTGCCACCACCACCACTTGGGCAAGGGCCAGTAGAACATGTACTATTACCTGGGGAATTAACTTTGACCCAGTTCCTGAGTTATCAGCCACCTCGCTTTGAGGATACTGAATCAGGGGAACAGCCGGAGGAGGGGCTGGAACATGTGGAACAGATCTTTGTATCAGCACTGTAAGTAATCCTTAGAGCATACAACGCAGCGGAATTATATTAAATTGGATTACTAGAACAATGGATCTATACATAGGATATCATATCGGATAAAGGTTTACAAAATTCTCACCCTTGTAGCGTGTTTGAGCAGATTCCACGGAGCTGCACCACGTCCAACGTCTCCTCCGAGTCACTAGCAAAACCTGTCTAGTTTTGCCTCAACGGTATCCACAAGATCAAATCGGGTGAAGGGATAGTTTAAGAACAAGTTGCTAGACAAGTTCTTAAACCGAAACAAGAAACACACTCGATTCTTAATCGAAAGATGGCTCAAAACTCACCAAGAACCACACGGCTATAAGAAGCCGAGAGCTCAAGATTATCGTGCGGCCGTGTGCTTCACCAATTCTAGGTTTTAATGATATGATGTGTTGATCTAATTAATCACCATGCAATCAAATTATATATGATTAATTAAAGGCTTTCATAAAGCCTCATGGGCTTAAGCCCATGGTTTTAATTTAATCCTTATAATTATTAATTAAGACTCTTCTTAATTATTTAATTCATCCCATGAATTTAATTTCCCTTCTTGATTTAATCTTTTGTGCGACCCGATAGGATCTTGTAATGTTGGCAGTGACATAAAATCTCATTTTATGTCGCAAACAAGGAGCGGTGTCTAGCAACACATCGAGGCTACCCAAATTACAAGAATGTCAATGACTCGACATAACCTTTAGAACTTGTGATAATATTAACCATGTAATTTAATCCCTTTGTCATTTGTGTATAGATTGAACACGAGTCATGGAATAGTCATACTCGTATATTCAATCTCTATTTCTTGATCCCCAAGTAGAACTAGAATAAACGAATAAGCTCGATATCTCATATCGACTCATTCGAGCATGGCCATGCATTTTAGTTCTCACTTGATCAAGGGCCAAACACATCTCTTGTTATATAGGAGGGACAAATCCTATCTCGATCAGTCAACATCCCTCTACATAATTCGTAGTGTATCCAATAGTCGCCTTTATAGATTACCCTGTTACGGGTAACGTTTGACGATATCAAGATACATAACTCCTTATGTTGGGATCTCTGATGATCACAAGTCGTAAGGATTACATACATAATTATCACTATGAGAATTGCACAGTTAAAAGAATAATATATAATAATGAATTGCCATTCATAAAATCATAAACATTGTATGTCAAAACAATCATCTAATGATTTGTCTTAGGGCATATCCCAACAAATCTCCCACTTGCACTAAGACCACTCAGACATATACCTAATGCCTAGAGATCTAGTATGACGATCATGCTTCTGCTGTGACAGTGGCTTCGTCAATGGGTCAGATACATTATCATCTGTTGGTACTTTGCATATTTTAACATCTCCCCTTTCAACGATTTCTCGAATGAAATGGAAACGCCTAAGTATGTGCTTGGATCTTTGGTGAGATCTTGGTTCCTTAACCAATGCGATCGCTCCATTGTTGTCACAATAGAGTTCTATCGGATCTTTAATGCTAGGCACCACTCCAAGTTCAGAAATGAACTTCCTCATCCAAACAGCTTCCTTTGCTGCATCCGAGGCAGCAATATATTCAGCTTCCGTTGTAGAGTCGGCTACTGTTTCTTGCTTTGAACTCTTCCAGCTCACATCACCTCCATTTAGGCAATACACATATCCAGATTACGATCGAAAATCATCTTTGTCAGTTTGGAAGCTTGCATCAGTGTAACCCATTACATTGAGCTCTTCCTCACCTCCATAAATCAAGAATGTATCCTTAGTCCTTCTCAAGTACTTCAGGATGTTCTTGACAGCAATCCAGTGACCTTCACCTGGATCAACTTGATATCTGCTCGTCATGCTCAAAGCATACGATACATCGGGACGAGTACATATCATGGCATACATGATAGATCCAATAGCTGACGCATATGGAATCTTACTCATGCGTTGTCTCTCATCTGGTGTTGAAGGACACTGTTCCTTCGAGAGATAAATACCATGTGTCATAGGCACGAATCCTTTCTTTGATTCTTGCATGCTAAAACTTTTAAGCACTTTGTCTATGTATGTACTTTGACTTAGGCCAAGAAGCCTTCTCGATCTATCTCTATAGATCTTGATTCCTAATACATAGGTGGCTTCTCCCAAGTCTTCCATCGAAAAACAATTCCCTAGCAAAATCTTTACAGATTGTAAGGCAGGGATATAATTTCCAATGAGAAGTATGTCATCTACATACAACACTAGGAAAATGATTACGCTCCCACTGACCTTCTTGTAGACACAAGGTTCATCTTCGTTTTTGATAAAACCAAACTCTTTGATTGCATCATCAAATCGAAGATTCCAACTCCGAGAAGCTTGCTTCAATCCATAAATGGATCGTTGTAGCTTGCATATCTTTCCAGCATCCTTTGGATTGACAAAACCCTCGGGCTGTGTCATGTACACATCCTCGAGCAGATTTCCATTAAGGAAAGCTGTTTTGACATCCATCTGCCAGATTTCATAATCATGAAATGCAGCTATTGCAAGTAAGATCCTTATGGATTTAACCATGGCCACTGGTGAAAAGGTTTCATCATAGTCAATACCATGAATTTGTTTGAATCCTTTTGCAACCAGCCGACCTTTATAGGTTTGTACGTTACCATCCATATCGGTCTTTTTCTTGAAAATCCATTTGCACCCTATGGGTCGTACCCCTTCAGGTGGATCAACCAAAGTCCATACTTGGTTTGCATACATGGATTCCATCTCAGATTTCATGGCCTCTTGCCATTTCTCAGAATCAGTGCCCATTATAGCTTGTTGATAAGATGACGGCTCATCCTCATCAATAAGTAGTAAGTCACCTTGTTGAGTCACAAGAAATCCATATCTCTGTGGCTCCCGGTGTTCTCTTACAGACCTACGCTGGACTTGTGTCTCTTGAGCAGGTGCTTCTTCCACAACAGCTTGCGGTGCCTGCTCTGTTTCCATCTCAATCTCAGGTTCAGTGTTTTCTTATGGTTGAACTTCACTAAGTTCTATTATTCTCCCACTGGTTTTTCTAGAAATAAATTCTCTTTCAAGAAATACACCAGTTCGAGCAACAACTACTTTGTTCTCGGTGGGATAATAGAAATAGTATCCTTTTGTTTCCTTAGGATACCCCACAAATAAACACTTATCAGATTTGGGTCCAAGTTTGTTAGTGGCGTGACGTCTAACGAAAGCCTCACAACCCCAAATCTTCATAAAAGACATACTAGGACGCTTCCCAGTCCATATCTCATATGATGTCTTTTCCACTGATTTAGATGGAACACGGTTCAGTAAGAAAATCGTTGTTTCTAGAACGTGTCCCCAGAACGATATCGGAAGATCTGCATGACTCATCATTGATCTAACCATGTCCAACAAGGTTCGATTTCTCCTCTCGGATACACCATTCCATTGTGGAGTATACGGAGGAGTGAGTTGTGGGACTATCCCACATTCCTTTAGATAGTCATGAAACTCTTGGCTTAAGTATTCACCTCCTCGATCTGATCGAAGGATTTTTGATACTTTTGCCAAGTTGGTTTTGTACTTCATTCTTGAAATCTTTGAACTTTTCAAAGGTTTCATGCTTATGCTTCATTAGGTACACATACCCATATCTACTAAGGTCATCAGTAAATGTAACGAAGTATTGAAAACCACCTCTAGCTTGTGTACTTATTGGTCCACATACATCACTATGTATTAGTCCCAATAAAACATTTGCCCTTTCAACATGTCCCTTGAAAGGGGCTTTAGTCATCTTGCTCATTAAACAAGATTCGCATGTTTCATATGATGCAAAATCAAATGAATCTAATACTCCATCCTTATGAAGTTTAGATATGCGGTTCTCGTTTATGTGGCCCAAGCGACAGTGCCAGAGATAAGTCGGATTACAATCATTATTTTTAATCCTTTTAGTATTTATGTTATAGATAGGCATATCAAGATTTAATACATAAAGACCATTCACCATTTGTGCACTAGCATAAAACATATCATTTAAATAAATAGAACAACAGTTGTCCTTTATTATAAATGAAAAACCATACTTGTCTAAACAAGAAATAGAAATTATGTTTTTAGTAATAGATGGCACAAAATAACAGTCTTTTAAAATCAATGATAAACCAGAAGGTAAAGCTAAACTATAATCTCCTATAGCTAATGCAGCAACTCTTGCTCCATTTCCAACTCGGAGATCAACTTCGCCTTTCGCCAATAATCTACTCTTTTTGAGGTCCTGCACATTTACACAAATGTGAGATCCACATCCAGTATCTAATACCCATGATGAAGAAGTAGATAAATTAACTTCTATAACAAAAATACCTGAAGCGGAAGTCATACTTCCTTTCTTTAGATCCTCCAGATATACTTTGCAGTTTCTTTTCCAATGGCCGGTCTCACCGCAATGGAAACAGTTCCCTTCCTTCGCTATCCCCCCTTTTGGCTTTAGTGCAGAAGACTTTGGCTTAGATTTAACAAAGACCTTCTTTGCTTTCTTGTTGCCTTTAGCTTTGGCCCTTCCTTTGCCCTTATTCACAATAAGAACATTTGTGGCCTTAGTCTTCTTTGTATTTGCTTCATATGTTCTCAACATACCAAGCAATTGTGGTAGAGTCTTTTCCATCAGTCATATTGTAATTTACTACAAATTGACTGAAGCTCTCAGGCAACGATTGCAAGATCACATCGGTGGCCAACTCTTGGTCCAATGGAAAACCCAGCTTGTCCAGATTCTCAATGTACCCAATCATCTTGAGCACATGAGTTCCAACTAGGCTTCCCTCTACCATCCTGCACTGGAACAACGCTTTAGAGACGTCATACCTCTCTTGTCTAGCTTGTTGTTGGTACAGTTGCTTAAGGTGCTCGATCATATCAAACGCCTCCATTTCCTCATGTTGCTTCTGAAGCTCAGAGTTCATGGTTGCAAGCATGAGGCACCCAACATCAAGTGCGTCACTTTGATGCTTCTTATAAGCATCTTTTTCGGCTCTTATAGCCGTTAGGGGAGGTTCCTCAGCGGGCAAGTGTTCCTCTAGGACATATTGTTTCTTTTCTTGTTTGAGGACTATCCTCAAGTTCCTATGCCAGTCTAGGAAATTTGTCCCATTTTGTTTGTCCTTCTCAAGGACCGATCGCAGTGATAATGTGTTTGATACGTTGTTAGTTGCCATGGATATCTACAATATAAATATGCAAAATAAGTTTATGATTTAATCATTTAACATGGTCTTACATTAAATGATGCTCCCACTATTTTGTTTAAAAAATATCAACCCTCAAAACCTTTAGTGGGCCAAGATCCATATTTCGCCTAATCTTGAGTTAGCTTTGGCTAATCGCCCAAGACTCGGTTATTTAGGTAGACAACACTTTGTCAATTTTATCACATATAATTCTTGGATAGTTGGACGAACAACACTTTGTTCAATTCATCAAATGAATTATAATCCAACCCATGCCTCTAAGTTCCCAATCCTATTGAGATAACTTAGTTAAGTCGTACACAATTTAAAGTATAACGGATATCACTTTTATCCTTTCGCGCCTTACTAAGATTGCCACGGTGCTTTGCTTTGGCAAACCCACACATGTACAATCGAAGTTATTGACGAGTACTTTTAATTTTGGAAGGCATCTAAAACTTAATATTTTAGAGGGATTTATTGATCTCATGATTAGTTTGATAATTTAAAATATGTCCACTACATATAGTTGTATACATATCTACATATATGTGTAATACTATTATCAATCTAAAACATAAGATAAATCATGAATCAACATACATAATAAAACGTGACATGGTTATAGCCCCTACTAACGATTCTCTCAAGCCAATGAGAAAATCCTAAGAGTCAACCTAAGGTAACTCCACAAGCACCTTCCTTTGGCTCCAATTTGTGAATGGCCTCCTCGTCCCGGCACGATGCTCCATCTTCATTGATCACCATCAATAAAATAAACTACACTATTTACAAGATATAGAATTCGTCGATTCACATTCGAGGGGAACATAGGGGAGGGATTACATTTAGAATGAAATAGAGAAGGCACGACACGCAGGTCGTATTATATATTACAAATATCCACAAATCCTATCTAATAGGTCAAAGGGCTATAACCACGCACCATGCTCAAACAACACATAAAGCATGCATTAACATTTAATTAATTAAATTCTAAACATGTTAAATTTAATTCTAATTAAAACTGTGAAATAATTTTTGAAAAATTATCGTACGCTCGGGACATCACATGCCACGAACTTAAGCGACTAAGACACGAATCACCATGGTTCGAACTACAAAAGCACACGACTGGACCAATAATGGGCCTAGGGTTCCAAACCCTAGCCCATGGCCGAGCCAAGCTCGAGCGGCGGCGGCGCTAGGGTTCCAAACCCTAGCCGCCACGCACCACCTTGGGTTTTCATCGAGCAATCTTGTTCGAAACGCCGTAATTTGTTAGCCACGAGTCACGGTCAGGCCATGCACGGGGTTGGCTCAACCATCTCGAGCTAAGGGTTCGAAAAACCTTGCTCTCATGTGGTAAAGCTACTAATCCATGCATGCGTGAACCATTATCGAGCCAAAGAGTTCAAAATTCATCCACGTCTCAAAACCTTAGCATAAGAGGCGACGATGGCCGAGCCCATGCACTGCTACTAGGGTTTGAAACCCTAGCCGTCATGAGCTAGCCATCACGAGCCAATGGGTTCTAAACCCTAATCAATTTTCGACACTTCCATGCACAATTATTAGCCACAACGACTAAGCCATCTCGAGCCAAGGGTTCGAAAACCCTAGCCCTCATGTGGCTAGCAGTGGTGTCATTTGTGATGGTGGTGGCCGAAAATATTGCCCAATAAATTTGATTATTCGCCAATTATATCAAATACAATTTTACGATGATTTTCACAAACTAAATATTAACATATCATATATGTTCATACAGTTTTAAATAGCATGCAATATTAATTCTAATATGATTAAACTATTTAATCATATAAATCCGATATGAGCCTTGAACCTGGCTCTGATACCACTGTAAGTAATCCTTAGAGCATACAACGCAGCGAAATTAAATTAAATTGGATTACTAGAACAATGGATCTATACATAGGATATCATATCGGATAAAGGTTTACAAAATTCTCACCCTTGTAGCGTGTTTGAGCAGATTCCAAGGAGCTGCACCACGTCCAACGTCTCCTCCGAGTCACTATCAAAACTTGTCTAGTTTTGCCTCAATGGTATCCACACGATCAAATCGGGTGAAGGGATAGTTTAAGAACAAGTTGCTAGACAAGTTCTTAAACCGAAACAAGAAACACACTCGATTCTTAATCGAAAGATGGCTCAAAACTCACCAAGAACCACACGGCTATAAGAAGCCGAGAGCTCAAGATTATCGTGCGGCCGTGTGCTTCACCAATTCTAGGTTTTAATGATATGATGTGTTGATCTAATTAATCACCATGCAATCAAATTATATATGATTAATTAAAGGCTTTCATAAAGCCTCATGGGCTTAAGCCCATGGTTTTAATTTAATCCTTATAATTATTAATTAAGACTCTTCTTAATTATTTAATTCATCCCATGAATTTAATTTCCCTTCTCGATTTAATCTTTTGTGCGACCCGATAGGATCTTGTAATGTTGGCAGTGACATAAAATCTCATTTTATGTCGCAAACAAGGAGCGGTGTCTAGCAACACATCGAGGCTACCCAAATTACAATAATGTCAATGACTCGACATAACCTTTAGAACTTGTGATAATATTAACCATGTAATTTAATCCCTTTGTCCTTTGTGTTTAGATTGAACACGAGTCATGGAATAGTCATACTCGTATATTCAATCTCTATTTCTTGATCCCCAAGTAGAACTAGAATAAACGAATAAGCTCGATATCTCATATCGACTCATTCGAGCATGGCCATGCATTTTAGTTCTCACTTGATCAAGGGCCAAACACATCTCCTGTTATATAGGAGGGACAAATCCTATCTCGATCAGTCAACATCCCTCTACATAATTCATAGTGTATCCAATAGTCGCCTTTATAGATTACCCTGTTACGGGTAACGTTTGACGATATCAAGATACATAACTCCTTATGTTGGGATCTCTGATGATCACAAGTCGTAAGGATTACATACATAATTATCACTATGAGAATTGCATATGACGATCATATAACTATCCATGTTGCATTCTCATGGTGGGTCTGTCCAGTACATCGTTCTCTAACATGTACCCATATGTTGATTTGATATCTCATATCAATGAACAATTCATCGATCAACACATACTAGTCTCTACGTATTATCATTATCCCTATTCATGATAATACTTGACTAGGGACATCTTTAAGTATAATACAATATTATTCTAAGGACATTAACATATATATTAATTCACATTGCAGAGTTAAAAGAATAATATATAATAATGAATTGCCATTCATAAAATCATAAACATTGTATGTCAAAACAATCATCTAATCATTTGTCTTAGGGCATATCCCAACAAGCACCATGTGCCAAGTCAGCTTGGTTACGTTTGGCTGAGTTCCAGTTAGCAAATAAAGCAATGATGTGGTGGAAAGCCATATTAAATGAGTTGCGATCTCGGGGACAGACTGTGGATTGGGATGTATTCAGAACTCATTTTCTTGATCACTATTTTTCTGTGGCTGCGAGGCAGAGAAAAGAAGATGAGTTTACTAATCTGAAACAGGGAACCATGACAGTGTCTGATTATGCTTTGCAGTATTCTTCCTTGTTACGGTATGTACCGCATATCGCTGCAAGCAGTTTACGATGCGGAAAGCCAGTGAACAAGGTACCAAAGGACAGTCCCAAGGCAGTAGTAGTAGCAGTGGTCGAGGTTTACAATGTTTTAAGTGTGGAGGACAACATTTTAAACGAGAGCCCACAACTTGATACTCCGGTTTGTTTTCGATGTGGGATGGTAGGACATATGATAAGAGATTGTCCTCAAGTTGGAGGACAACAGATGAGAGGCAATATGTCAGAAAGTACAGTGCAGCAGAGAGCACATGGTGTTCCACGGACTGGTGGAGGATATAGAGCAGGACCGCCTCAGGCTCAGGTGTATGCACTGAACAAGGAGCAAGCAGAGGCAGCTCCTGATGATCTGATCGCGGGTAAGTGTAGTTTATGTACTTATCCCGCTTTACTTTTGATTGATACTGGTGCATCACATTCATTTATTGCACAAGCTTTTATTGACCGGTATCATATATGCTCGTCTCCACTGTTGATGCCTCTGTATGTCTTGACACCCATGGGAACTACTATGATGGCTTGTCAGAGTGTGTCTGATTGTGTGATTCAGTTTGATACTGAGTATGGAATACATACCGATTTGATTGTGCTAGATATGATGGATTTGGATTGTATTCTTGGTATTGATGTGTTGAGCATATATAAAATTGTTGTAGATTGTTGTCATAAGGCAGTGAGATTTCAGGATGATACTGGAAATCAATGGATCTTCTATGGACAAGGATCACGTGCAAAGATTCCATTGATATCTGCTTTTCGAATGTCCCGCTTGTTAGAACGTGGGCATACGGGATATGTGATTTATGATGTTGATGTAACATATAAGAAAGTAGAAAGAAGAGTAGAGGATATACCAGTGGTTGCAGAGTATGCAGATGTATTTCCAGATGAGATTCCTGGATTTCCACCAAGTCGAGAAGTGGAATTTGGCATTGAATTGGTACCTGGTACTTCTGCAATTTCACGAGCACCATATCGAATGGCACCATCTGAATTAAGAGAGTTGAAAACTCAATTACAAGACCTATTGGACAAGGGGTACATACGTCTAGTGTATCGTCTTGGGGTGCTCCGGTATTGTTTGTCAAGAAGAAGGATGGTTCAATGCGACTGTGCATTGACTATAGACAGTTGAATAAGGTAACCATAAAGAATAAATATCATCTTCCTCGTATTCATAATTTGTTTGATCAGTTACAGGGATCAATGATTTATTCTAAGATTGATTTGAGATCTGGTTATCATCAAATAGGTGTGAGTGAAGGAGATGTACAGAAGACAGCATTCAGAACTCGCTATGGACATTATGAGTTCCTAGTAATGCCATTTGGTGTGACGAATGCTCAAGCTGTCTTCATGAGTTTGATGAATTGAGTTTTCCAGGAATACCTTGATCAATTTGTCATTGTGTTTATCAATGATACACTAATCTATTCTCGGAGTGAAACAGAACATGTCCACCATTTGCATGTGGTATTACAACTATTGAGAACACATCAATTGTATGCCAAACTCAGTAAGTGTAAGTTTTGGTTGACCAGTGTAGGATTTTTGGGACATGTGATATCTAAAGATGGTATATCAGTTGATCCGAGAAAGATAGAAGCGGTGTTAAATTGGTCAGCACCTACGTCTGTACCAGAGATTCGTAGTTTCTTGGGTTTGGCCGGATATTATTGACGATTTGTTGAAGGCTTTTCAACAATTGCCAAGCCATTAACACAACTGACACAGAAGGGAGTACCATTTAAATGGTCAGAGGCCAGTGAGCATAGTTTTCAGGAATTGAAACATCGGTTAACTACTGCTCCGGTGTTGATTATTCCATCAGAGCATGACAGGTTTGGTCTTTATACTGATGCATCATTACTTGGTTTAGGTTGTGTATTGATGCATGATAAACATGTGGTGGCTTATGCATCAAGACAACTGAAGCCACATGAAATAAAATATCCAGTGCATGATCTGGAGTTGGCAGCCATAGTATTTGCGTTGAAGATATGGCGACACTATTTATATGGTACGTTGTTTACCATATATACTGATCATAAAAGTTTAAAGTTTTTATTCACTCAGACAGAGTTGAATATGAGGAAAAGGAGATGGATGGATCTCTTAAAGGATTATGATTGTGAGATCGAATATCATCCATGAAAGGCTAATCTAACAGCAGATGCCTTAAGTCGAAAGGTACACAACACTGCTGATGATATGATGCATTTGTCAGCCTTGATGACTTCTTGTTGTACCTTGGGCTATGAGTTTCATGTGGAGACAGTGACAGTAAGGGTATCAACATTGTTTGTTGAACCCGATATCTTTGAGAAAATCAGAACGGCACAAACTACTGATGATGAGGTACAACACTGGAAAGAAATGATATGTCAAGGACAAACATCTCAGTTTGTAATCGCAAGTGATGGAACTTTGACATATAGAAATTGTTGTGTAGTACCTGCTTCGTTGGGACTACGCCAAGAAATACTACAACGTCCTCATTGTAATCGCTACAGTATACATCCTGTAGGAAAGAAAATGTACAAAGATTTGCGTACCCAATTCTGGTGGAAACGCATGAAACAGGATGTATTGGACTTTGTGAAACGTTGTTTGATCTGTCAACAAGTAAAAGCAGAGAGACAAAGATCAGGAGGTGAATTGGTGAGTTTAGAGATTCCTCAATGGAAATGGGAGCACATTATAATGGATTTTGTTACCCATTTGCCACGGAGTTCTTCTGGCTTTGATGCGATTTGGGTAGTCGTTGACAGACTAGCGAAAGTAGCTCACTTCATACCATACAGTATGACATTCACTTACTTGAAGATGGCTCAGTTATATATTCAACATGTAGTGAGACTACATGGAATACCAGTTTCCATTGTATCGGACAGAGATCCGAGATTTGCTTCTCATTTTTGGGAAGGATTACAGTCAGCACTGGGGACGGAAGTACGATTGAGTACAGCGTATCATCCTCAAACAGATGGACAGACAGAGCGTACAGTACAGACGCTTGAGGATATGTTGTGGGCCTGTGTATTGGAGTTTGATAACTCTTGGCAAGAGTCCTTGCCATTAGTGAAATTTTCGTACAATAATAGTTATCAAACTAGTATACAGATGGCACCATTTGAGGGATTGTATGGGCGACGATGTAGATTGCCAATGTATTGGGATGATGTAGATCAGTCTTCACTACATGGACCAGATATGATACGTGAAATGGAAGAGAAAATAAAACTGATCAGATTGAAATTAAAAGCTGCTCAGGATAGACAAGCTACTTATGCTAATAAGCGACGTAGACCACTTGAATTCCAAGTTGGTGATCGAGTATTCTTGAAAATATCACCTTTTAAAGGTGTAGTACGGTTTGGTAGGCGTGGAAAGTTATCTTCACGATATGTTGGTCCTTATGAGGTGTTGCAACGTATTGGTACGTTGGCATATCGATTGGCACTACCGTCAGCATTGAGTAGCATTCACGATATGTTTCATATTTCGCTGTTGAGGAAATATGAACCAGCCTGGTCATGTATTGCAACCGTCTGAAGTACGGTTGGATACAGACGTGTCTTATGTGAAACGACCTGTGAAGATTATGGATAGAGCAGAGCGAACATTACGAAATAAAGTGATACCAATTGTAAAGGTACAATGGGATCTACGGGGTGTCGAGGAGGCAACGTGGGAGACGGAGTAGCATATGATACAGCAGTATCCTGAGTTATTTTCTGGTATGCATTTACGTTTTGTATGAGACGGTTTGGTAAGTATATATTGTACTATTTCATCTATGATGTTTCTTACCTTTTTGCAGTAAGGATATAGGATTGAGTATATGTTCATGTTATGTATATGCAATTTCGAGGACGAAATTCAATGAGTAGGGAAGAAATGTAATGCCTTGATATGACATCTACATATGTGATATGGTTATGTCGTAATTATGAATAATTACTGTATGATGTGGCTTCGGGTTCAGGTTGAACCGAGTAAGAATCATAAAATAAAACATCATTGGAAACAATAAAATAATATTTATGTGTGGTATACCATTGTTTAATGCCATTGTTTAAGATATGAGAAGGATAGTAGAGATGTTGAATGGTTACTATACATGGTTTGGTTCGACAGATATGAGTTCCATGTAGTTGAATAATAAACCTACATGATTTGGCATGCATTTGAATTTGATATGAGAGTTGCATATACATGTGAATTGGCATTTGACTTTGCTAGGAATGTCATGTGACTTTGCATTTCCTATTAAGCCACGTATATAAGTGGATTTCAGCTCTTTAAGCACATAGTACACCTTAGCTCGCATACAATTCTCTACACAAGCACCTCTCAACATCCTTCCTTGTTCTTGCATCTTTTCTTGAATTTCACATTGGAAATCAAGATAGAAAGTTGGGAGAAGTGAATTCCAAACATCTTGGTAAGAAATTATGTGCTTTGTGTACTTATTTTTATGGTGGTGAAAGATGAGTTGGAGTTGATGATTTTCATGTAATACTTCTTCCATTTATGCATGATAGAATCCATTTATGCATGATAGAAAGAAAGAGGTGAGTTGTAATGATATGGAAACATATTTAAATGAAGGTATATCATATAAATATCATGTTTGAATGTGGATTTTCGAGTTGTAGGAGATACACCTTGAGGATAAGCTCAAAATCGCCATGTTCTAAAATTTTCGAACATTGGCGATCGATCACGAGCCCTATGGCGATCGATGGCCGAAAATAGAGTAAAAATAAGGCTGTGAAATAACTTGGCGATCGATCGGTGAAAATATGGCGATCGATCGCGAGTGAACATAACATTTGGGCGATCGATTGGGAAGAAGTGGCGATCGATCGCGATGGCCAGAACTTTTTGGCGATCGATCGGTGAAAAGTGGCGATCAATCACCAGGGTTAAGTTTTGAAAAATGTTATATTTTGTGGACTTTGATGCGTAACGCCTATTATAACATGATATATTGTTGATATTGTTGTAGCATCATCACAGGGGACCGGACAACGAGGCGGTTAGACATTGACGTCTGATTTCTATCTTTGTGTCGCACGACAGGTACGTGTTAACATACGAGTATATGAAGTGATGATGATGTGGAATTGTATCATATGATTGGTGGTATCATATGCATGTACATTCATGAGATTCATATGGTTGAGATGGATGCCACGATAGGTATGTCGCATATGCTTTGGCTGAGATCATTGCCACGATAGATATGTCATTGTTGGGCATATGTTTTGGCTGGTATTGTTGCCAAGATAGGTATGTTGCATATGCTTTGGCATGACAGGTATACTCCAGTCGAGTATATCCTCTGGCTGTTATATATATGAGGACGATGCTATGATAAGTGCTGCTAATATGAAGATGTGAGGACATAATGAGATGAGATAGGCATAGCATATCGGTCTCGTGATAGCAGGATGATAAGTGAGACATGTCATGACATAGTTGCATTTGATGATGCATGATACAGAACAATCACAGTTGATGTTTATAGTGCTTTATCGTTTTATGTTTCGTATTGATATAGCACTGAGATGGTTGTTTATCTATACTCATGTTGTGTGAGTATGTTTGTAGGGACTCATAGACGTGGGAGGACGGGATTTTGAGTCTTATTCCGCTGCGAGCTGAACAACTGCTTAGGAGTTGTTTGGTTTAGGTTGTTTTGCTGTACATATGATGTATCTTATGACATAGTTTTGTCAATATTGTAACAACCTACATAAGTAACCTCTTAATCAGTGTATGCTTTACTTAATTCCTACTCGCATATGTATAATGAACTGATACTTAATGGATTACGTAACGAGGACCCCACAGTTTCAGTGTTGATATTGTTGATATGTTATCGTCTAGTATGTTTCAGGGATCGCGCAGGGATGAATTAGAAGCATTCTTGGTCGATGATACAGATGAGCTGGATGAAAGTGGCGAGATGAAGGAGATAGTAGCTCATTTGAATGCTAATCTCCCTCATACAAGACATACAAGGATCAAGCTTGGAGAGTTGGGGCAAAGGATCATCAAGCCACAAAAGCCATCAATTGAAGAACCACCAACTCTTGAACTAAAACCCCTACCATCTCATCTTAAGTATGCTTATTTAGATATCAATAATGACAGGTACATACGAGGAAAAGCTTCTTAGGATCTTGAGGGAGCATAAGCAAGCATTTGGATGGAAAGTGACGGACATAAAAGGAATAAGCCCATCGATGTGTATGCATAAAATTTTGATGGAGGATGCCTACAAACCAGTGGTGCAACCACAACGCCGATTGAATCCAAAGATGCAATAGGTAGTAAAGGCTGAGATCATAAAGCTACTGGATGCATGTATTACTATCCTATATCTGACAGTGCATGAGTTAGTCCAGTGCAATGTGTGCCTAAGAAAGGAGGTATGACTGTTGTTACTAATGAAAACAATGAATTAATACCCACTAGAACAGTCATTGGATGGGGGGTCTGTATTGATTATAGAAAGTTAAATGAAGCAACACGTAAAGACAACTTCCTCCTCCTTTCATTGATCAAATGATAGAGAGACTAGCAGTGTATGATTTTTATTGCTTCCTAGATAGTTATTCGGGGTATAATCAGATAGCTATTGCACCTGAGGACCAAGAGAAGACCACATTCACATTGTCCTTATGGTACATTTGCATTTAGAAGAATGCCATTTGGATTATATAATGCACCTGCTACATTCCAATGATGCATGATATCTATATTCCATTATATGGCAGAAAATTTTCTTGAGGTTTTTATGGATGATTTCTCTGTGTTTGGGCAGTCATTTGATTTTTGTCTACATAATCTTGATTTAGTTTTGACCATGTGTGAGGAGACCAAATTGGTTTTGAATTGGGAGAAGTGCCACTTCATGGTACAAGAAGGCATAGTCTTGGGTCACAAGATATCCCACCAGGGTATTGAAGTGGACCGATAAAAAATCCAAGTGATACAAGAGCTACCCCTGCCAGTGTCAGTAAAGGGAGTTCGCAGTTTTCTAGACCATGCATGGTTTTATATGAGATTCATCAAAGACTTCTCTAAAATTTCAAAACCTCTCTCTCATTTATTGACTAATGATGCACCATTTGATTTTAATGCTGATTGTTTGCAGGCGTTCGAGACATTGAAGGAGATGTTGGTAACAACACCTGTTTTGATAGCACCTGACTGGGATCTTCCATTTGAGTTGATGTGCGACGCTAGGGACACCACAGACGGATCAGTGTTGGGACAAAGAAGGAACAAGGTATTTCATATGATTTACTATGCTAGTAGAACTTTAAATGAGGCACAACAAAATTATGCCACAACTGAGAAAGAACTTCTAGCAGTAGTATTCACTTTTGACAAGTTTCACTCCTATCTTTCTTTATCTAAGGTAATTGTTTACACTGATCACTCTGCACTCAAATATCTTCTTGCTAAAAAAGATTCTAAACCACGTTTGATTCGATGGATTCTTTTATTGCAAGAGTTTGACTTGGAAATTAAAGATAAGAAGGGTGTAGAGAACGTAGTGACATATCACTTATCTAGGATCACTAATGAGAATGATAAGCATGAACTTGAAATAGATGAGATAAATGGAAAGTTTCCTAATGAACAAGTGTATCAAGTTCTTGCATTACCTTGATATGCTGATTTTGCAAATTATCTTGTTAGCGGTATCCTCTCACAAATGACATTTTATCAAAATAAAAAATTCTTATCTGATGTTAATCGTTACATGTGGGAGGAGCCATTATTGTTCAAGATTTGTGCAGACAATATAATTAGGAGGTGCGTTCCAGAGGAGGAGATGGTATCTATTATGAGCCACTGTCATGACCGAGAGGTAGGGGGACACATGAGTCCAACCAAAACTGCTGCAAAGGTACTTGAATCTTGTTTTTATTGGCCTACCTTATTTAAGGATGCATACAAGTACGTTTCCTCTTGCGTTACATGTCAAATGACTGGTAATATTTCTAGGAGACGGGAGATGCCCATAAACAGTATGCTTGAATGTGCATTATTTGATGTTTGGAGCATAGACTTTATGGGACCATTTCCTAATTCGTGTTCAAACTATTATATACTTGTTGCGGTCGATTATTTGTCAAAGTGGGTTGAGGCTAATGATGCTAGAGTGGTGGTGCAATTTTTGAAAAAGAACATTTTTACTCGATTTGGCACCACTCGAGCAATCATTAGTGACAGTGGGTCACACTTTTGCACTAAACTCTTTAAAAAACTTTTGAGCAAATATGATGTCACCCACAAGGTTGCAACACCTTACCACCCACAAACTTGCGGACAAGTACAAGTGTCTAATAGATAAGTGGAGCAGATTTTGGAAAACAAACGGTCAATGTGTCTAGAAAAGATTGGTCCTTGAGATTAGATAATGCGTTATGGGCTTATAGCTGCATTTAAAACACCTATTGGCACAACACCATATAGGTTAGTTTTGGAAAAGACTGTCATCTCCAGTAGAACTTGAGCATAAGGCATATTGGGCAATCAAAAGTTTGACTTTTGATTTAACTGATGCATGTGATAAACGTCTTCTACACTTGAAACCAAGCTTATGAGAACGCAAAGATCTACAAGGACAAGACCAAAAAGTGGCACGATGCTCGGCTCAGTCAACGAGATTTCCAAGAAGAAGATTTGGTTATGCTATTCAAATCCAGATTGAGGATCTTTCCAGGTAAGTTAAAATCTAGATGTTATGGACTATTCAAGGTACCTAGAGTATTCCCATCCGGTGCCATTGAGATCAGCGATCCAACAAAGGGAACATTCACAGTCAATGGACAACGACTGAAGCATTATCATGGGCTTGACTTCAGTCCGCCCACCACTATCCACTTTGACTCCTAAGTTTTATTGGTAGAAAGTCCAGCTTGAGACTATAAATCAAGAATGGTTCTCATTTTTCTTCGTTTTTAAATTCTTAGTTAGTTTTTGCAGATTTTTATTCCTAGGAGGGGTTCATCGCTCCAAATGAGTACCTAGCAAGAGAAGAATGTAAATGAAATAGTCGACTCGATAGATAAACAAACTAAAAACATAAACTGAAAATAAAACTAAACTAAATGGCAAAAGGATACGCTTGGGTTGCCTCCCAAGAAGCGTTGATTTCTAGTCGTCGGCTTGACCATCAAAAGCAACCATCAAAGAGCGGCCGCCACCCATAGTAAGTATCGTATGATACCACAAATGAGTCTTCAATCAGTATGCCTTCAAGATTGACATGAATATAACTGTGTAGGCTCGTCGCTCCAACAACTTTCTTTGATTGGTAGGTATGGGAGAATGATTCTTGACTTGGCATCATATCTTGAAGGATATAGTGTGGTGAAGTTGGCATCGATGGAAAGAAAGGATCCACATATGGCATAGAACATGTCGCCATCGATGGGTGAATATCAAAGTTTTCGAAAATCTCCTCCTCCAACATCACTCTTGGCTCGTCTTCCCATATGATCTCATCGGTTGACTTTTCCAATGTAGGCTCAATCACTTCAAGTGGCTTAACTTCCCTTGAATCTTCCACACTTGTAGGATCACTCCCCCAAACTTGGTTGTTTGAGTGATCATCGTCATGAAACCAGGCCTGATTTGTAGATCTCGGCTCCTCCTCTTGGCAGCTCATTGAAATGGTTTCCAAATGGATTGCTAATTGCTGCTCTAGGTGACGTATATAATTGGTATGGTTTTCTAAACGTTGCTCAGTTGACGCCATGAATCTAAGTAACATATCTTCTGATTGAGCCACTACTTCTGCAAAACTATCTCTTTTCTCTCCAAGATGCTCGAATGGTTGGTTTATAAGATGAGGGTAGTGAGGCTCCGGTGGATATTGGTGACTCCAACCTTGTAGTGAAGGATCACAGTGCCAGTGGTAATCGAAATCCGCCATATCATTGAACAACTGCAATACACTGCATCTCAATCAAATAGAGGACTACCGGTTGCCAAAGCTCCATTCAATATCCATCCTTGTATCTCCAAATCCAATCCATTGTAGAAACATCATGATATCGGAATGTGTTTGCTAAGTTGTTGAATCTCTCCCAAATTGCATAGAACGGCTCGGAACGTTGTTGGGCAAAGCTTGTGAAGTCTTGTTGATGTAGCTGTTGGGATTCCGTACCCCGGCGCCAGATCCAAACGCGGCAGAAATAATACAATAAACAGATCTGACCCAGGGACGGACGATCGCGCCTGATTCATATATAAACATGCATAAATCGAATAAATGCACGAAAAGAAATTACCGTTCACCGACGTGAATCTGATAGCGGTGTTCCTCTAGTCCAATCAACCTGACCAGATCTACAAGCTCAGCACCAGTGCTAGTTTGGTATGAACTTTCAGAGAGCGTGAATTGATTGAGAGTGATTAGGTCGTTCTTCCTTCTGATACAAATGTCATATTTATAGTTGTATAAGCTAATTGGGCCAGGGTTAATATAAAGCACATTGGGCCAACGTTTGGCTTGTAGGGCATTTATGCTAACAATCCCCCACTTGCCCAAAAGCCAAAACAAAACTACAAACTCATAATCCAAGTAACTCAATCTTATTGAATAACTTGATGTACTACTAATGTACATAATTATGAGACATTAATATATCAAACGTTTTAATTTAGAACTTTCTACAGATGAAACATTTTCAAATATAGAAACTCCACTAAAGTGAGGAGCTTTCAAAAATTAAATTCATCTCTTCTAAATCACTCAATTTGAGCACTTAACATTTAAGTCTCAATTCTCATCAATAGATCGGCGGCCAGTTGATTGTGACCCAGTGATGCTCAAGTGTATCATAGCAGTAGGATCACCACATTCGTGATTTTAGAAGTCAAACAACTTCTTTGGGCTTACCCTGAATGCCTCATTGTCAATTAAACTCCTTTAATAGACAATGGCCGAAATATAATTCTAGCAACAACCTACCGATCGTGGGTAGCGCCTAGCATCTGCGCTTCACGAAGACCTAGATACAAATGACTAGCAACGTACGAGAACCTGTCAGCCATAGTTAGCGTGCAGTACATTCCTTTCACTCAATATGTCCCGATTGAATCTAGGGCATTGGTTGATCGAGACCCATTATGATTTCAATAACAATGTATTTGTTTCACGTTATATGATTCATTGTGTGCGTATATGAAAAACTCATTTTTTCACAAGCACTACCCACTCTGGCCAGAGATTCCTCGAATCATATATAGAAAAACACATAGGACATCCTGGTTCATCAAGACCAGTGGTGAATCCCCGACGACAATCATAGGCCTCTGACAGCATCACTGAATACCCAAAATAATGACTTTATGACCCACATGTGATCAGTCATTAAATCAAAGTACACAGCTATCTATCAAGACCTCAATGACGCCTCGGGTCATGAGGAGTAATGGTGCACAACTATGACTAGAAATTCTATACTCGACAAATGGTAACCACTTATAGAATTCCGAGTAGGGTCGAGCACCTATTCATGTGTGCTGACTTCTCCAAGCCAACGCCGATGAAACGCGGCGCACTACACTAGACACATCATGAATACCAGTCTCTAACGAGCATATATCGATATCCCATTCTCGAAGGCTCATCGACCAGGAACATCTAGAAATCGCAGTCGAGAATGTATTTCATGATCACCATCATATGCGTAACCACATTCTATGGACTATAGCAATCTCAAGGACTTCATCAATGCATCAAAATGCATGGGTAAACAGATGAAGAAGTGCCATATATATTAATATTCAAACAAAGATTTGTCATAATAAGATTACAGGTACAATCAATCAACTATTGATTTACTTAATCATGTATGACAACAATATCTTTCACTTTCCCAAAGCCAACTACTCATGTGTCTTAAGACCATCTTCCCAAGATGTCTAACAGACACCAATCATTTGTCAGTGGATTCACTATATTTTTCTGTTGAAGCGATTCTCTCGATAATAATGTCGCGCATACCATCTCTCTCATTAGATAGTATTTTCTCAATATATGTTTGGATCCTGATGAGATCTTGGCTATTCATAATAGCTCAAATGTTGTCACAGTACACAGAGACTGTGTCAACTGCACTATAAATTAAACCCAACTCTTGGATGAAATTTCTTATCCAAACTGCCTCTTTGCTGCATCGTATGCTGCAATGTATTCAGCTTCAGTGGTGGAATCCAATGTGGTGTCTTGCTTGGAACGTTTCCAAGAGACATCACCATCATTGAGCTTAAATACAAATCCGACCATCGATATGGTATCATCTACATCCAATTTAAAAACTAGCATCAGTTTTGCCTTCAACTTTTATTTCTCCACTTACAGATCCAAAAACCATGAACATATCATAAGTTCTTCATAAGAACATGAGGATTATTTTCACAGTTTTCCAGTGACCTTCACCGGGATCTGTCTGATGTCTGCCCATTACTCTAAGAACATACATCAGGCCAAGTACATACCATAGCATACAGTATGCTATTAAAAGTAGAAATATAAGGTACCAATGTCATCTTTTCTCTCTCCTCATCAATCTTAAGACCCATTGACTCCAAAGATGAATACTATGACATATTATGAGGTAACTCATTTTTTGACTATTCTATGCTAAACCCTTTTAGCACAGTGTTTATGTACGTAGATTGAGAGATCTCAAGCATCCTTTAGATCTATCCCTATAGATCCTTATGCTAAGCACTTATGACGCTTCTCTCAATCTTACATGGAGAAATTAGTAGATAATCATGCTTTATAATTGATTAATCCAATACCATTCACAATGAGCATGATATAATCGACTTAAAGCATCATAAATGTAACCATGCTCCTACTAACCCTTTTGCACACACATGCCACTTCCGGATTTTAACAAAACCAAACACTTTGATGATGTTATGAAAACGGAAGTTCAAACTTCGAGATGCCTTCTTAGGCCCATAAATGGACCTCTGGAGTTTGAAAACATTTTTCTCACTACAATAAGTTGTAAACACATTTGGTTGCTACATTTCTACCTCAATACCACCACTGAGAAATGTTGTGTTCACATCCATTACTCATATCTCATATTCATAATATAAAGATATAACTAATAAAATCTAAATAGACTATAGCATCATAACCGATGAAAATTTTCTCATAAACAACTCTTTGCCTATGAGAATAATCGTTTCTCACCAGTCAAGCTTTGAAGGTCACTACCTTCCCATCCACTCCAAGCTTTCACTTGTAAATCCATGCAGCCAATGGGAACAATTCCCAAAGATGATCTACTAAGGCCCATACCTTATTGGAGTACATGGAGTTCATTTTAGATTTCATGGCATCTTGCCAATGTCTCGAATCAATATCTGACATCGCATCTTTGAAAGTCCAAGGATCATATCCATGGTCTATTTCTTAACTACTTTCAATGAGTAGATTCATTCTATCAGGAGCTCTTGAAACATTTTCAAATATCCTTGGTGTGTGTAAATCAAAGGTTGTGATTGACTCAATTAATTTCACCGTTTTCACTTTTCTAGTGGTTTGTGGTTCTTGAACCCTTTCAAGTTATATTATATTATCATTCCTTTCTAATAGAAACATTTTCTCTAGAAAGATTGCACTTGCGAAACAAACACTTTGTCACCAATTGATAATATAAATTTCCACAAAATAACATAAGATGGATCAACTATCCAACTCATCTCACACTGGCTGCTTCACATAAGCAGAACAATCTCAAATCTATATTTGGATTATTTTCAGTCCATATCGTATATGGAGTTTTGGTCACTGCATTGGTTGAATTATATTCAACATATATGTAACTTTAGAGAGTTACTCAGAGAAATCACATTCTCTTTAAGATAACTCAACATCATCTTGCACTAACATTTAGTGCTCCACATACGTCCATATGAATCAAATTCAATGGACATTCAGCACATGCTAAATATATGTTGGATTTAAGTTATCATTCTTTTTATATTTGTGATGCCCCGAATTTAATTAATGGCAATCTGGACATTAATTATGTTTATATGAGGAATTATTGCGATGATTAAGTTATGTGTAAAAATGAAGTGTTAACATGATTTAATTGTGTTGATTTTAATTATGAGGAAAGTATGGATTTAATGAAGTTGGTTGCATTTTTGTAAATGCTTTTAAAATACCATGTTAGGGTATTTTATACATCATGTTAAGTGTTGGGGTGCAAATTTAATTAAACCCTTATAATCCCCACTACCCCACCTTTTAACTCACTTTCCCCTTTATACTCTAAATCCCCAAATCAACAATCCAAAACCCTTACCCCCTCCATTTTCGTCCATGGCTTAAAAGAGGAAGAGGAATCCTTCCAAAATCTTGATTTGTGGATTTTGTTGGGAGATTTGGAGTCCCCAAGAGGTATGGATACCTCCTCGATGTTTTTGTAAAGTTTTATTTGAGTTTGTTATGGTTTTGGAGGGTTTTGAAATGGGTTTGTTTGGGTGTATGTTATTTATGGTTGGGGTATGATTTTTGAAGTGTTTGTGGGTTTTAACGAGTTATGATGATGTTAGTGTGGTTGGAAAGTTTGGGTTTGAATGGTATGGGATTGAGCTTAGAAAATGCTCAAAAATGGCGAAAAATCGCGCACCAGCAGGTGGCGATCGATCGCCTGAAATGAGGCGATCGATCGCCTGAAATGAGGCGATCGATCGCCGATGGCCAGTAGCCATTTCACGTAGCAGGCGATCGATCGCCTAAAATTAAGCGATCGATCGCCGCAAGGCAAAAGAGCGAGGCGATCGATCGCCACTGTGTAAAACATGGAAAATGATGATTTTTGATGAATTTTTGGTATTTGGCTATTGTTTAGCTTCTAATATTGATTTGTATGGTTATTTAGAACCATCCCAAGTACCCACAACCTCAAGGAGATAAAGCTCTCCGATTTCTCCACTTTTGGGAATTAAGGTACGTAAGAAACGTACGGCATCGGACGGTAAACCATACTCCTACATATGATATTTATAATGATGATGTTTATGATGATGATGATTATGATGATGATGTTTATGATGATGATGATTATGATGATGATGTTTACGATAATGATTTTGATAAGTAAGTTATGATGATGATGATTATGATGATGATGTTTACGATGATGATTTTGATAAGTAAGTTTATGATGATGATGTTTATGATAAGTAAGTTTATGATGATGATGATGTTTATGATAAGTAAGTTTATGATGATGTGATACGATGTTTATTATGTGGTAAGATGCCACGGGGTAAGATGCCCATATGGTAAGAAGCCATACGATTTTATTATGTGGTAAGATGTCACGGGGTAAGATGCCCATATGGTAAGAAGCCATACGATTTATTATGTGGTAAGCTGCCACGGGGTAAGATGCCCTTATGGTAAGAAGCCATACGATTTTATTATGTGGTAAGATGCCACGGGGTAAGATGCCCATATGGTAAGAGGCCATACGATATTATGATGTGGTAAGATGCCACAGGGTAAGATGCCCATGTGCATGAATATGAATCAGGGACAACAAAAAGAAGTTAATGAATAACCAGCATATTTACTTAACCAATATCTCATGCATTTACTACGATGTTTTTAAGATGTTAAGTAAGATCGTATATGCTCATGATGTGTTGTCCCTGTAGGTACACTTTTGGACCGGAGGGCCTAGGGTCGGGTTGAGGCGGTGAGCAAAAAGGAACAAGATGAACATAGGATGCAGGATTTTGATAGTCTCCACTCTAGGAGTAGTGTAAACCTATAGCTTTAACATTCATTATCGAGAATGTAATTAATTAGCTTTTGAAATTTTATTTTGGCCTGTAATCTCCTTAGCTCAAGCTACAACCGGAACCCTTAAGAGGTTATGAATGCATGTTCAATCCATTATACGTGTATTTTATGATGTTAAGGTAGGAAGACCCTACATTAGTGGTATCAGAGCCAGGTTAGATAACCCGGGAATGAGTGAAGGGTAGCCTTAGCAATAAGTTGGCTAGGTGCTTACTTTTAAACATGTTTTGTGCATATGTCGCATATGAAGTATATGATGTTACACTAACATGTTTTGTTTCTCTAACGATGTATTATATGAACTGCTTTTGGGTATTGTTGTTAACCCTTGTGTTGCAGTATGTCAGCAAATGTGGAAGTGGGTGACGCAGTGAGTGTCAATGCAAGTGCAGGACGTACGAATCCCCTACCCCCACCAGCTTTTGGCGAAGAACCGTCTGAACAGCAGTTGCTACCTGGGGAACTGAGCTTGACTCAATTTCTTGCGTACCGACCTCCAACATTTGAAGGAACTGAAACAGGGGAACGGGCAGAAGAGTGGTTGGAGAGAATAGAGCAAATATTTGTGGCAGCTCCTTGTGCTAAGACAGCCTGGATCAGATTAGCGGAGTTCCAATTGGCCAAGAAGGCGCTGATGTGGTGGAAGACCACAGTAGTAGAGCAAGAGGCTCAAGGTCATGAAGTTAATTGGAGGCTGTTCAGAACTTGGTTTCTGACCCGCTATTTCTCAGCTGCTGCACGTCAGGCCAAGGAAGATGAATTCACTAACCTCAAGCAAGGTAACATGCCGGTGTCAGATTATGCTCTCCAATACTGTTCTTTGCTCAGATATGTGCCTCATATCGCCACAAGTACTCAAGCAAAGATGAGGAACTTCATGAAGGGCTTGAGGCCGGAACTGTATGATAGGGTGATCACTAATGACCCTACTTGCTTTGATGATGCACTTTCAAGGGCTGAACTAGCCGAACTAGGAGTTGGTGCTTATCCTAATACCGTACCACCTCCAGCACCCCCTCGGAAATCCACTCCTGATAATTTGAGGCCGAGGGGTGATCAGTTCAAGCCAAGAGGAAACATATCAGCGTCAAGGTTTAGTGGTAAGAG
This sequence comes from Haberlea rhodopensis, assembly GCA_907163345.1. NCBI lineage: Eukaryota > Viridiplantae > Streptophyta > Magnoliopsida > Lamiales > Gesneriaceae > Haberlea > Haberlea rhodopensis. The sequence continues at coordinate 220,165 of CAJQUN010000131.1, read as the reverse complement.
GCCCGACAATCATTGGAAAGGAAGTCGTAGGAATGATGCCCCATCTGGATGAGGGCAGTCTCAGGGAGACCGATTCGGGAAGGTCCAGTGCACTCTTTGTGGGCAACCACATTTGGCGAAAGACTGTGTAGGATGTTATGTTTGTGGCTACAAAGGCCACTTTGCTCGACAGTGTCCCAACAGGGGAAGACAACAGAACTCTGTGGGGAGGCCTGCGGACAGAGCAACTCAGCACAGACCACCTTTTGCGCCGAGGCAGTTTGGAGGTCAGCCCATGGGGCCACCTCAGGGACAGGTTTATGCCTTGACAAGGGAGCAGGCTACAGCGGCTCCGGAGGAGGTTATAGCGGGTACGTGTCTTTTATTTACGCACCCTGCTTTTATATTGATCGACACAGGTGCATCACACTCTTTCGTGTCGACAAGTTTTGTGGAAAGGCACCACATATGCACTTCTCCGTCGCCCACGCCTCTTATAGTCTCGACCCCCGCTGGAAGAAGTATGATTACTGATCAAATTGTCTATGATGGCCTCATTTATTTTGAGGATAATGAGCTAAGGTCAGACTTGATTGTTCTGGGAATGTACTTTGACTGCATAGTGGGCATTGATGTCCTGAACAAGTATCAGGCAGTTGTGAACTGCAGGCAGAGGACCGTCCGATTCAGATCTGATATGGGAGTCCAGTGGACATTCTATGGGGATGGTTCTCGTTCAAAGATTCCGTTAATATCTGCTGTCAAGATGGCACAGTTATTGGGACGAGGCCATACTGGATATCTCATATATGCCGTCGATGTTACGGAAAAGAAAGAAGAAGTAAAAGCTGAGGATGTGCCCGTAGTGGCGGAGTATCCTGATGTTTTTCCAGAAGAGAGTCCCGGATTCCCACCGACGAGAGAGGTCGAGTTTGGGATTGAGTTATTACCGGGGACGTCTGCCATTTCTCGTGCCCCTTATAGGATGGCACCAGCGGAACTAAGAGAATTAAAGATACAGTTGCAAGAGCTCCTTGATAAGGGCTATATACGCCCTAGCGTATCACCATGGGGTGCACCAGTTTTATTTGTCAAGAAGAAAGATGGTTCGATGCGTCTGTGCATTGACTACAGACAATTGAACAAAGTCACAGTGAAGAATAAGTATCCGCTTCCAAGGATCGATGATTTGTTTGACCAGTTGTAGGGTACGAGGCTCTACAGTAAGATCGATCTAAGGTCGGGATACCATCAGATTCGTATAAGGGAAGATGATGTTCAGAAGACATCTTTCAGGACTAGATATGGGCGCTATGAATTCCTAGTCATGCCTTTTGGGGTGACAAATGCCCCAGCTGTTTTCATGAGTTTGATGAACAGGGTGTTCCAGCCATATTTGGATCAGTTCATCGTAGTTTTCATTGACGACATACTCATCTACTCCTGGACTGAAGAGGAACACGTGAAGCACTTGAGAACAGTACTCCAGATCCTTAGGGATCATCAGTTATATGCAAAGCTCAACAAGTGTGAGTTCTGGTTGAACAGTGTGGTATTCTTGGGCCATATTATTTCTAGCAGTGGGATATCTGTGGATCCCATGAAGATTGAAGCTGTTATGGAGTGGGCTGCACCCACTTCTGTGCCCGAGATACGGAGCTTCCTTGGTTAGCGGGTTATTACCGACGTTTCGTCGAGGGATTCTCTAAGATCGCTAAGCCATTGACACAGCTGACTCAGAAAGGAGTCCCGTTCTATTGGTCTGAAGCTTGTGAGGAAAGCTTCCAAGAATTGAAGCGTCGTTTGACGACATCGCCAGTGTTGGTGATTCCTTCTGAGAATAAGAGATTTGCTTTGTACACGGATGCATCATTGCAGGGTCTGGGTTGTGTATTGATGCAAAATAAGCACGTGGTGGCTTATGCTTCGAGGCAGATGAAGCCTCACGAGACAAGATACCCAGTTCATGATCTGGAACTGGCGGCCATTGTATTTGCCTTAAAGATTTGGAGGCACTACCTTTATGGTACTTCATTTACCATTTTTACGGACCATAAGAGCCTGAAGTTTCTATTCACCGAGGCTGAACTGAATATGCGTCAAAGAAGGTGGATGGATCTACTCAAGGATTATGACTGTGAGATTGAGTACCATCCCGGTAAAGCAAATTTGATAGCAGACGCATTAAGTCGGAGGGTGAAGAGTACTGCTGAGGATGTTATGTGTTTGTTGGCTTTGATGACTTCTTATTGCCATCTGGGCTATGATTTCGATGTAGACACGTCGCCTGTGCGAGTGTCGACCTTATTGGCGGAGCCAGACATATTTGAGACTATCAGGGAAGCCCAGAGGTCGGTTGATGAGGTTCAGAGATGGTCATCGATAGTACTTCAAGGACAGCCATCAAAGTTCAGAGTGGCAGAAGATGATTCCTTGAGACTGGGCAACCGATGGGTAGTCCCAGATACACCAGAGTTGCGGAGAGGAATATTGGAGCGAGCTCACAGTAGTCGGTTCAGTATCCACCCAGGAGGAAGGAAGATGTACAAGGACCTATGTGGTCAATTCTGGTGGAGAAGCATGAAGCGTGATGTGATCACTTTTGTTAAAAGATGTTTGATCTGCCAGCAGGTAAAGGCAGAAAGGCAGAGGCCTGGTGGCGAGCTGAAGAGCTTGGAAGTACCTAATGGAAGTGGGAGCGGAGCATATCTCTATGGACTTTGTGACCCACTTGCCGAGGACGGCCTCTTTGATGCGATCTGGGTGATCGTGGATAGGCTGACGAAGGTAGCTCATTTCATCCCCTACTGTATGACTTCCACATATCTAAAGATGGCCCAATTGTATGTACGGGATGTGGTGAGGTTACATGGGATTCCAGTCTCGATTGTGTCTGATAGAGATCCAAGGTTTACTTCACATTTCTGGGAGGGTCTCCAGACAGCTTTGGGCACAGAGGTGAGACTGAGTACAGCGTACCACCCTCAGACTGACGGCCAAACAGAGCGTACCATTCAGACGCTTGAAGATATACTGAGGGCATGTATTTTGGAGTTTGATACTCCATGGCAGGATGCAGTGCCATTGGTCGAGTTCTCCTATAATAACAGCTATCAGGCGAGCATTCAAATAGCCCCTTTTGAAGCTCTTTATGGTCGACGCTGTAGGTCACCGCTGTATTGGGAGGCCTTGACGAGTAAAGTGGTCGGAGGACCGGATATGATTAAGGACATGGAAGAAAAGATTAAGATAATACGTTTAAAGATGAAAGCGGCCCAAGATAGGCAAGCAGCCTATGCCAATAAGCGGCGACGACCGCTAGAATTCCAAGTAGGAGACAAGGTTTTCTTAAAAATCTCACCCTTCAGGGGTGTGGTCCATTTTGGTATGCGGGGAAAGTTATCTCCGAGATATGTCGGACCGTACGAAGTGTTACAGCGTATCGGTACATTGGCTTACCATTTGGCTCTACCGCCGTCTTTATCTGGGATTCATGATGTTTTTCACGTTTCTATGCTACAGAAGTATGAGCCAGACCCGTCTCATGTGTTACAGCCTACTGAAGTGCAGTTGGACTCAGATGTATCCTACGTTGAACGACCGGTCAGAATTCTGGATCGTGAGGATCGCAAATTACGAAGTAAGGTTATACCGATGGTCAAAGTTCAGTGGCATCGTCGGGGTGTCGAGGATGCTACGTGGGAGACGGAACGGCATATGGTGCAGCATTACCCGGAACTATTTTCTGGTATGATTTATGTTTAGTTTCTTTATGGGTAAGTGCATGTGATTTCGAGGACGAAATCTTATAAGTAGGGGAGTATTGTGATGCCCCGAATTTAATTAATGGCAATCTGGATATTAATTATGTTTATATGATGAATTATTGCGATGATTAAGTTATGTGTGGAAAATGAAGTGTTAACATGATTTAATTGTGTTGATTTTAATTATGAGGAAAGTATGGATTTAATGAAGTTGGTTGCATTTTTGTAAATGCTTTTAAAATACCATGTTAGGGTATTTTATACATCATGTTAAGTGTTGGGGTGCAAATTTAATTAAACCCTTATAATCCCCACTACCCCACCTTTTAACTCACTTTCCCCTTTATACTCTAAATCCCCAAATCAACAACCCAAAACCCTTACCCCCTCCATTTTCGTCCATGGCTTAAAAGAGGAAGAGGAATCCTTCCAAAATCTTGATTTGTGGATTTTGTTGGGAGATTTGGAGTCCCCAAGAGGTATGGATACCTCCTCGATGTTTTTGTAAAGTTTTATTTGAGTTTGTTATGGTTTTGGAGGGTTTTGAAATGGGTTTGTTTGGGTGTATGTTATTTATGGTTGGGGTATGATTTTTGAAGTGTTTTATGTGGGTTTTAACGAGTTATGATGATGTTAGTGTGGTTGGAAAGTTTGGGTTTGAATGGTATGGGATTGAGCTTAGAAAATGCTCAAAAATGGCGAAAAATCGCGCACCAGCAGGTGGCGATCGATCGCCTAAAATGAGGCGATCGATCGCCGATGGCCAGTAGCCATTTCACGTAGCAGGCGATCGATCGCCTAAAATTAAGCGATCGATCGCCGCAAGGCAAAAGAGCGAGGCGATCGATCGCCTCAAATAGCGATCGATCGCCACTGCGTAAAACATGGAAAATGATGGTTTTTGATGAATTTTTGGTATTTGGCTATTGTTTAGCTTCTAATATTGATTTGTATGGTTATTTAGAACCATCCCAAGTACCCACAACCTCAAGGAGATAAAGCTCTCCGATTTCTCCACTTTTGGGAATTAAGGTACGTAAGAAACGTACGGGCATCGGACGGTAAACCATACTCCTACATATGATATTTATAATGATGATGTTTATGATGATGATGATTATGATGATGATGTTTATGATGATGATGATTATGATGATGATGTTTACGATGATGATTTTGATAAGTAAGTTATGATGATGATGATTATGATGATGATGTTTACGATGATGATTTTGATAAGTAAGTTTATGATGATGATGTTATGATGATGATGTTTATGATAAGTAAGTTTATGATGATGATGATGTTTATGATAAGTAAGTTTATGATGATGTGATACGATGTTTATTATGTGGTAAGATGCCCATATGGTAAGAAGCCATACGATTTTATTATGTGGTAAGATGCCACGGGGTAAGATGCCCATATGGTAAGAAGCCATACGATTTTATTATGTGGTAAGATGCCACGGGGTAAGATGCCCTTATGGTAAGAAGCCATACGATTTTATTATGTGGTAAGATGCCACGGGGTAAGATGCCCATATGGTAAGAGGCCATACGATATTATGATGTGGTAAGATGCCACAGGGTAAGATGCCCATATGCATGAATATGAATCAGGGACAACAAAAAGAAGTTAATGAATAACCAGCATATTTACTTAACCAATATTTCATGCATTTACTACGATGTTTTTAAGATGTTAAGTAAGATCGTATATGCTCATGATGTGTTGTCCCTGTAGGTACACTTTTGGACCGGAGGGCCTAGGGTCGGGTTGAGGCGGTGAGCAAAAAGGAACAAGATGAACATAGGATGCAGGATTTTGATAGTCTCTACTCTAGGAGTAGTGTAAACCTATAGCTTTAACATTCATTATCGAGAATGTAATTAATTAGCTTTTGAAATTTTATTTTGGCCTGTAATCTCCTTAGCTCAAGCTACAACCGGAACCCTTAAGAGGTTATGAATGCATGTTCAATCCATTATACGTGTATTTTATGATGTTAAGGTAGGAAGACCCTACAATATTCTTTGAATATAATCATACTAATCATTCATAAGTTCACCAGATTCATAAAACATGCATTCTTAAAAATACTGCAAATCACATTCGCATATTTAAAAGAATATCATTCTCTATCAAAATAGGAACAATGTTCATGATTAAATCTAGAACAAATAAATAATTGCTCAAACCAGTTCCTAACCAGTTCAAGATTTTATATTAAATAAATGTTTCAAACAGCCTTTGCAACAACTCTTGCTACAATGCTTAGCCTCAGGCAGGTTTCACCTTCCTAGGGCTCTCTACTTCTTCACATCACATGCAACTCTTTGCAAAAATGCGAGCACAACTGGTATCATAAACCAAAGAAGTAGAACCAATAGAAACATTTAATTTTAATATATAACATACCCTTTCTAGAACGCTTCTAGTCTAGGTATTCCTTGCAATTTTGCGCTAGTGACCAGCAGTGAAAACATAGATGCCTCTCCTTTCTTAGTTGCTACTATATCCTTTTTCGTCTTTTGAGGTTGTGAACCATTTCCCTTCCTCTTCTTTATCCTTGAACTCTTCCTACCATTGGTAGAAGATTCGACAAGAAGAACACGTTTCTCCTTTTGAATCAAGGGCTCATGAGTTTCCAACATTTTGACTTTAAGATCAAATCTAGAGCCAGTTAATGAGGATTTGCCACATTCTGATTTTCCAATTTCTCAACAAAAGATATTTTTCTTACACCATGCTCATAGATCGAAGCCCCATCTCGCATGTGAAATGAAAATAGCTCTTTTGAAATCGCGAGTCTCAGTAATCGCGTTCGTTCACCAAACAACATTTGTAGGTGTTGGAAAATATCAGCAATGTGAACTCATTTCTCATATATGTGTTGAAACTCATTGGTGACATTGATGCTATCATATAGCACCTAGCCGAGAGATCATCGTCCCACCACTTCTCAAGTGTGGCGATCTCTTCATAAGACGAACCGAGAGCCCACCAAGGGTATATAATAACTTTTTTAGAAGCAAGCACTATTTTACAATTAATAGTCAATCAAATAATTTGGTGGTTAATTTGTTTATATCGAGACTTGATGTAATCGGATTCACGGCAATCATAATACTGAGAATAAACAGAAAATATATGCAAACCGTTTGATTATTAATTAATTCAAAAACTATAGACTTTAGTTATTGAATGCTCCCACTAAATTTTTCGAATTCGTCACCCTCATGACAAATGAACGGAAAATTGTATTTTCTTAGTGGGCTTGGAGTCCAACTAGCTCATGATAGCCCCGGGCGAGGGTCCAGCCGACCTCATGATACTAAAGGTAGCTCACAATTGCATCATATGCAACCCCCCAAGATATTCGTCTCGTGATTGGCATAACCCTACGGAGGCAGGCCAATTATGCCTTCTCACGTCAAACTAACCCATCCCACGGATGGTAATGTTCGCCAATAAGACCCCACGAGGGTGAGTAATCTTAAAGGTTAACAGAACCCTATCCATAATTAAGTGGCAGTTAAACACACAGTTTTCCCATGCCAGATGTCCCCCACGAGGATGAGACAAGACACCTGACACAAGTAGCGTCTCATGGCTTAACTGTTGATGGAAGACAGGAAACAACAAACTCCTTTGAGCTCCCTTTACAGTTTGATATTAAAATTTTTGAATCATATTCAAAAGAGGGATTTAATAATATTTTAAAATCTCATCAAGTACTTGTTTGTTTGTTTGCCGGATTTATGCAACTATGTTTTATTCATGCAGTCATATGTACTAATAAAACATACAAACAAACATTTATCATACATCATATGCATAATAAAAATAAATATGGATGATTACGGCATTTTCCTAATTGATCCACGTGAGCCATACGTGGATCACAAGTCTGTCTAAGGTGATGCATGTATGTAATGCAATCATATTACATTTTTGCTTCCATTATACATGTCTTGATTCTTGGTGCTCCATCTTCAATCTCGATCTCCCACTAATTCCAATGATTTTACATTTAAATCGTGCAAACAAGAGAATAGGGATACAAATCCGGGGTGGGATACATCAGAAAATAGAGAGAGCAGGCTCGCAGGCCTGATAACCAAAATCACAATTATAATGAAACATTAAAAACCTAAACATTCACCTAAACACATTGGTCAAGGCCCGTAATAATCCATCATACAATCACATCATATGTAATTAAACATTAAACTAAACAATTACATCATATGTAATTGTACTAATCACATCAGATGTAATTAGATCACAATAATTAATTTATTCTATCATTTCCCACTAATCGCATCATTAATTGAAAATAAAATTAACAAATTAAATAAAACCATTTTATTTAATTTCTAATTAATTAATTTTTAATTAATTGGTAAAATCACTATTTTACCTATTAGTCATATTAATCTAAAAATGAAATTAACAAACTAAATGAAACACTTTAATTTAATTTCTAATTAATTAAATTATCAATTAATTGGTAAATCACTATTTTACCTCAAATCATAATATTAGTCAAAAATAAAATTAACAAATTAAATGAAACTTTTTCATTCAATTTTCAATTAATTAAATTTTCAACTAATTGTAAAATCTTCATTTTACACTTAATAAATTAAAAATCACATTTTTAATAAATTAAGTATTATGATTTATTATTTCAAAAATAATATCCGGATAAAACATCTAAAATGACCCAAAATAATTTATGGACTCCAAACAATTTGGATCCAAAATTAGAAAAGCAATTTCAACCCAAAATACCCTATTTTCGGATTTATGAAAAAGTTATTTTTTTTTTAATTTCTGAAAAGCACTGTTCATCGTCTCCCCCAAATTCGAAATTAGGGTTTAGGGTTTGGCTAGGGTTTAGCGCCGCCCCCTTGCTCGGCAGCCCACGCCGCCGCCCTTGCTCCCTTCACGTCGCACATCATGCCTCATTTTCGTCACCTGCAACAATTTTACAAGGGACGTTCGCGCGGCTTGCTGGCGATTTCAGGAGCCCTGCGCACGGCTGTCCGTCTGCAACAATCTGGTTGCAGAAACTCGCGCAAGTGTGGCCGAGGAACCTTTCCCCGACGAGTTGGCTGCAGATGCTCGCATGATTTTCCGTCTGCAACAAGACCCAGAAGAATACGCGCAAGCCTGGTCACGGAACCCTTCCGCAATTCTTGCTCTGCGCCTGTTTCTGGTTCGCGATTTGCGCACAGAAACAACCATCTCCGCGGCGCGCACGGTGGCAGAGAACATTTCTCCGCCGTGTGCACTGCCGCCGGTGCGGCTGTCAGCCGTCCATGGTGGCGATCGGAACAGTAACCTTGGGTCTCCATTAAAACAATTTTTAATGCATTTCTATTCCGGATCATATAATTTCTGAAATTCAAACATGATTAATATCTATAGGAAATGATCTAACAAAATTAATAATCAAATATACAAATCAAAGCGCAACCTGGCTCTGATACCACTGTTGGGATTTCGTACCCCGGCGCCAGATCCAAACGCAGCGGAAATAATACAATAAACAGATCTGACCCAGGGACGGACGATCGCGCCTGATTCATATATAAACATGCATAAATCGAATAAATGCACGAAAAGGAATTACCGTTCACCGACGTGAATCTGATAGCGGTGTTCCTCTAGTCCAATCAACCTGACCAGATCTACAAGCTCAGCACCAGTGCTAGTTTGGTATGAACTTTCAGAGAGCGTGAATTGATTGAGAGTGATTAGGTCGTTCTTCCTTCTGATACAAATGTCATATTTATAGTTGTATAAGCTAATTGGGACAGTGTTAATATAAAGCTCATTGGGCCAACGTTTGGCTTGTAGGGCATCTTGTAGGGCATTTATGCTAACAGTAGCATCTCCAAGTACCTCACAAGACAAACAAAACAAAAACAAAATAAATTTATTTACTTTTTTTCCGAAAGAAATAAACAAAAAAATGGTTAAATTACAGTCAAAGAACTCGTATGATATTACTAAAGTTAGTCCCCGGCAACGGCGCCAAAAACTTGATCGCGCTTTTCTTTAGCAAATAAATATTAAGCGGTGCATGATATAAATCATCAACACAAATCGACCGCAAGCATACGGTGTCAAATTTTAATATAGTGATTCGTAAGTAAGAGTGTCGAACCTTGGACTAACAAGCAAGTACCAAATAAGACTTCTTTTAACTCTATTTAACCTACGATAATTAATTAATAAATTAACTAATAAACTACTCTAATCCATCCAAAACAATCGACGGTCACGAGAAAAGTCCACAAGAAATAATTATCAAGACAATGATTCACCTAACCCAACCCTTACAATTCTTTTCTCCATACATCTCTAAGGTGACGGGTTTCCGAATTTATTCAATATACACTCTCGAGCTATATTAAATCTAACATCAAATTGCAACAGGTAACTCTCGTTCACTTAAATAACAATTCGATATTGAATGAGTCTTTATGAAAACCACTAACTTTCGATTGAATAACATAAAGTTATCACTCGTATGTGATTTTATCTCTTGATCTAATCATTAACACACTGCATGAATTACTATATCGTATTATAATTTTATCTTTCGATCTCAATTATAATAAATTATCATTCAAATGGGATCATTTCTTCAAAATCATGAAGAACAATAAAACATGCACATAGAAGATGTATGAATTCAATCACAATATCAATAGGAAAAACTATGTTTAAGATATCTCTCTGTTGGGTTTTAGGAACCCGAATAATCTTGGTTTTGATGTTAACAAAACTTGTTATTGTGTTGCTAACATATTTCATCAAGTGTGCAGTTCATAGATCATAACTTAGAAGCTTGATGAATTACAAAGAAATAGCTTGAAAATATCAAGCTGAACCAAGTCTGAATCCTGGCAGAGCGGATTGTTTCGATCATATATAATAGCACGGATATCGAAATGGCGTGCTTCCAAAGAGATTGAACAGCCAACTTAAAATACTAAAAGTCATATTTCACAACAGATCGGCTAGTTCAAATGTTATCAAGAAGAAAAGACGCCTGCAAGATCGAGCTGAACCGCGAAGAAACAGCAAGCTGTTTCAGCAAGCAACTGTCAGTCTGGTGACCATAACTCTCAGCTCGTTTATCGGAACGGAACGATTCAGTATGGGTTGGAAAGCTAAGACAAATATCTACAAGTCATATTTGGAAGTAAAAGACTGAATCGGACGTTACGATGGCCAAAAAGCTTCTGTAAGTCACGCCATGTGACGCCTGTAAGATCGAGCTGTTACAGCAAAGTCCCTGTCAGTCTGGTGGGCATAACTCTTAGCTCGCTTATCGGAACGGAACGATTCAGTATGGGTTGGAAAGATAAGACAAAGATCTACAAGTCATCTTTGAAAGTGAAACACTGAATCAGACGTTAAGATGGCCAAAAAGCTTCTGCAAGTAACGTCATGTGCTGTTGCATCCAGCAAACAGACAGCAGGAGCATCGCCTTGTATTTCGAGCATAACTCTCTCATCCGAACTCGAAATCGAGCGATTCTTGATTCCGTGGAAATCTAAGAGAAAGGGCTACAACTTTCATGTGGATCACTTTGCCCAGAAATCAAAGAATGAAGAGTTACAAACAACAGATCGAAGAGCAAGTTTATCAATATGTTTTTGTATCAAGCTGATTGTCCAGACTGATCCGGACCAGACTGATCTGCCCTTGCTGATCTGGACCAGACTGATCTGCCCGTGCTGATCTGCCAGACTGATCTACCATGCTGATCCGACCAGACTGATCTGCCCAAGCTGATCCGGCCAATCCGGTCCGAAATACAAAGAGCTTAGGAACCAGAATATGACCGTTGCAAGCTCGGGAATCGTGCAGAACCTTCTCCAACGGGCATATTCTTGCGTCTAACATATATATCATTACTTGGGGCTATATAAACATGATTTGGAAGCTCAATAACAGCTGATTGAAGATCAATCCAAGCCTTCCAAAGCAAACCCACTTGGGATTCAATTGAGGAAGTTAAAAGACAAAAGTTGCCAAAATAAAGAGCACTTCCCAAACCTTTGGCACCACTTACCTTGCTATATCAGCTCTAGTTAGAGATCATTTGTGCCATATATATTCACTCTATTCATTGTATTTGAGAGCTTAATAGATGAGTGAATATCATTGTAACGGTTGATGATTCATCACAATCGATTGAGAGGTCTTTGTATGTGAGACATTAACAAACATACATAGTTGAGTTGCTAAGAGTTCTAGTTGGATGGGGAATTCCCAACTGGATCGGGTTTGTACAACGGGATTGTATAAATCAAAGTCTTCTAGTGGAATCCTTCCATGAGGTGGAAGAAGGGGAGACGTAGAAGGATTACACTACCTTCGAACTTCCATAAACAAATGCTTGTTTATTTACTTTACTTGCATATCTTTAAAATGCCTTTTAAATGTTTAATCGGTTTAGAGCGGGTTATGTCGAGTGTCTTCCGCTCGGTTTTGTAACCGAACTCGATATAATCTCTCGGTGCAATTATTTCAAGAACACGAGCTATTGAAACTCAAGTTGGTTGAACTCGGGTGTGGAATGGCAACCCACCCCCGGAATCGATCCCAACAAGTGGTATCAGAGCGGGTTGTTCTTGGAAAGCATTTTAACCGATTTTTTAGCGGATATCTTTTAAAATCATTTTCAAAATTTTTCATGAGCATGAAATATTTTCATGGCATATTTTTTCAAAATATGGTGTATGAAAATTTTTAGCATAAAAATCAATTTCATTGCATTCATTTTGCACGAAAATAATTTTAAAATCTATTTTAAATGTTCAAATTCTCGTTCAATATGTTCTAAACTCATTTTAAGTTTAAAATTTTTATTTTGAGATTTTATCTAACAATTTTCGAAGCATTTTAGTTTCTGGCAGCTTGCAACGACTTTGGGAAAATTGGCATAACTTCTTGCTCGGATGTCCAAATGACGAACCGTTTTTTGCGTTGCAAACTAGACTCATATAGGTTCGTAACGGTATAGGTCTTGCAGCCTAGTTATTCACGAGGAGATGCAGTTTATTCTGCAAAGTTGGACTAAGTGTGCTGCCACCGCTGAAAGATGAAATGGACATTGTTGAGTTTTGTCAAGGAATTCAAATTTGTTGCCAAGTATGCTTCATCCATCATCAAAAGAGGTTATTTTTGTTCAAAAATTTAATGTGCATTGCATTTTTTTAATTTGTTTTAGCCTACCCTATTTGCCCCTCTCTTGCTCAAATTTTCAAACATTTTAAAATTAAGGGGGAGAGTTTAATCTCAATCCTTGAGGGGGAGTAAATTTTATTTGTCTTCCTTTTTGATTCACACAAAAAGGGGGAGAAATATGTTGTTTAAAAAATATGATTTTTCTTGTTATGCAACATTGTGCTTTAATGTTCATATTTTTATTCAAGTTTTGTGATCATAAAAAATGGGGAGATTGTTGGGTTTAGGAACCCGAATAATCTTGGTTTTGATGTTAACAAAACTTGTTATTGTGTTGCTAACATATTTCATCACGTGTGCAGTTCATAGATCATAACTTAGAAGCTTGATGAATTACAAAGAAATAGCTTGAAAATATCAAGCTGGACCAAGTCTGAATCCTGGCAGAGCGGAATGTTTCGATCATATATAATAGCTCGGATATCGAAATGGCGTGCTTCCAAAGAGATTGAACAGCCAACTTAAAATACTAAAAGTCATATTTCACAACAGATCGGCTGGTTCAAATGTTATCAATAAGAAAAGACGCCTGCAAGATCGAGCTGAACCGCGAAGAAACAGCAAGCTGTTTCAGCAAGCAACTGTCAGTATGGTGGCCATAACTCTCAGCTCGCGTATCGGAACGGAACGATTCAGTATGGGTTGGAAAGCTAAGACAAAGATCTACAAGTCATCTGTGGAAGTGAAAGACTGAATCGGACGTTAAGATGGTCAAAAAGCTTCTGCAAGTCACGCCATGTGACGCCTGTAAGATCGAGCTGTTACAGCAAAGTCCCTGTCAGTCTGGTGGGCATAACTCTTAGCTCGCTTATCGGAACGGAACGATTCAGTATGGTTGGAAAGCTAAGACAAAGATCTACAAGTCATCGTTGGAAGTGAAAGACTGAATCAGACGTTAAGATGGCCAAAAAGCTTCTGCAAGTAACGCCATGTGCTGCTGCATCCAGCAAACAGACAGCAGGAGCATCGCCTCGTATTTCGAGCATAACTCTCTCATACGAACTTGAAATCGAGCGATTCTTGATTCTGTGGAAAGCTAAGAGAAAGGGCTACAACTTTCATGTGGATCACTTTGCCAAGAAATCAAAGAATGAAGAGTTACAAACAACAGATCGAAGAGCAAGTTTATCAATCTGTTTTTGTATCAAGCTGATTGTCCAGACTGATCCGGACCAGACTGATCTGCCCTTGCTGATCTGGACCAGACTGATCTGCCCGTGCTGATCTGCCAGACTGATCTACCATGCTGATCCGACCAGACTGATCTGCCCAAGCTGATCTGGCCAATCCGGTCCGAAATACAAAGAGCTTAGGAACCAGAATATGACCGTTGCAAGCTCGGAAATCGTGCAGAACCTTCTCCAACGGGCATATTCTTGTGTCTAACTTATATATCATTACTTGGGGTTATATATACATGATTTGGAAGCTCAATAACAGCTGATTGAAGATCAATCCAAACCTCCAAAGCAAACCCACTTGGGATTCAATTGAGGAAGTTAAAAGACAAAAGTTGCTAAATGAAGAGCACTTCCCAAACGTTTGGCACCACTTACCTTGCTATATCAGATCTAGTTAGAGATCATTTGTGCCATATATATTCACTCTATTCATTGTATTTGAGAGCTTAATAGATGAGTGAATATCATTGTAACGGTTGATGATTCATCACAACCGATTGAGAGGTCTTTGTATGTGAGACATTAAAGAACATACATAGTTGAGTTGCTAGGAGTTCTAGTTGGATGGGGAATTCCCAACTGGATCGGGTTTGTACAACGGGATTGTATAAATCAAAGTCTTCTAGTGGAATCCTTCCATGAGGTGGAAGAAGGGGAGACGTAGAAGGATTACACCACCTTCGAACTTCCATAAACAAATGCTTGTTTATTTACTTTACTTGCATATCTTTAAAATGCCTTTTAAATGTTTAATCGGTTTAGAGCAGGTTATGTCGAGTGTCTTCCGCTCGGTTTTGTAACCGAACTCGATATAATCTCTCGGTGCAATTATTTCAAGAACACGAGCTATTGAAGCTCAAGTTGGTTGAACTCGGGTGTGGAATGGCAACCCACCCCCGGAATCGATCCCAACACTCTCAATCATAAAAAACACAATAAATCCAATATTCATTCAAAACTAAAATAGAAAACTAAACACAAACTCCCAAATCGACTTCGTTCGCTGATCTATCTTCCTCGCTTCTTTCTCGATCGCGCTCTTCGATTATCTTGTTGGATGGTTCCAATTCCTAGGATGGAGGTGGATGATGGTGATATGGAGGATGGATTGATGGAGGCTAATCCTAGGTTGTAAAGTCTCATGTTGGGTGTGATTTCGTGTTTTATTTATAGAGGAAAGAAATCTTGAGCTTCCTTCTTGAACACAAACTCTATAAGGAAATTATTTTTCAGAAAACTCCTCCGGCCGATTGATCGAGCAAACTTGCTGGACCACTCGATCGACGAGATGGTTGCTCGATCGATCGAGCTTCGTTTTTTGTCTTTTTCTTTTCTTCCTTTCCCGTCTTCGACGCGTTCGCTCGGTGTTGTCATTTTTCATCATTTTTGGCTCATTTCCTCTACTTTTATGCATTTCAACATTGATTCCTGAAACATACAAATATATACCAAAAAACGTAAAATCGTCCATGAATCAATACGAAAATCATTAGAAAATCATATCTAAATAAGTGTAAAAACGACACTTATCAGATAATCTTACCCTTACCCACGGGTTTACCTTTCGCATTGTCACTTAACGTTATTCTTGGTCGGTAGAGTCTACTAGTTCAGACAGTAGACATGCACTCCATGTCATGTGTCTAGAACATCCACCGTTTAGAAACCACTTTTAGTTTCGAACTTGTTGGATCCTAGATCTCTGCAATTAAACCGATGAAAACAATTGGTACCAATCCTACTTGAGTCCAGATGGATTAGCTCTTTCAGGACCCACACTTGAATAACCCTGAATTTTTGGGTCTTATGTGTGTGCAAAATAAGGTGCTTGTGTTCTGTGATATGGCATGTGATAAGAAGTGTGATAAAGAGTGTATGCATATTGTCTCGGTATTTGATTCTTGTTATTAGGTATGTTACCAGCTGGGTTTAGCCTTTTGAGTCGCGCAACCAGTAGACTTATGTCCGTAAGTGGACTTGTGTACTGTTTTGGGCTTCTCTACTGGATCAACGTAGCCTATACCTGTATGTAAAGCCTTTTCCTTGAAGTGGATTGGTTTAGCAAGTTCTATCTTAGACTCGATGGGATCCTATACCATGTTGGATTTAACAAAGTTCATTGGTTTGAAATTGTTTTTCCCCAAACAGGGCTTAATACTCGTGCTAGCGTAATCACAGTCATTGTCTATATAGCCTATACCAGCAAAGCCACTGGCATACCTTATCAACTCTAGTATTTTTTTCCGTTTTAGCAGCTGATGTGTTACATGCGCGAACCAGATCAGTAAGTTCTTGGTTTTCGCATTGAACTTTGTCCCTTTCGTGTTCGAGTAGATTTACTCTTGCCCTTAAGCTATCCGACTCACTTGAATGTTCACAGCCAAGCTTGCTAGTATGCTATCCAAGTGGGCTGGTATGTTCAGTCTTATATGTCACGAAGGACTCATACAGCTTTTGATACTATTTTATCATGTCATATAGTGCAGCAGTGAGTTCTCCATGTGTAAATTCAGAAATACTAGAGTTAGTTACCTCACTGTCATCGTTGGCCATGAGGCTCACTGGATAAACCAGTGGACTCCTCTAGGTCTGAGTCGGGATCCGCCCATTTGATTTTGTTCTCCTCTGCAACGAGAACCTTTTGATGTTTGTCCTTTCTTGACGACCTCCTCTTGTCACCGGACTTCTTGTTGTCCTTAGATTTTCTATTTTGGTCATCCTTCTTGGGCTTGGTACAGTCAGCAATGTCTGGTTTGCGACTGTTGAAGAAAGCGTGATCATCTTCGTCTGATTTGTCCTTGGAATTGTGCTTCCTGGGATATGACTGATATGTTTTATGGCTCTTCTTCATGAACTTGCCAAATGTCTTCACAAACATCGTCATAGCGCCGGTGCACATTTGCTCTGGAGTCTTCTGTGCTGCAGTAGACAGAGACTCTGCTACAATTATAGCCTTTGTTGGTTGACTGGTACTTGGTTCCTCATCAACCCTGATACCCAGTTCATAGTGTCGGTGCACATTTTTGATACCCAGATCAAACTCATATGCCTTCAGATCAGCAAATAGATCATGAAACTCAATCTTATTCAGGTCCTTGGACTCCCTCATAGCACCCGTCTTTACATCTCATTCTCTCGGTAGGGCTCTCATCACTTTCAAAGCCAATTCCATGTTGGTAAGCTCTTTTCCGAGCGAGTTTAATTTAATTATCATGATTGTGAACCATTCATTAAATCATTCAAGGTTTCTCCTGGCTTCATTTTGATATTCTCAAGCTTCTGTACAGCAACAGTAACTTTGTTCTCCTTGGATAGATCGTTTCCTCCTTGGTTAGGTCGTTTCCTTCACATATTTGGTTTTAGTTTCTCCCAAATCTCCTTTGCCATACTGCAAGTATTGATCTTGCTGAACATGTTCTTATCAAGGGTTTTTGAATAAGATGTCATTGGCGTTTGCTTTTTTCTTCTGTTCATTACTCCAATCTGCTCTATTTTTGTCAACTTTTTGGGGTCCACCTCTTGTGATTTCAATGGTTGTATTCAATTTCATATTCTTCATTGGTCATCAGTGATGACATACCGCATGTTATTCTTGAGCACAGAGGTGTGCTTGTATTCGAACTCTCCAATTATCACAATCTTCTTTAGAGAACATATGGATTTTGTTGAATGAAATCATCAGTTCAAGTATTTTATATATCGAGAACTTGGCTATGATATCAATATTAGGATCAAGCGCTTGTCGTGCAGCAACATAAGCAACATGTTTCGATCGATCAAGCAGCAAGTACAATTGTTGTACCCCAACATAAGCACATATCTCTCATCAATAAACACAGAAGCAACTAAACGCCATGCCGTTTTTGCCATTAAAACGTATATCAAATGATTAATTCTTGTGGGTAAAAACTCATCCAAAAGACAGAATTTGTCGCCGTGAATGAAGAACAAACGAAATAAATTTGATCTCCCAGAAGCAAGCAACGAAAATGAATGAGAGACTATATATAAACTCAGATCCACACAGCACCAAGATGATTACCCATCACCAAACACACGAAAGCAAGGCATGGCCACCCCACATCCCCGGGATTTCCTGCAAATGCAAATACAAGCAACGAAATCAGTAATGATTACACATAAAAAATAAAAATAAAAAGCTTGACACACTACAAGCTCCTCGCCGTCACATAGAGAGGTGCATCATCCCTTGATCAGATCAATAATTAGCATAGAAACAGTAGTTGTAGTTAATGCTCTGGTACGGGATCGCATAGTCACATCACCAACCACACCGCCTAACCCACGAAATCAGAGGAGCAAGTGGGGAAATGAATCCGGTTGTACACGCACAAGGACCAAGAACGAGTATAGTCTTCCAAAAAAAGGCCACAACAAGGCCAAAAAAGAGTTGGGCTAAGCCAAAAAAAAAAAAACAGCAAAAACAAAGTTAGAAAAAAAGCTCGACCAAAAGAATTGCAAACCCAAGAACACATAAGGACCAAAAGAAGCAAGCCCAAACAAACAAAAACACGGTTATACTTTATTAACTATTATTCACCAAGGTATCGTTTGGTTTGAATGATAAGATAGGTAATGTAAAAATTAAAAAGTACGAAATAATTATAAAAATAATGTGTGATAAGTTATATATGTGTGGTTGAGAATAAGATGGCTGATAAAATTTTATTATTTGGTATAATTACTAAAATTAGCATTATAATAACAATAATAATAGTATATATATAATATATATATATATAGATTATTATTATCATAAGAATAAGAATAATTACTCTTATTTTATAATTATAATAAAATAATAATAATAATTATATTACAAAATATTAATAATAAAAATAAATAATAATAATATATAATAGGTATATATATAAATATATATTATATATATTATAATAATAATAATAATTTCATTATTATATATAGATTATTACATATACGTATATATTATTATTTTATAAAAAAACTTTTATTATAAAATAATATATATACATATATGTATAATAATAATAACCATAATATAATACATATATATAAATTATATATATGATTATCATATATATAGATTAATATTATTATTTATATATTATATATATACACATATATTATAATAATTAAAATAATACAAATACAATAAATAAAATAATATTGTTTTAGGAAATAAGTTGTAATTTTTACGGGAATTTCAAGTTTTGAAATAGTAAAAAAAGTAGGAAATAATATATATGTTTTTATTATAAAGTGAGATTAGAATGTGATAAATATGGTGGGATAAATTTTTTTCATTCAACAAAACAAACATAAGATAGAGAAATTATCCAAAAATTAATAATCCTATCATTTAATCCAAACGCACCCTTATATTATTGTTATTATTATTATTATTATTAATAATTATAATATATAAATTATTTATTCGAGAACGTGCTGCATCAACAATTACCAATTCTTTTCATAAACACCACCACATATTCGGTGTTTTTCATAGCCAAAATGGTAAATTGCAAATAAAAAACAAGAATAAATTGAAGCACAAAACATTATGTAAAACTCCTCTGCGGCACCTTCTTGAACATAGCCCGCACAAGATCGAAGTACAATGGAAACTGGGCTATCGCGAAGAAAGTCACCGGCAAGCAACTCACGGCGTACACAGGAAACGCCGCGTATTTCAGCTTATCTTTCAGCACAAAAAAATGCCCTGCACAGAAGGATAATAGCATGGAGGCAATGGAGACGAAAAGGGAAGTGAGACCCAACAGAAGCTTCCTCGGAAGATCCTCCCCGAAATCTTTTTCTTGATACCTGCAATTCAGAAGAATAAATTTCGCTTCATTTTTAAAACAATTGCATAGAATTATTCATGAATTTGTTAATTTACCTGGAGGTGAGTATCGCGAGGAACATCACGACGGAGGTGACGGAGAAGCTGAGTGCGATGAGTGATGAAATGGCGAATATGCTGAAAGCTGTTTCGCGTTCCAGTATCGGGGAGCCACTGTCTTCATTGACGCCGCCAGGGACGGTGGCGGATGTGGCGAAAGCTACTGTAGCGATGAGGGCTGCCACGACGGAGCAGGATTCTGACGTTTTGGTAAGCCACCGTCCCCCTTCCTGAACCAGCTTCTGGTGGCTGTGGCTGAATAATTCTTTCGGAGTCTGGTTCTGTTTGTTGTAGCGCACGAAGAAGTGTGGTGGCATCGAGTTCTTTACAAACTACAATTTATTGAACAAATATATTATTATCGTATTATTGTTTATTGCAAAATAATCTCCTAGACCACAAGATTTAAACCAACGTCTCTAGTTTGAGCCAGCCCAAACATTTAATGAGAAACCCATTAAAGATCAGTTCAATGTATGAAAACTTCTATATCTAAAGCCATCTCCAACCCTGCACCAAAAATGGCTTCAATGCCATTTTGGTGCAGGGTTGGCACTCCAACCCTGCACTATTCCCAGCGCCATTTCTGGCGCTGGGAACAGTCTGCGCCATTTCTGGCGCAGCAGATTTTATTTTTTTTGTTTTATTTTTTAAATACTTATATTATTTATTATACTATTTGTATTGTTTTTATTATATTTTAATCGTTTTTATTATTTAATTTTTGAAAATTTTTAAATTTATAGTATTTAAAACTTTATAATTAGTATTTTTAAAATTAAATGTTTTTAATTATTATAAATGAAATTAAAACATGCTAAAAAATTACAAAATTAAATTATTCATGATGTTTAAACATACAATTAATTTAGAAATTACTTAACTTAATAATACACGCAAAATAAATCGAAATGCATCAAATTATAAAATAGCATACATCAAATCATTAATGATCTGGTAGATCAGATCCGGATCCAAATCCTCCTAGAAAATTTACGTTATGCATTGATTGATCATTTATGGGATGAATATAGTAATTTTTGTCGTTAAGTTTTTAAGTTATTTATGTATAATATTTAATTTATGTTAATATTTCGTTACTACTAAGTAAATAAAAATGATTAATTGTATTAAATTAATTAATTAATTAAATTAAATTATTGATTAAATTTTAATGATTTAATTATTAATTTAAAATTTCATTATGTTACTAAATATATAAAAATATTTATAACAAATAATTGATTGAAAAAAATAATTATTTATAAATGAAATTAAAAGGAATATTATAAGGAATATTCTTTTTGAAGTAAAGTTTGGCGTAGATGGGTTGGAGATGAGTTTTGTGTTTGGTGCAGAAATTGCACTATTTTGGTGCAAAACCTACGCTAAAATTAATTTTTGGGTTGGAGATGACCTAATACTGGAAAGGCTAATGTATTCAACGCTGATCTATACTGAAGATTAAGATAATCCACTTTTCTTGTATATTGAATTCCTTTTACATTTATCGATCTGGATATATATACTGAACACAGTTTTCAGCAGCATTGTATTTCTTTTTTTTAAAAAAAAAAAAACAAACATATCTATCAACACCCACCAAACCAGTGTAACAAATGATTTTGCATACCTCGTACCACTTAATCTCCCATTGCATCTGCAACGCAGCGCCTGGGATAAGCCAAGGCCGATGCTCACCAAGCTTTGCAGCAAGATGCAACGCGCTGTTTCCATCCATGTCAGTTTGTCGGAAGATGGTTTCTTTCATGATTTTCAAACCCAGCATAAAGTTGTAGACGTGAGGCTGCCTGTGCTCCACTGCCAACAGAACCACATTCTTCATCTCCGTGTTGGTATCGTGAATGGCTATAGGAAATATTTCCAGAATTCTTTCCACAATCTCCACCACGCCCTTCTTTGCAGCGATAAGTATAGGAGTCTCCCTCTTCTCCATCTCCATAACCCACTCTTTTTTACCTGAAAAACATCGTTTTAGAAGAATCAAGAATTTCATGCAAGAAGAGAAGCTTTTATTGTGCACATGATATATCTTTTTCCTTTCTTTCATAAGTCAATACCTAGGCCAAGCTACAAGCTAATAAAGACCTACTTGATTTGTGTTTGCAAGTGACTAAGATAGTGGAGAAGAGTGTGCAACTGAGCTTATACTTGTGTTGGTGTACAACTTGAACTATTGTAGGTTTACATTTGTTGGATCTATAATTTGCATATGACATTTGTTTATGACCACACACGCACGTTCACTACTTTGTTAAGTATGAGATGTCTAAAATTATTGAGGCATTAAAGTGAGAACAAGTTATTTTGTTATGATGCTATGAGCCAAAATATGCTACATATATAAGATATGATAGTTACGATCAATAATATGCTACATAATCGATTGAAACCAAGAACATGTGATGTGGTAGTGTAGCATGAAAATTTTTGCTTACCTTTTCCATCACTCGCATTGCTTCTTTCCTCACTGTTGTGAAAGCCAACTTTTGAAGAACTATCACCAGCTGGTTTTGATGTTGGATCATGGTCATCGTGAACGATTGGCTCTATGAAGCTATCATGCCTGAATTTTACCAAGTTACCATCAAAAATCGAGTAAGGGGTCGTTTCTCCATCTCTCTGGATCGAGGCTAAATGAATGGGACTTCTACCATTAGCTTCGTATTCGTAAATGGAAGCTCTTTCAAGAAGTTCTTCCATGACCTGAACCGACCATGTATGCTTCTCCTTCCTTTCTCGGATCTTCACTATTCCCCTTGATCCTTGTATCACAGATTAAGAACAACAATATTAACTGATTAACTCAATAGAGTCAAATAGGGAATGCAGCATACCTAAGCCAAGTATAACAAGCATTGATTTGGATATCAATTTGAGGCCAAGAAAGCATGTGAGATAATTGGAAGGAAATAATTGAGTTCCTTGAGCTTTTTTCCCGGTTGGATTCTCAGCATCTGATCTCTGATTGTTACGATGATTACTGTAACCCACTGACCAAAAAAAAAAAACAGACAAAAAAAGATAAATTAAAGAACTTGAGAATCATGAGATAAATGAAATGTTTGATCTTCAGTTCATACTCACGTAATATCCGAATTATATTCCTCAAGAAATAAGCGAATCCAACACAGGTTTGATAATTCTCCGGGTACTTAGCACCGGCTTCATCATATTGAAGGCCTTCAGACAGAGTATTGTCGTGTGATTCTTGATCGAGTTTGTCCACAATTATACCTTGTGAAACAGTACATAAAGAAGAAATCAGTACTGGGATCTGGATTCTGTTTAAACTAAATCAGAAGAGTCAAGAATTTATGTTAAGACACGACTTCAGAATGAAAAAAAGAGAGTCACAGTGATAAATAATTTGATAGAATCCTCTAATATGGCTTCCACTTCTAAAAGCAGAAGGCTTGCTCGCCAGAAGATGAAGCGGAGAAATTCCCTCTTCATTCACCGAATTCACAAGCTTATTGTACAGATATATAATCTGAAACGCCAAATCTGTGTTGCCAAAAAAAACTACAACATCAAAAACAGTAAAATATACACACACACATTCACAAAGAATATACAGGGGCTCACCAAAATATTCACCAGCAATGGCACAATGAAGGATTGTTTCCCCATCTTTCCTTCTACAATATTGAGAGCCTTCTCCGTTTTCACATAAGCTATGCAGGCAAAGAAAAGCCTCCTTCCTGCCATGACGAACAGCAACAAAGAAAGGTGTTTCGTCATCTTTATCGCGTATTCCTATGAGTTTTGAATCCTGTTTCGCGATGCATTTGCACATAGTGACATTTCCGGATGAAGCTGCAAGATGAAGAGGAGTTTTGCCTTGGTCGTTGCGGACTCCCAAGGCTTCGGAGGGATTTTCCGAATTCGAAACGAGCTGGTTTACTAGCTGACAAACGACCAGTTCCTGGCCATCAGAAATAGCTATGTGCATTGCCGTGTCTCCTGATCGTGTGATTATGGCGTTGTGAGCTTCAGTTTTTTGCTCGTATAGTTTGATGACTTTTTCCCAGTTGCCACGCATGGCGTTTTTGAATAGATTTTTCTTGATTTCATCCCTCGGCATTGTTTCTGGAGCTTCTTATCCTTAAAGGTTCACTCTTAAATTTGTTTCTTCTTCTTCTTCTTCTTTTCCTGAATGTTGCTGTGATGATCCCTATGATGTAATAGATTTTTGAGATATCTCCAACTCTTGGCTTATATATTTTTTAAGAGGTACTTAATATATAATCACATGGTGTTATGCAATGAATGTGGAAAAATGTTAAAACTACCAATAGAGTGAGGAGAATGTTATTGTGTATCATTTTTATTATTTCATTGCTTCGAAGTATTAAATAATGTGTGAAAGGGATTTTGTTTAATGTTATGTTGCGATTTAATTTGAGAATGGATTTGAAAATCACAATTTCCGTTGTATTTACATAAATTAGTAAATATTTGGATTGAAATACACCAAATATAAATTTATCCAAACAATTACATTGATTTGAAATAAAGAATTGAGTCAAAATTATTTGGTCCGATCAAGTTTCGCCAAATTGAATAGTAATTAATATCTAATATTAAGAAATTAATCCTACGACTAGAGGCAATTAATAATGTGACAAGACTTGAATATGAAGATCATGGTGTTCCTTTTTCCAATGGGGTGAGAACTAAGAACCAGACGGCAACTTTGGAAATTTAGAAGGAAGTATTGGATTCTTTGAGTAAGAGAGAAATCAATAAACACAAAAGCCTGATGTAACACACTTTAATATCATAGATGATAATGACGGCTATAAAATAATTTAAAAAAATTAAAAAATAAAGTTAAAAAAAAATGTTATGTTTATAGCCTGATGCACGATCCGAATTAGCGTTTCTTCAGAAACGTGAACCAGGATCACAATTCTAACTGACATTTTTTTTAAATGGGGAGAGAGAACGCGATCCGGGATCGTGTTTCTCTCTCTTATGTAATTTTTTTTAAATGAGGAGAGAGAAACGTAATCGATGTTCGCGTTTCTCTCTCCTAATTTTTATTTTATCTCTCCTGATTTTGATTTCTCTTTCCTGATTCATGTTTCTCTCTCCTCCAATTTTTAGTATTTTTTTCTCCTCCATGTTTTAACATTTTTCTGTCATCCACATTTGTTTTTCACTTTAAAGTTACATTGAGATAAGGTTAATGATCGGAGTTGTGAGATAAAAATGTGGGAAATAAATTTTAAATATATTTAAAATATTTTAGATTTCAAAGTTTTGGTATTTTTATTTCAAAAATTATTTAATAATATTTATTCAAAAATGAATATGTCAAAATTCTTGTCCAAAATATATTTGAGTTGTTTGTCAAAAAATTGGTATTAGGGAAATAAAATAAATTTATTTTAATTAATTCATTACAAATAAAATATGTTCCGACTACGCTTCACGGACACGGATACATGAACACTGGTACGACACGATACATACTTACAATTAATACCCACTCAAACTATATAATCATAAAAAAGTTATAGTTTTTTAAACATTTTTCTAAAAAACATTATAATTTTTTAAATATGATTTTTTAAAAAAAGTTATAAATTTTAAAATTTTTTAACAAGTTTATTCGCTAAGCAGAATATGAGCTAGATATGAACAATTGAATATATTAATATTAATATGACATAAAAGTTATATAATCTGATTAACTAATTTAATTTTAGTATATTAAAACATAATGTATATGTAGAATAAATAAATTTATTTTTGAAAGTTCGTATCGTGTCGTACATGTGTTCCGATATCATTGTCCGTGAAGCGTAGTCAGAACATATTTTATTTGTAATGAATTAATTAAAATAAATTTAGTTTATTTCCCTAATATCAATTTTTTGACAAACAAGTCAAATATATTTTTGACAAAAATTTTGACAGATTCATTTTTGAATAAATATTGTTAAATAATTTTTGAAATAAAAAATACCAAAACATGGAAATCTAAAATATTTACATATTTTAAAATTTATTTCCCACATTTTTATCTCACAACTCTGGTCATTAATCTTATCTCAATGTAACTTTAAAGTGGAAAACAAATGTAGATGACAGAAAAAGAAATGCTAAAAATTGGAGAAAAAAGAAATACTAAAAATTGGAGGAGAGAGAAATCTAAATCATTAGAGATAAACTAAAAAACATGAGGGAGAAACGAAAAAAAAATAAATTTTGAGGAGAGAGAAACGCGATCCCGGATCACATTTCTCTCTCCTCATTTAAAATAATTAGAAGGGAGAGAGAAACATAAACCCGAATCGTGTTTCTCTCTCCCCATTTAAAAAAAATCAATTAGAATCGCGATCATGGTTCGCGTTTCTGAAGAAACGCGAACTTGGATCGCGAATCACGCTATAAGCGTAACATTTTTTTTAACTTTATTTTTTAAATTTTTTATTTTTTTAAATTATTTTATTAAATTAGCTTGATAATGACAGAAGTATATATTTTTTTGTTCTTTTTCAGTTTCTTGTTTCCAATCACAAGTACAATAGGACCAGGATAGTTGTTTTAGGATTTAAAGGATTTTGTTACAAAGTAGCATCAAGTAAGTGCGATGATATAAACACCAATTATGATGTTATTTCAAGTTACTACTTGTTGGAAAAATTAATTAAAATTAAACATTTCACCAATTCAAATATAGGTACAACGTTTCATGAAAAATTGTTTTGAATTGATGTCCTTTGGACAATTATCTTTTCGTGAAAACATTGCATCCCTTCATCTATATGTGCAACATTTTATGAAGAAATGCATCCAAATAGTGTCTCTTGGTGATGTTTGTTGGACTAATATATAAACAACACATCCATTTAATTATAAACACACAATTTTCTATGGATTAACAACATAGATCAAGAGTGAATTTGTGCATTTTGTTACATATCATCTTCTTTCTTCAAGGTTGAGTACTTTAAATATTTGTGGTTTATAGGATTCGTGATTTATAGTACTACTATCACGAATCATTGTCGTTGTATCTTGGAAAATAAATTGACATCAAAACTGTAAGCACCGTAGCGGAACAATATCATTTTAAGGACAAAGAGTTGAACTCTTGTCTCGATATACTACCCATCTTGTATCATTGTCTTGTCCCAAAGATACATGTACCCAGAATTTTACCCAGCAAACTGAAAATGATATTTGATTCAAAAAAACATCTACGAGCGTGACAACGACTACAATACATCTTGGAGAGAAACCGGACAAAATTCAATGGGTCCGACTTCAAACATTGACAATAAAAGATGTTATATTTGACATCCCAAGTTTGGCAAAGTTTTTGAACAAGGATGCTCCTACGATTGATGAAGGAGAAACCGGCAATCAATGGATGCGGTTGATATGTGGAATCATTGTGATTTCCCATGCAAGAATTGCATTTTCAACAGACTTGATAATACATTATACAACGTGTATAATCAAGTGAAAACGCGAAGGAATTATGAGAATTACTTGAAAGGAAACGTGATATCCCCGAAATGTTTATGTGCATTTGAACATTAATTATGTTATGAAGATTATGGTATTAATTTATTGATGATGATTTATTAATATTGGAAAATGCTTAGTCATGTGGTGGTCATGGCCTATTAATGTATTTCAGGGTGCATGTGCTATATGTTGGGAATTTGGGTTATAGTATGATTATTTGGGGTGAGTGTTGTTCGTTTTGGTGAAGCATGTTTTAATTGGAATTTGAAGTATT
Organism: Haberlea rhodopensis; assembly: GCA_907163345.1. Classification (NCBI taxonomy): domain Eukaryota; kingdom Viridiplantae; phylum Streptophyta; class Magnoliopsida; order Lamiales; family Gesneriaceae; genus Haberlea; species Haberlea rhodopensis. The sequence continues at coordinate 192,270 of CAJQUN010000131.1, read as the reverse complement.
TTATTGATTAAATACTATAAAATATCATGTGAGGATATTTTAATACATCATGCTAAATACCGGGACCAAAACATAACACATCACACCACCTATCATTAACCACCCCCCCCCCCCCCCCGCCCCCCCCAACCCATACCTGCTGCAACAGCCCATACCTGCTGCAGCAGCCCATACCTTCACTTTAACCTCCTATCATTCAACCTTTACCACTCCTTCCCCAAACTTTCTCCTCCATTTTTCGTCCAACATCTGCTAAGCACATAGGAAGAAGGAAATTGCAAATTTCTTTGCAGGAAAGCTTGCAAAATTTGGAGCAAAAGAGGGTGAGGAACCATGTCCTGTTTTGGTTTAATGTTTATTTGAGTTCATGTTTTTATTGGTGTGAAAATGGCATGTGTAGTAGCTTTTGATGAGATTCTTGTTTTGGAGGCTTGCATGGTAGTGTAATGTAGCCCCAAGCATGTTTGTTTGAGCATGATTTACGTTTATGGTGGTATAATTGTTGGCTTGAAAGTAGGTGCTCGGAAATCTGGAAATCGTGAAGGAAATCAGAGCTACCGATCGATCGCCGCTGAAGGAGCGATCGATCGCTCGAGACCAGAAAGGATTGGCGATCGATCGCCAATAAAGGGGCGATCGATCGCTGATTTAAATTTTTTGATTAAGAAGGCAGTAGCATCTCGCGATCGATCGGGGCTGAGTAGCGATCGATCGCGAGATGACAAATTTTGGCAAATTGTTATATTTGATTTGTGTTTGGTCTTGGATTGTATTGGAGCATCTAATATTGTGTTGTACACTTGTGTAGAGCCATCACAGGTAGCCACACAACGCAGGGGATAGAGTCCTGCAACATACCATATTTTGGAAAGGTACGTAAGTGACGTACGGGCACCCAACGGTAACGTGTATTACATGTTTGTCGATTTGACATACGATAAATGCAAGTTTGTGCATTATGAGTACGATACATGTTGTTATGCATTGTTGTTGCATGTGTATGATGTGGAACATTTGGTGTGGATTCCACGAGTCACGGTTATCACAGTGATGATTTTAATGCTTACCGCTATTATACCGCTAAAAATGTGGAGCGAGGGGTGTAGGTCCGCTTGCACATGCGAGGTTTACCATACGAAACGAGGATATAAATACCGCTTGTATGAAGAAGAGAGGGAGGGGAGGACCGCTTGTTCTAAATTTATGAAGCGAGGGGCATTAAAATACACTGATGATAAACTGACTAAGGATTGAAGTAAAGATTTAAGAAGTGAAGTTATGTCATGACATTTAATTAAAGAAGCCATAATATCATATATTGATTTGATTATGAGTTATGGTACATGGACAACCAAAATGGGCGTTTTAGCATTGGAATTCAGGAAGTATCCTATGCCTATGATTTATGCATTTATACTTTACATTCATATTATGTTGAATATGAACTATGATGTGCTCATGTGTTGGGGGTTGTCTTTGTAGGTGCTTTGATATGGAGAACCAGGGTTGGGGTTGATACGCTGAGCTGTAAGGAGTGCTACAGGATTAGCAGAACAGAAATTCCTTTTGTATAGTTTCTACAAAGTGTAGAGTAAAGCTATAGTTTAGTACCCTTTTGTTAGGAATATGTATAATTCCTTTTTGAACTTTTGGTACTATAATCTCTTAAGCTCAGGATTATCAACACAGCCTAATACTCTGATTTATGAATGATTAGTTCTCTTAGTTGCACCTTAGAATCTTGTTTAGATAACGGGGTCTTACATTTAGTGGTATCAGAGCCAGGTTAGTTAACCAGGGAACGAGTAAAGGGTAGCCTTTAGAAACAAGTTGGCTATGTATTCATTGGTGGGCATGTTTGTGCATGTAGTGCATACTTTGCGTATAACTTGTTATACTAACATGCTTTTGAATATGATTATTCTTGTTATCTAACGGCTTATATTATGAACTGCTTTTGGTATTGTTGTTAACCTTTATGTTACAGCATGTCGGCTATTAATCCGGAGAACCTCAATGAAGAGGTAGGAGATGTGGGCAGTATAAATGCTAGTATTGCTCAGGCGAATCCTCTACCGCCACCTGCTGTAGGCGTAGAGCCTAGTGCACAGATATTGCTACCAGGGGAACTCAGTCTGACTCAGTTTTTGAGCTACCATCCGCCGCTCTTTGAGGGAAATGAGTCCGGGGAAGCAGCTGAGGAGTGGCTGGAAAGACTGAAGCAGATATTTATATCAGCACCCTGTGCTAGGACTGCCTGGCTGAGGTTAGCAGAATTTCAATTAGCAAAGAAGTAGTCTTCCATGTGGTGGAAGACAACATTTATGAAACTGAGAGCTCAGGGTATGCCAGTAGATTGGACTGTGTTCAGAACCCGAACCGGTACTTCTCCGCCGTTGCCAGACAAGTAAAAGAAGATGAGTTTACCAATCTAAAGTAGGGCAGCATGACTGTATCAGAATATGCCATGCAGTACTCTTCACTGTTGAGGTATGTGCCTCACATTGCTGTAAACGGTCATGCCAAGATGAGGCATTTTATGAAAGGACTGAAACCAGAGTTATTTGATCGGGTTGTCTCCAACAACCCCAGCTCATTCGATGACGCTCTGACTAGAGCGGAGCTGGCAGAAATAGCAGTTGGTGTTTATAAGGAAGTTGTACCCCCTTTTGTACCACCACAGAGACCAGCTGTTGACAACCTGAGGCCACGAGGGGATCAGTTTAAGCCTCGTGGGGCTTCTTCATCTTCTCGATATAGTGGAAAGAGGTTTCAGAATCAAAGGCAAGGAAATAGGAGGAATAATATGCCAAGTAATCGGGGACCAATGCAAGGAAATAAAACAGGAGGGAACAAGTGTGACAACTGTGGAGGATTTCATTTGACACGTGACTGTCGAGGCTGTTATGTTTGTGGCAAGGTGGGCCACCTGGCTCGGGTTTGCCCCAATCGGGGAGGTCAGACAGACTTTGGGCCGAATAGGCCAAGATTGACGCCGGGACGACACCACAGAGATAGCAGTTTGCACCTCGACCACAGGGAGGTCAGGCGGCAGGACCGCCGCAGGGTCAAGTACATGCATTGACGCGTGAGCAGGCAGAGGCAGCCCCGGAGGAGGTGATTGCTGGTACGTGCCACTTACTTACGTACCCTGCATTTATTTTGGTAGATACAGGTGCCTCTCATTCATTTGTATCTTCTGCTTCTGTGGAGAGACACCACTTGTGTTCGTCTCCGTTGCCCACGCCTCTTATGGTCTCGACACCCATGGGGAAACATGTAATTGCAGATCGACTATTATCTGATTGCCTCATTTATTATGAGGGCAATGATCTGAGGGTCGATCTGATTTTATTGGATATGGCAGATTTTGACTGCATTGTCGGCATTGATGTGTTGAGCAGATACCAGGCCGTGGTTGATTGCCGGCAGAGGACTGTGCGTTTCCGTTCTGATCAGGGGTTTCAGTGGAGCTTCTATGGGGATGGCTCTCGTCCAAGGATTCTATTGATTTCGGCAGTTAAGATGACGCGGTTGTTAGAACGCGGTCACACATGCTATCTTATTTATGTCGTGGACGTATCAGAGGAAAAGGAAGAGTTGAGGGTCGAGGATATACCAGTAGTTGCGGAATTCACCGATGTGTTTCCGGATGAGATTCCAGGATTTCCGTCAATCAGAGATGTTGAGTTTGAAATTGAGTTAATGCCAGGGATATCTGCTATTTCCCGTGCCCCTTATAGGATGGCACCGGCAGAGCTGAGGGAGCTGAAAGTGCAGTTGCAGGAGCTCCTCGACAAAGGATACATTCACCCTAGTGTATCACCATGGGGTGCACCAGTCTTGTTCGTAAAGAAAAATGATGGTTCGATGCGTCTATGCATCGATTACCGTCAATTGAATAAAGTGACGATTAAGAACAAGTACCCCCCTTCCGAGGATTGATGACTTATTTGATCAGCTTCAGGGCACGGATCTTTACTCGAAGATTGACTTGAGGTCAGGCTATCCCCAGATACGAGTTAGAGCTGGTGACATACAAAAGACAGCTTTTCGGACTCGGTATGGGCACTACGAGTTCTTAGTGATGCCATTCGGGGTGACGAATGCCTCTGCTGTATTTATGAACCTGATGAATAGAGTATTTCAGAAATATCTTGATCAGTTCATCATCGTGTTTATCGACGACATTCGTGTCTACTCGAGAAGTAGGGAGGAGCATGCCAATCACTTGAGAACGGTGCTACAGATCCTGAGGGATCATCAATTGTACGCCAAGCTCAGCAAGTGTGAGTTCTGGCTGAACAGTGTAGCGTTCTTGGGTCATATTATCTCTCGGGAGGGGATATCAGTAGATCCCAGGAAGATAGAGGCGGTTATGGATTGGTCTACGCCGACTTCAGTCACTGAGATCCGAAGTTTTCTTGGTTTGGCTGGGTATTATCGACGCTTTGTCGAAGGATTTTCAAAGATTGTCAAGCCACTGACGCAGCTGACTCAGAAGGGAGTTCCATTCTTTTGGTCGGAAGCTTGTGAACAGTGCTTCCAGGAGTTGAAGCACAAACTGACTTCAGCGCCAGTATTGGTGATTCCCAGGGAGAACAAGGGGTTCACTCTCTATACTGAAGCATCGCTTCAGGGCATACCATCCCCAAACGGATAGACAGACCGAGCGTACCATACAGACGCTCGAAGATATGTTACGGGCTTGTGTGTTGGAGTTCGATACTTCGTGGCAGGATTCAGTGGCCTTGGTAGAGTTTTCTTATAACAATAGCTACCAGGAAAGCATACAGATGGCTCCTTATGAGGCTCTCTATGGTAGACGTTGTAGGTCACCTTTATATTGGGATGATGCAGACCGTAAATCGGTCGGAGGGCCAGAATTGGTCCAAGAAATGGAAGAAAAGGTAAAGGTAATAAGTGTAAGTAATCCTTAAAGCATACAACGCAGCGGAATAAAATTTTGGATTACTAAACCGCGGATCTATACATAGGGATTCATATCGGATAAAGGTTTTACGAAGGTCTCACCCTTGTAGCGTGTTTGAGCAGATTCCACGAGCAGCACCACGTCCAACGCCTCCTCCGAGTCACTAGCAAACTTAACAAGTTTTGCCTCAACGGTATCCACACGATCAAATCGAACGAAGGAAAAACTTAAGAACAAAGTGCTAGATTTGTTCTTAAACTAAAACAAGAAGCACACTTGATTCACAATCAAAAGATGGCACAAAATCACCAAGAACCACACGGCTATGAAGAAGCCGAGAGCTCAATTTTGGTGCGGCCGTGAGCTTGCTTGTGATTTTAGGTTGAATGATATGAATTGTCTCTACCCAATTAATCATAACATTGTATTTATATTATAAGATTTAATTAAGGTTTAAGGCTTTCTTAAAGCCTCATGGGCTCAAACCCATGATTTAATTAAATCCTTATAATATTTTAATTAAGACTCTTCTTAATTTAATTAATTCATCCAATGAATTTAATTTTCCTTCTTGATTTAATGTTTTGTGCGACCCGATAGGATCTTGTAATGTTGGCAGTGACATAAAATCTCATTTTACGTTACAAGCAAGGAGCGGTGTCTAGCAACACATCGAGGCTACCCAAGTTACAAGAATGTCAATGACTCGACATAACCTTTAGAACTTGTGATAATATTAACCATGTAACTTAATCCCTTTGTCCTTTGTGTTTAGATTGAACACGAGTCATGGAATAGTCATACTCGTATATTCAATCTTTATTTCTTGATCCCCAAGTAGAACTAGAATAAACGAATAAGCTCGATATCTCATATCGACTCATTCGAGCATGGCCATGCATTTTAGTTCTCACTTGATCAAGGGCCAAACACATCTCCTGTTATATTGGAGGGACAAATCCTATCTCGATCAGTCAACATCCCTCTACATAATTCATAGTGTATCCAATAGTCGCCTTTATAGTTTACCCTGTTACGGGTAACGTTTCACAATATCAAGATACATAACTCCTTATGTTGGGATCTCTGATGATCACAAGTCGTAAGGATTACATACATTATTATCACTATGAGAATTGCATATGACAATCATATAACTATCCATGTTGCATTCTCATGGTGGGTCTGTCCAGTACATCGTTCTCTAACATGTACCCATGTGTTGATTTGATATCTCATATCAATGAACAGTTCATCAATCAACACATACTAGTCTCTATGTATTATCATTATCCCTATTCATGATAATACTTGACTAGGGACATCTTTAAGAATAATACAATATTATTCTAAGGACATTAACATATATATTAATTCACATTGCACAGTTAAAAGAATAATATATAATAATGAATTGCCATTCATAAAATCATAAACATTGTATGTCAAAACAATCATCTAATGACTTGTCTTAGGGCATATCCCAACAAATCTCCCACTTGCACTAAGACCACTCAGACATATACATAATGCCTAGAGATCTAGTATGACGATCATGCTTCTGCTGTGACAGTGGCTTCGTCAATGGGTCAGATACGTTATCATCTGTTGGTACTTTGCATATTTTAACATCTCCCCTTTCAACGATTTCTCGAATGAAATGGAAACGCCTAAGTATGTGCTTGGATCTTTGGTGAGATCTAGGTTCCTTAGCCAATGCGATCGCTCCATTGTTGTCACAATAGAGTTCTATCGGATCTTTAATGCTAGGCACCACTCCAAGTTCAGAAATGAACTTCCTAATCCAAACAACTTCATTTGCTGCATCCGAGGCAGCAATATACTCAGCTTCCGTTGTAGAGACGGCTACTGTTTCTTGCTTTGAACTCTTCCAGCTCACAGCACCTCCATTTAGGCAATACACATATCCAGATTGCGATCGAAAATCATCTTTGTCAGTTTGGAAGCTTGCATCAGTGTAACCAATTACATTGAGCTCTTCCTCACCTCCATAAATCAAGAATGTATCCTTAGTTCTTCTCAAGTACTTCAGGATATTCTTGACAGCAATCCAGTGACCTTGACCTGGATCAACTTGATATCTGCTCCTCATGCTCAAAGCATACGATACATCGGGACGAGTACATATCATGGCATACATGATAGATCCAATAGCTGACGCATATGGAATCTTACTCATGCGTTGTCTCTCATCTGGTGTTGAAGGACACTGTTCCTTTGAGAGATAAATGCCATGCGTCATAGGCACGAATCCTTTCTTTGATTCTTGCATGCTAAACCTTTTAAGCACTTTGTCTATGTATGTACTTTGACTTAGGCCGAGAAGTCTTCTTGATCTATCTCTATAGATCTTGATTCCTAATACATAGGTGGCTTCTCCCAAGTCTTTCATTGAAAAGCAATTCCCTAGCCAAATCTTTACAGATTGTAAGGAAGGGATATCATTCCCAATGAGAAGTATGTCATCTACATACAACACTAGGAAAATGATTACGCTCCCACTGACTTCTTGTAGACACAAGGTTCATCTTCGTTTTTGATAAAACCAAACTCTTTGATTGCATCATCAAAACGAAGATTCCAACTCCGAGAAGCTTGCTTCAATCCATAAATGGATCGTTGTAGCTTGCATATCTTTACAGCATCCTTTGGATCGACAAAACCCTCGGGCTGTGTCATGTACACATCCTCGAGCAGATTTCCATTAAGGAAAGCTGTTTTGACATCCATCTGCCAGATTTCATAATCATGAAATGCAGCTATTGCAAGTAAGATCCTTATGGATTTAACCATGGCCACTGGTGAAAAGGTTTCATCATAGTCAATACCATGAATTTGTTTGAATCCTTTTGCAACCAGCCGACCTTTATAGGTTTGTACGTTACCATCCATATCGGTCTTTTTCTTGAAAATCCATTTGCACCCTATGGGTCGTACCCCTTCAGGTGGATCAACCAAAGTCCATACTTGGTTTGCATACATGGATTCCATCTCAGATTTCATGGCTTCTTGCCATTTCTCAGAATCAGTGCCCATTATAGCTTGTTGATAAGATGACGGCTCATCCTCATCAATAAGTAGTAAGTCGCCTTGTTGAGGCACAAGAAATCCATATCTCTGTGGCTCCCGGTATTCTCTTACAGACCTACGCTGGGCTTGTGTCTCTTGAGCAGGTACTTCTTCCACAACAGATTGCGGTGCCTGCTCTGTTTCCATCTCAATCTCAGGTTCAGTGTTTTCTTGTGGTTGAACTTCACTAAGTTCTATTTTTCTCCCACTGGTTTTTCTAGAAATAACTTCTCTTTCAAGAAATACACCAGTCCGAGCAACAACTACTTTGTTCTCGGTGGGATAATAGAAGTAGTATCCTTTCGTTTCCTTAGGATACCCCACAAATAAACACTTATCAGATTTGGTTCCAAGTTTGTTAGTGGCGTGACGTCTAACGAAAGCCTCACAACCCCAAATCTTCATAAAAGACATACTAGGACGCTTCCCAGTCCATATCTCATATGGTGTCTTTTCCACTGATTTAGATGGAACACGGTTCAGTAAGAAAATCGTTGTTTCTAGAGCGTGTCCCCAAAACGATATCGGAAGATCTGCATGACTCATCATTGATCTAACCATGTCTAACAAGGTTCAATTTCTCCTCTCGGATACACCATTCCATTGTGGAGTATACGGAGGAGTGAGTTGTGGGACTATCCCATACTCCTTTAGATAGTCATGAAACTCTTGGCTTAGGTATTCACCTCCTCGATCTGATCGAAGGATTTTGATACTTTTGCCAAGTTGGTTTTGTACTTCATTCTTGAAATCTTTGAACTTTTCAAAGGTTTTATGCTTATGCTTCATTAGGTACACATATCTATATCTACTGAGGTCATCAGTAAATGTAACAAAGTATTGAAAACCACCTCTAGCTTGTGTACTTATTGGTCCACATACATCACTATGTATTAGTCCCAATAAAACATTTGCCCTTTCAATATGTCCCTTGAAAGGGGCTTTAGTCATCTTGCCCATTAAACAAGATTCGCATGTTTCATATGATTCAAAATCAAATGAATCTAATACTCCATCCTTATGAAGTTTAGATATGCGGTTCTCGTTTATGTGGCCCAAGCGACAATGCCAGAGATAAGTCGGATTACAATCATTATTTTTAATCCTTTTAGTATTTATGTTATAGATAGGCATATCAAGATTTAATAAATAAAGACCATTCACCATTTGTGCACTAGCATAAAACATATCATTTAAATAAATAGAACAACAGTTGTCCTTTATAATAAATGAGAATCCATACTTGTCTAAACAAGAAATAGAAATAATGTTTTTGGTAATTGAAGGCACAAAATAACAATCTTTTAAATCAATGATAAACCGGAAGGCAAAGATAAATAATAATCTCCTATAGCTAATGCAGCAACTCTTGCTCCATTTCCAACTCGGAGATCAACTTCGCCTTTCGCCAACAATCTACTCTTTTAGAGGTCCTGCACATTTACACAAATGTGAGATCCACATCCAGTATCTAATACTCATGATGAAGAAGTAGATAAATTGACTTCTATAACAAAAATACCTGAAGTGGAAGTCACACTTCCTTTCTTTAGATCCTCCAGATATACTTTGCAGTTTCTTTTCCAATGGCTGGTCTCACCGTAATGGAAACAGTTCCCTTCCTTCGCTATCCCTCCCTTTGGTTTCAGTGCAGATGACTTTGGCTTAGATTTAACAAAGACCTTCTTGTTTTTCTTGAAGTTCTTAGCTTTAGTCTTTCCTTTGTTCTTATTCACAATAAGAACATTTGTAGGTTTAGACTTCTTGCTATTTGCTTCAAAAGTTCTAAGCATGCCAAGTAACTGTGGTAGTGTCTTCTCAATTTCAATCATATTGTAATTTAAGACAAATTGGCTGAAGCTTTCAGGCAACGATTGCAAGATCACGTCAGTGGCCAACTCTTGGTCCAAAGGAAAACCCAGCTTCTCCAGATTCTCAATATACCCAATCATCTTGAGTACATGAGTTCCAACCAGACTTCCTTCCACCATTCTACACTGGAATAACGCCTTAGAGACGTCATACCTCTCTTGTCTAGCTTGTTGTTGGTACAGTTGCTTAAGATGCTCGATCATGTCAAACGCCTCCATTTCCTCATGTTGCTTCTGAAGCTCAGAGTTCATGGTGGCAAGCATAAGGCACCCAACATCAAGTGCGTCACTTTGATGCTTCTTGTAAGCATCTTTTTCGGCTCTTGTAGCCGTTAGGGGAGGTTCCTCAGCAGGTAAGGGTTCCTCTAGGACATATTGTTTCTTTTCTTGTTTGAGGACTATCCTCAAGTTCCTATGCCAGTCTAGGAAATTTGTCCCATTTAATTTGTCCTTCTCAAGGACCGATCGCAGTGATAAAGTGCTTGTTACGTTGTTAGTTGCCATGGATATCTACAATATAAATATGCAAAATAAGTTTATGATTTAATCATTTAACATGGTCTTATATTAAATGATACTCCCACTATTTTGTTTAAAAATATCAACCCTCGAAACCTTTAGTGGGCCAAGATCCATATTTCGCCTAATCTTGAGTTAGCTTTGGCTAATCGCCCAAGACTCGGTTATTTAGGTAGACAACACTTTGTCAATTACATCACATGTAATTCTTGGATAGTTGGACGAACAACACTTTGTTCAATTCATCAAATGAATTATAATCCAACCCATGCCTCTAAGTTCCCAATCCTATTGAGATAACCTAGTTAAGTCGTACCCAATTTAAAGTATAACGGATATCACTTTTATCCTTTCGCGCCTTACTAAGATTGCCACGGTGCTTTGCTTTGGCAACCCACACATGTACAATCGAAGTTTTTGACAAGTACTTTTAATTTTGGAAGGCATCTAAAACTTAATATTTTAGAGGGATTTATTGATCTCATGATTAGTTTGATAATTTAAAATATGTCCACTACATATATTTGTATACATATCTACATATATGTGTAATACAATTATCAATCTAAAACATAAGATAAATCATGCATCAACATACATAATTAAATGTGACATGGTTATAGCCCCTACTAATGATTTTCTCAAGCCAATGAGAAAATCCTAAGAGTCAACCTAAGGTAACTTCACAAGCACCTTCCTTTGGCTCCAATTTGTGAATGACCTCCTCATCCCGGCACGATGCTCCATCTTCATTGATCATCATCAAAAAAAAAATAAACTACACTATTTACAAGATATAGAATTCCTCGATTCACATTCGAGGGGAACATAGGGGAGGGATTACATTTAGAATGAAATAGAGAAGGCACGACTCGCAGGTCGTATTATAAATTACAAACATTCACAAATCCTATCTAATAGGTCAAAGGGCTATAACCTTGCACCATGCTCAAACAACACATAAAGCATGCTTTAACAATTAATTAATTAAATTCTAAACATTTTAAATTTAATTCTAATTAAAACTGTAAAATAGAATTTTGAAAAATTATCGTACGCTCGGGACATCACATGCCACGAACTAATTTCGACTTAGCTACGAACCACCATGGTTCGAACCAACCATGCACCATCGGCTGGATCATGGCATGGGCCTAGGGTTCGAAACCCTAGCCCATGGCCGAGCCTTGTGCTAGCGGCGGCGACGCTAGGGTTCCAAACTCTAGCCGCCGTGCACCACTTCTTGGTCTTCATTGAGCCAACTTGTTCGAAACGCCGGAATTCTTGAGCCACGAATCATGGTCAGTTCATGCACGGTAGTGGCTCAACCATCTCGAGCCAAGGGTTCGAAAAACCCTAGCTCTCATGTGGTGAAGCCACTTATCCATGCATGCTTGAACCATTATCGAGCCAAAGAGTTCAAAACCTTAGCAAAGGGGCGACGATGGACGAGCCCATGCACGGCTACTAGGGTTCGAAACCCTAGCCGTCATGAGCTAGCCGTCACGAGCCATTGGGTTCTAAACCCTAATCAAGCTTCGACACTTCCATGCACAATTATTAGCCATAATGGCTAAACCATCTCGAGCCAAGGGTTCGAAAACCCTAGCCCTCATGTGGCTAGCCGTATGTCATTTGTGATGGTGATGGTCGAACCCATGATTTATATGGTTCGAATTTCACCAATTTATATCAAATATAGTTTTTACGATGTTTTTCACAAACTCGATATTAACATATCATATATGTTCATACAGTTTTAAATAGCATGCAATATAAGTTCTAATATGATTAACACAATTTAATCACAAAAATCCGATATGAGCCTTGAACCTGGCTCCGATACCACTGTAAGTAATCCTTAAAGCATACAACGCAGCGGAATAAAATTTTGGATTACTAAACCGCGGATCTATACATAGGGATTCATATCGGATAAAGGTTTACGAAGGTCTCACCCTTGTAGCGTGTTTGAGCAGATTCCACGGAGCAGCACCACGTCCAACGCCTCCTCCGAGTCACTAGCAAAACTTAACAAGTTTTGCCTCAACGGTATCCGCACGATCAAATCGAACGAAGGAAAAACTTAAGAACAAAGTGCTAGATTTGTTCTTAAACTAAAACAAGAAGCACACTTGATTCACAATCAAAAGATGGCACAAAATCACCAAGAACCACACGGCTATGAAGAAGCCGAGAGCTCAAGTTTGGTGCGGCCGTGAGCTTGCTTGTGATTTTAGGTTGAATGATATGAATTGTCTCTACCCAATTAATCATAACCTTGTATTTATATTATAAGATTTAATTAAGGTTTAAGGCTTTCTTAAAGCCTCATGGGCTCAAACCCATGATTTAATTAAATCCTTATAATATTTTAATTAAGACTCTTCTTAATTTAATTAATTCATCCAATGAATTTAATTTCCCTTCTTTAATGTTTTGTGCGACCCGATAGGATCTTGTAATGTTGGCAGTGACATAAAATCTCATTTTACGTTACAAGCAAGGAGCGGTGTCTAGCAACACATCGAGGCTACCCAAATTACAAGAATGTCAATGACTCGACATAACCTTTAGAACTTGTGATAATATTAACCATGTAACTTAATCCCTTTGTCCTTTGTGTTTAGATTGAACACGAGTCATGGAATAGTCATACTCGTATATTCAATCTTTATTTCTTGATCCCCAAGTAGAACTAGAATAAACGAATAAGCTTGATATCTCATATCGACTCATTCGAGCATGGCCATGCATTTTAGTTCTCACTTGATCAAGGGCCAAACACATCTCCTGTTATATAGGAGGGACAAATCCTATCTCGATCAGTCAACATCCCTCTACATAATTCGTAGTGTATCCAATAGTCGCCTTTATAGTTTACCCTGTTACGGGTAACGTTTGACAATATCAAGATACATAACTCCTTATGTTGGGATCTCTGATGATCACAAGTCGTAAGGATTACATACATTATTATCACTATGAGAATTGCATATGACAATCATATAACTATCCATGTTGCATTCTCATGGTGGGTCTGTCCAGTACATCGTTCTCTAACATGTACCCATGTGTTGATTTGATATCTCATATCAATGAACAGTTCATCAATCAACACATACTAGTCTCTACGTATTATCATTATCCCTATTCATGATAATACTTGACTAGGGACATCTTTAAGAATAATACAATATTATTCTAAGGACATTAACATATATATTAATTCACATTGCACAGTTAAAAGAATAATATATAATAATGAATTGCCATTCATAAAATCATAAACATTGTATGTCAAAACAATCATCTAATGACTTGTCTTAGGGCATATCCCAACAATAAGAAGGAAAATGAAAGCAGCTCAGGACAGACAGGCAACATATGCTAATCAACGGCGTCGACCGTTAGAGTTTCAATTGGGCGACAGAGTCTTTTTGAAGATCTCACCTTTCAGAGGTGTAGTACATTTTGGAATGCGGGGGAAGTTATCCCCGAGATATGTTGGGCCGTATGAGATCTTACAGCGTATTGGTACTCTGGCATACCGGTTGGCTTTACCGCCCTCTCTGTCCGGCATACACGATGTGTTTCACGTGTCTATGTTGCGGAAGTACGAACCAGATCCTTCTCATGTGTTGCAACCTTCTGAGGTTCAGTTAGAGTCCGATGTTTCCTATGTGGAGCGACCTGTCAGGATGCTGGATCGGGCAGATCGCAGATTACGAAACAAAGTTATACCTATGATCAAAGTTCAGTGGGATCGTAGGGGTGTCGAGGAGGCCACGTGGGAGACGGAGCGACACATGGTGCAGCACTATCCAGAATTGTTTTCCGGTATGTGATTTATGCTATATTTTGTTTTGGGTAAGTGCATGCTGATTTCGAGGACGAAATCTTATAAGTAGGGGAGTATTGTGATATCCCCGAAATATTTATGTGCATTTGAACATTAATTATGTTATGAAGATTATGGTATTAATTTATTGATGATGATTTATTAATATTGAGAAATGCTTATTTATGTGGTGGTCATGGCCTATTAATGCATTTCAGGGTGCATGTGATATATGTTGGGAATTTGGGTTATAGTATGATTATTTGGGGTGGGTGTTGTTCGTTTTGGTGAAGCATGTTTTAATTGGAATTTGAAGTATTTTATTGATTAAATACAATAAAATATCATGTGAGGATATTTTAATACATCATCCTAAATACCGGGACCAAAACATACCACATTACACCACCTATCATTAACCCCCCCCCCCCCCCCCCCCCAACCCATACCTGCTGCTGCAGCCCATACCTTCACTTTAACCTCCTCCTATCATTCAACCTTTACCACTCCTTCTTCCCCAAACTTTCTCCTTCATTTTTCGTCCAACATCTGCTAAGCACATAGAAAGAAGGAAATTGCAAATTTCTTTGCAGGAAAGCTTGCAAAAATTGGAGCAAAAGAGGGTGAGGACATGTCCTGTTTTGGTTTAATGTTTATTTGAGTTCATGTTTTTATTGATGTGAAAATGGCATGTGTAGTAGCTTTTGATGAGATTCTTGTTTTGGAGGCTTGCATGGTAGTGTAATGTAGCCCCAAGCATGTTTGTTTGAGCATGATTTACGTTTATGGTGGTATAATTGTTGACTTGAAAGTAGGTGCTTGGAAATCTGGAAATCGCGAAGGAAATCAGAGCTACCGATCGATCGCCGCTGAAGGAGCAATCGATCGCTCGAGACCAGAAAGAATTGGCGATCAATCACCACGATTGCGCGATCGATCACTGAGGTCAGTAGCCTTTGGCGATCGATCGCCAATAAAGGGGCGATCGATCGCTGATTTAAATTTTTTGATTAAGAAGGCAGTAGCATCTCGCGATCGATCGGGGCTGAGTAGCGATCGATCGCGAGATGACAAATTTTGGCAAATTGTTATATTTGATTTGTTTTTGGTCTTGGATTGTATTGAAGCATCTAATATTGTGTAGAGCCATCACAGGTAGCCACACAACGCAGGGGATAGAGTCCTGCAACATACCATATTTTGGAAAGGTACGTAAGCGACGTACGGGCACCCCACGGTAACGTGTATTACATGTTTGTCGATTTGACATATGATAGTTTGTGCATTATGAGTGCGATACATGTTGTTATGCATTGTTGTTGCATATGCATGATGTGGAACATTTGGTGTGGATTCCACGAGTCACGGTTATCACAGTGATGATTTTAATGCTTACCGCTATTATACCGCTAAAAATGTGGAGCAAGGGGTGTAGGTCCGCTTGCACATGGAGACGAGGTTTACCATACGAAGCGAGGATATAAATACCGCTTGTATGAAGAAGCGAGGGAGGGGAGGACCGCTTGTTCTAAAGTTATGAAGCGAGGGGCATTAAAATACACTGATGATAAACTGACTAAGGATTGAAGTAAAGATTTAAGAAGTGAAGTCATGTCATGACATTTAATTAAAGAAGCCATAATATCATATATTGATTTGATTTTGAGTTATGGTACATGGACAACCAAAATGGGCGTTTAAAATGCATTGGAATTCAGGAAGTATCCTATGCCTATGATTTATGCATTTATGCTTTACATTCATATTATGTTGAATATGAACTATGATGTGCTCATGTGTTGGGGGTTGTCTTTGTAGGTGCTTTGACATGAGAACCAGGGTTCGGGTTGATACGCTGAGCTGTAAGGAGTGCCACAGGATTAGCAGAACAGAAATTCCTTTTGTATAGTTTCTACAAAGTGTAGAGTAAAGCTATAGTTTAGTACCCCTTTGTTAGGAATATGTATAATTCCTTTTTGAACTTTTGGTACTATATTCTCTTAAGCTCAGGATTATCAACACAGGCTAATACTCTGATTTATGAATGATTAGTTCTCTTAATTGCACCTTAGAATCTTGTTTAGATAACGGGGTCTTACAGGAAATATCGATTCAGTGATGCTGAATTGAAAAAAAATTCATACTTGGACTATTCTTGGACTTTGAGATGATTGATGCCAAACTAGTGATGGCACAAGTACAAGAATTACAAGTGATCATGCACTAAATATATGCGATTGTGATGAGTCTAAATGAATCATTCCAAATGGAAGGATTTCAAGAACTATATCAAGCACAAGCGAAAATAGATGAGTCTTGAAGATCTAATTATCCGTCTATGGATTGAGGATGACAACAAAAATTCCGAAAGGAATGGAGGTAAATGAGAAGAGCCTTTTTTCTAGATGAATATAATGACGGTTATACATCAACGAAAGCAATAAAATTTATGTTATTACTTATTTGATTAAGTCTTATGATTTGTAACATGATCGTTTAGATCATATAAACCAGAATTCACTATGCAAATTTGTAACGTTGAATTTATTATTTTCTGTGAGTATTAACTTAAAACATAATTATGAGATTTGTGTGGGGCTAAGTTAACAAGATCGTCATTCATTTGATTGAAAAAAATAACATCTCTAGAATTAATTCATAATGATGTTTGTGAAAGTTTGTACAAACTAGAGGTGTGACAAAAAAAAGTAATTTATTATTGATTATTGGACAAGATAATTATGGCTCTTTGCTACGAAACAAAAAAAATGTCTTAGAAGTGTTTGAATACTACGAGAATGAGGTTGAAAACAAATTAAGCAAATTAGTTTTGCAATGAAGAATTGTGGGATGATTCTATTTGAATTATCTAAATATTTTAAGCCTAAGACTCGAATTTGCAAGAAATGAAATCTTGAATTCGAGTTTCTAATATTTGTACGCTCAAAATACAAATAGTGGATCGAACATTACAGTTATTCTGGAAATGCGTTGTTATATCTCATATTGGTTCTATTTAAATTTCTAAGAATATTACGCTTAAAACTTGAATTTGTAGGACATTAAATCTTGCATACAAGTTTTATAAGCTTTGTACGTTTAAAATGCAAACAGTGAACATATTCGAGAATATTTTTGAATTCTCAAATTTTGTAAGCAAGAACGCTTATGAAAATGTGCAATAAATAAAATCTTGAATTTTGAACCTAAGTTTATAACGCTTAGAATTTGAAACTTGAACGCTAATAAAAACTTGAGAAGTGGGGAGGAGCAATCCTAATTGGTCAACCTCATTCCAAGTGCCACACTTAGCGATGCCGAAAATCCTTGTGAATTGTGGAAATGACAAAAGTTTTCCTACAAATACTTAAATACTTGGCTAAAATAGAAGTACCAAGACCAAAGTAAGATCATAACAATCGCCAAAATAATGGCACAAAAAATTTGACAAAACTATGTTGTCGAATAAGCTAACAAGGGTGAGAATGTGACACATGTGAAACATATGTAATAGTATGCTTGTATGTGACGAAAAAAATGTTGACAAAACATTTTTGACTTAACAAATATGAGTGCAGCTAATGTGTTCCTTGGAATTAAAAGAATCTACGCTTACAATTTCAATTGGGAATTAAAAGTGAGGATTTCTTATAAGGTACGAATGTAAATTCAAATTTTCAAGAAATAAAATCTTTAATTTGGATTTTATGTTTGCAAATTATCATTATGTATTAGAAGAATAAAATGATGTAAATTGGATATCGGACATGAAAGACTCAAAACTCATAAATGATAAAGTGTTTATTATTGGAGAGGACTCCCTGTTGTGTTAATCTTCTCTAAGCAAACATGTATAACTCGATCCACAATGAAATCAGAGTTCATCACATTGGAGAGAATGGCTTCGACGTTTTTTGGAAGAAATTGTGTCGTGGAAAAAAAACATGTTATTGAAATTAAATATATTGCGATAGAGTAAAAAGTAAGGAAACTGGTGTTTAATCTGTTATGTACTATAGTACTTTTGTCTCTGTAAACCTGTATTTCCATGAGTGCTTTTTCCCGTTTGCTGCCGCTTGTTTCATTGCTTTCCCTTCCTGCCCATGTGATTAATTTTGTCTTCGTTTCCTCTCACTTTTGCTGCTTTCTCCTGCTTTCTTTGGGTTTTTGAAGTGGGTTTTTTTCCGATCGCTCTGTTGGCTACGTTGTTGTGCCATCTTCTTCCTGATGTATTGTGGTCCTTGTCGTTATTCTGGTGAAGGACGGATATCGCCTTCAGTTGGCTTCGTTTTGCACGTCTCATCTTTATTTTTTGACTCTTCCTACATGGGTTCCGATGTCGATGTCTTATCTTGTGTCTACTCTGGCTCCTGGTGGAGATCCATGCTCCCCATGGACTAATCCAAATCTCTTACCTAAGAAGCCGCTACGTGATGTCCCCAAACCATGCTTCTTGATTAGGAATGGCAACAGGACGGGTCTAAACCTGGACCAGTATTAAAACCGCCCCTATGGAACGGGCCTAAACCATGTCAAACGGGTCCCGGGGTCGATCTGGACCCGTTTGATCGGATTTCGATGTGGGGCATGACAGGTCCTGGGATTGGCCAAACTCATCCCAAACTCGACCCATTTCCATCCCTATTCTTGATCTTATCTTGTCTCACGATTTTTTAGGCGTTACTGTTGCCCTGGCTGCAAGGCACGACCATCTCCAAGTGGTCTGTTTGGGTGGTACGGCCCTCTCTTTTCTGGGCGGTGGTTGCATGGAAACCCTGCCGCTTGCTATGAATCGTTATAGGAGGAATGTGCGGACTTGAGAACCTCCCGTGTGTTTGTTTGCGTGTGATCGGTGTGTCGTGCGAGCTCTTCCCTTTTTGCGTTTTTAGCTACTTACCTAACTTTTAAGATTATCGCTTTTATCATCTATGTTGGTTTGTTTGGTCAATATCTTTCTGGTCAGAATATTTGGATATTTGTCCCTTGTATGCCTGATCTGGTTCCTTCTTCTGATGAAGCTATTTTGCTGTCTGAATGGTGGTTTATGGTTTTACTTCCCTGCTGAGGCATCGGTTGGTCGTGACTCCTGGGCATATCGATTTCGTGCGCCATCCGTTGTGGTTAAGGGTCGTTGGATATCTTCTAGAGGTTTGGAAATGAGAGCATGTACGGTTGTTGGCCTTTATGAGTTTATGTCTCTCGTTTTCCATCTTTGTTCCTTCTGTTGTGGGAAGGCATCTTCTATTCTCGATCTCATCCTGGGAACTATGGTTTGTGGGGATCTACTTGTGCTCTGTTTTTGCGACCTTCCGGTCAAGTTTTTTCGTCTCTGCTTTGAAGATTATTATCTTTAGACTCTTTGTTGTTTCACCAGTGTCTTATTTCATTACAGAAAATAGCGTATCCGTTTATGAATGGTTAATCAAGAGATCATGTAAACAGTTTTCAAGGAGCATGATTAAAACCCCAAAATTAAAATCTCGTATTGGATACCCAACCTAGTTGTCTGAAGATCTCAAGATCTAGGTTCAAAAAGGACAATCAAATTATGAGATTAGATAAACACATTGGAGACTAATCTCCAACTCATTCATATGATACGAAGTGTAGTCTGCAAAAAGGATGCGGGGTACAGAGGGATGCGGGGATAGACAAATGTCTTTAATGATTTCTATGACCTATATATGAATATATTGGAGTATCACGGGATACTTTTATAGTAGATCTCCTACGTAAGTGCGAAGTGTGACCGCTTCAAAGAATGAAAAGCACTTATGAAACTAAGCGTGGTCTAAGGCTGAAATGGACACAACCATGAGAACCAAAACAATGGTTTGAATTGTTATAGTGTAGATTCAATTGTCAACTAAATAGTTTAAGATTATAAGTTTACTATTAAGTCAAATAAATCAGATTGAATCCACTACAAAGGTTCAAAGCAGCAAGTTACCCCTCCAGATGTTATAACAATTCACTAAAGCATTTTCCGATATCATGTGCATTCATGCATTAATTTAATTCATGTGGGGGATTTTTGGAAAAAATGAATTAAAATTAAGTATTGCACACTTTCAAATATAAGTGCAACCTTTTATGAAAATTGCTTTGGATTGGTGTCCTTTGGGCAATCATCTCTTTATAAAAACATTGCATCCCTTCATCTATAGATGCAACTTTTCATGAGTAAATGCATCCAAATGGTGTCTCTTGGTGATATCCATTGGACTACTATATAAACAACCCCTCCATTGAATTCTAAACACACAATTTTCTATGGATTAACAACATATATCAAGAGAGCATTTGTGCATTTTGTTGCATATCATCTTCCGTCTTCAAGGTTCACTGCTTTAAACCTTTGTGGTTTGTAGGATTCGTGATTTGTAGTGCTATTATCACGAATCATAGTCGTTGTATCTTGGGAAACGAATTGCCATCGAAATTGTAAGCGTCATAGAGGGGCAATATCGTTATAAGGATAAATAGTTGTACTTGTAGGGTCTTCCTACCTTAACATCATTATAATCACATATTATGGACTAAACATGCATACATCTTAGGGTTCCGATTGTAGCTTTGAGCTAATAGAATTACAGGCCAAAAATAAATTTTCAAACTTAGTAATTACATTCCCAAAAATGAATGCTAACATTATAGGTTTACACTACTCCTAGAGTAGAGACTATCCAAAATCTTGTATCCTATATTCTTTCATGCTCCTTTCAGCTCACTGCATCAACCCGACCCTTAGCCCTTCAGTCCAAAAGTGTACCTACAGGAACAAGCCATCATGAGCATGTACATCATTACTTAACATCATAAGGTAATGGCATATAAATAAATGCATGAAAATAATCGTAACATATACTTCCTGGTTAATCGCATTAACCCACTTTGGTTGTCCATGTTTCATAGTCATGCATATAATCATTAGTTCTTGACATAAATGATTAAAATCATACTTCACATATATGCTCATAATCAACAATGTTATTTAGAAATGTGGATGTTTCTGGCCTTGTTATGTCAGCGGAACAATTGGCCCCCTCGCTTCGACATATAGCGGTACTGTGATACCCCTCGCTACACCTTGATAGCGGATGTATCTCCTCACTAGCTATGTCAGCGGTAAGTACCTTCTTTGCTTTCCCATAACAACCACCAGAACACTCTACCATTCTCAATAACATAGTTAAACATACATCATCATCATCATATCATAAACATCATCATCTAATAAACATCATCATCTTGTAAACATCATCATCTTATAAACATCATCATCTTATCATAAACGTCCTCATAAACATCATATCATCTTTACTCATCATAAACATCATCATCATAAACTTACTTATCATAATCATCATCATAACATCGTAAATACTTATGCAATCATTGCGTAGTCATAGTATAGGAATTTGTTTTACCGTCCGATGCCCGTACATTTCTTACGTACCTTAATTCCCAAAAGTGGAGAAGTTGGAGAACTTTATCTCCTTGATGTTGTTGGTACCATACAAATCAATTTTAAAAGCTAAACAATAGTCAAATACCAAAAATTCAACAAAAAACATCATTTGCCATTTTTAAGCTGCTGGCGATCGATCCCTGCACGAGGCGATCGATCGCATGACCTTTTGCCTCGCGGCGATCGATCGCCTGTAGCATTTTTTTGCTACTGGACTTCTGCGATCGATCGCCTCATATATGACGATCGATCGCCACCTGCTGGTGCGCGATTCTTCATCATTTTTGAGCATTTTCAAGCTCAATCTCATACCCTTCAAACCCAAACTTTCCAACAACACAAACATCATCATAACTCACTAAAACCCACATAAAACACTTCAAAAATCATACCGCAACAACATACAACACATACTCAAGACAAACCCACATAAAACACTTCAAAAATCACCTCATTTCAAAACCAAACATCATTAAAACTTTAGGAAGGGTTTCATACCACTTGAGGGCTCCAAATCTTAACAAAAATCCCACAAACAAAAGTTTTGTGAAGATTTCTCCTTCCTTCCTTGCCAAGTTTCGAACATGGGAAATGGGTAGGGTTTGAGAGTGAAATTGGGGATTTAAAAGAGTAAAGGATAAAGTAAGGTGGGTATAGTGGGGTAAAGGGGTTATAAAGGTTAAATTAAAAATTGTACCCCAAAGTTAACATGATGTATAAAATACCCCAACATGGTATTTTAAAAGCATTTTACAAAAATGCAACAAACTTCCACTAAATTCATATTTTTCCTCATAATTAATAACCAATACAATTAAATCATGTTAACACCTCATTTCCCAACATGCATCACATGCACCCTGAAATGCAACCCCGGGTCACGCCTACCATGTGACGAAGCATTTCAACAAGATAATTAATTTCAACACATAATTCAATTATCACCATAATTAATCATATAAACATCATTAATGCTCAAATTGCATATAATTAATTTCGGGGCATCACAATACTCCCCTACTTATAAGATTTCGTCCTCGAAATCGCATGCACTTACCCAAAATGAAACTAAACATAAATCATACCAGAAAATAGTCCCGGGTAATGCTGCACCATGTGCCGTTCCATCTCCCACGTAGCCTCCTCGACACCCCGACGATCCCACTGAACTTTGACCATCGGTATAATCTTGCTTCGTAATCTGCGATCCTCACGATCCAGAATTCTGACCGGTCGTTCTACGTAGGATACATCTGAGTCCAACTGCACTTCAGTAGACTGTAATACATGAGACGGGTTTGGCTCATACTTTCGTAACATAGAGACGTGAAAAACATCATGTATGCCAGATAAAGACGACGGTAGAGCTAAATGGTAGGCCAATGTACCGATACGTTGCAATACTTCATACGGCCCAACATACCTCGGAGATAACTTCCTCCGCATCCCAAAACGAACCACACCCCTGAAGGGTGAGATTTTCAAGAAGACCTTGTCTCCTACTTGGAATTCTAGCTGTCGTCGTTGCTTATTGGCATAGGCTGCTTGCCTATCCTGAGCCGCTTTCATCTTCTGGCATATCAACTTAATCTTTTCTTCCATATCCTTTATCATATCCGGTCCTCCGACCGCTTTACTAGTCAAGTCATCCCAATACAGCGGTGACCTACAACGTCATCCGTAAAGAGCTTCAAAAGGGGCTATTTGAATGCTCGCCTGATAGCTGTTATTATACGAGAACTCCACTAGTGGTAATGAATCTTGCCACGGAGTATCAAACTCCAATACACATGCCCTCAGCATATCTTCGAGCGTCTGTATAGTACGCTCCGTCTAGCCGTCTGTCTGAGGGTGGTAAGCTGTACTAAGTCTCACCTCTGTGCCCAAAGCTGTCTGGAGACCCTCCCAGAAATGTGAAGTAAACCTTGGGTCTCTGTCAGACACAATTGAGACTGGAACACCATGCAACCTCACCACATCCCGTACATATAATTGGGCCATCTTTAGGTATGTGAAAGTCATACAGTAAGGGATGAAATGAGCCACCTTCGTCAGCCTATCCACGATCACCCAGATCGCATCAAATCCAGAGGCCGTCCTTGGCAAGTGGGTCACGAAGTCCATAGATATGTGCTCCCACTTCCATTCAGGTACCTCTAAGCTCTTCAGCTCGCCACCAGGCCTCTGTCTTTCTGCCTTTACCGGCTAGCAGATCAAACATCTTTTGACAAAAGTTATAACATCACGCTTCATGCGTCTCCACCAGAACTGGTCGCACAAGTCCTTGTACATCTTTCTTCCACCTGGATGTATGCTAAACCTGCTGCTATGAGCATGGTGCAAGATCCCTTGATGCAACTATGGTGTCCTCGGCACTACCCAACGGTTACCAAGTCTCAAGGAACCATCTTCTGCCACTCTGAACTTTGATGGCTGACCCTAGAGTACTATCGATGACCATCTCTGAACCTCATCATCCGACCTCTGGGTTTCCTGATAGCCTCAAATATGTCTGGCTCAGCCAATACGGTCGGCACTCGCACCGACGACGTGTCCACATCGAAATCATAGCCCAGATGGCAATAAGAAGTCATCATAGCTGATAAACTCATGGTATCCTCAGCAGTACTCTTCACCTTCCGACTTAAGGCGTCTGCTATCAAGTTTGCTTTACCAGGATGGTACTCAATTTCACAATCATAATCCTTGAGTAAATCCATCCATCTTCTTTGCCTCATGTTCAGCTTCGCTTGAGTGAATAAGAACTTCAAGCTCTTATGGTCCGTATAGATGGTAAATGAAGTACCATATAGATAATGCCGCCAAATCTTCAAGGCGAAAATGATGGCCGCCAGTTCCAGATCATGAACTGGGTATCTGGTCTCATGAGGCTTCAACTGCCTCAAAGCATAAGCCACCACGTGCTTATCCTGCATCAATACACAGCCAAACCCTGCAATGATGCATCCGTGTACAAGGCAAACCTCTTATTCTCAGAAGGAATCACTAATACAGGTGACGTACTCAAACGACGCTTCAATTCTTGGAAGCTTTCCTCACAAGCTTCGGACCAATAAAATGGGACTCCTTTCTGAGTCAGCTGTGTCAACGGCTTAGCGATCTTAGAGAATCCCTCGACGAAACGTCGGTAATAACCGGCCAAGCCGAGGAAGCTCCGTATCTCGGGTACAGAAGTGGGTGCAGCCCACTCCATCACAGCTTCAACCTTCCTGGGATCTACAGATATCCCGCTGCTAGATATAACATGACCCAAGAACACCACACTGTTCAACCAGAACTCGCACTTGCTGAGCTTTGCATATAACTGATGATCCCTAAGGATCTGGAGTACCGTCCTCAAGTGCTTCGCGTGTTCTTCTTCGGTCCGAGAATAAATGAGTATATCGTCAATGAAAACAATGACAAACTGATCCAAATACGGTTGAAAGACTCTGTTCATCAGACTCATAAAGACAGCTGGGGCATTCGTCACCCCAAAAGGCATGACTAAGAATTCATAGTGCCCATACCTGGTCCTGAATGCTGTCTTATGAACATCATCTTCCCTTACCAGAATCTGATGATACCCCGACCTTAGATCGATCTTACTGTAGAGCCTCGTACCCTGCAACTGGTCAAACAAATCATCGATCCTCGGAAGTGGATACTTATTCTTCACTGTAGCTTTGTTCAGTTGTCTGTAATCGATGCACAGACGCATCGAACCATCTTTCTTCTTAACAAATAGGACTGGTGCACCCATGGACGATACACTAGGGCGTATGTAACCCTTATCAAGGAGTTCTTGCAACTGAACCTTCAACTCCCTTAACTCCGCTGGTGACATCCTATACGGGGCACGAGAAATGGTAGACGTCCCCGGTAGTAACTCAATTCCAAACTCGACCTCTCTCGTCGGTGGAAATCCGGGAATCTCTTCCGGAAAGACATCAGGAAACTCCGCCACTACGGGCACATCCTCAACCTTTAATTCTTCCCTCTTTTCAGTAATATCAACAGCATAGATGAGATATCATATATGGCCCCGTTCCAATAACTATGCCATCTTGACAGCAGATATCAACGGGATCTTTGAACGAGAGCCATCCCCATAAAATGTCCATTGGACTCCCATATTAGACTTGAATCGGACAATCAGCTGCCTGCAGTTCACAACTGCCTGATACCTGTTCAGAACATCAATGCCTACAATGCAGTCAAAGTCTGACATTCCCATAACAATCAAACCTGACCTTAGTTCGTTACCCTCAAAATAAATGAGGCCGTTATAGATAATCTGATCAGTAATCAAACTTCTTCCTGCGGGTGTCGAAACTACAAGAGGCGTGGGCAACAGAGATGTGCATATGTGGTGCCTTTCCACAAAACTTGTCGACACAAAAGAGTGTGACGCACATGTGTCGATCAATATAAAAGCAGGGTGCTTAAATAAAAGACACGTACCCGCAATCACTTCCTCCGGAGCCGCTGTAGCATGCTCCCTTGTCAACGCATAAACTTGCCCCTGAGGTGGCCCCATAGGTTGACCTCCATACTGCCTCGGTACAAACGATGGCCTGTGCTGCACTGCTCTGTCCGCAGGCCTCCCCACAGAGTTCTGTTGTCCCTCCCGATTGGGACATTGCCGAGCAAAGTGGCCCTTATTGCCACATACGTAACAACCGACACAGTCTTTCGTCGAATGTGGTTGCCCACAAAGAGAGCACCAGACCTTCCCAAATCTGTCTCCCTGAGACTGTCCTCTTCCTGACGGGGCATCATTCCTACGGCTTCCTTTCCAACGATTATCGGGCCTCTTACCACTGAACCTCGAAGCTGATGTGTTCCCCCTTGGCTTGAACTGATCACCCCTCGGCTTCAAACTATCGGAAGTAGATTTCAGAGGGGGTGCTGGAGGTGGTACGGCATCACGATATGCACCAACTCCTAGTTCGGCTAGCTCAGCCCGTGAAAGGGCGTCATCAAAGCAAGCAGGGCCATAAGTAATCACCCTGTCATACAGTTCCGGCCTCAACCTTTTCATGAAGCTCCTCATCTTTGCTTGAGTACTTGCGGTGATGTGAGGTACATATCTGAGCAAAGAATAGTAATGAAGAGCATAATTTGACACATGCATGTTACCTTGCTTGAGGTTAGTAAACTCATCTTCCTTAGCCTGTCGTGCAGCAGCTGAAAAGTAGCGGGTCAGAAATCGAGTTCTGAACAACTTCCAATTTATTTCCTGTCCCTGGGCCACTTGCTCTATTACTGTGGTCTTCCACCACATCAATGCCTTCTTGGACAGTTGGAACTCCGCTAGCCTTATCCATGATGACTTCGCACAAGGAGCTGCCACAAATATCTGCTCTATCCTCTCTAACCATTCCTCGGCCAGTTCCCCTGTCTCAGTTCCTTCGAACATCGGGGGTCGGTATGTCAGAAACTGAGCCAAACTTAGCTCCCCAGGTAGTAACTGTTGCTCAGAGGGTTCCTCGCCCAAGGCTGGTGGTGGTAGGGGATTTGTACGCCCAGCACTTGCATTAACACTCCTTGATAGGGTTGATTATTACGCGTTTTTATGCTATGATTTGTATATATTTTCGTGTTGATTCTTGAATTATTTTACGTTTTATGGTATATATTTCTATATTTCAGGAATCAATGTTGAAATTCATAAAAGGGGAAGAAATCAAGCTAAAATGATGAGAAAATGAATAAAGTTGAAGAAAAGAGGAAAAAACCAGAATCCAAGACACATGTTGCTCCTTTCTCCTCAAATTACAATATGTTCGAGCCATGTTTTGGAAATGTGGTCCATATAAAAATTGTAGAACTTTGAGTTATCTTCGCGTGGACAGCTGATTCATCAAATTCGAAGTTTGTATGAGAAAGTTACGGCCAAAATACAAAACTCGCCAGAAGCTGAAAAAGGCGAATAAACTTACTGTGAAGGGCGATCGATCGAGAAAGGATTTCGATCGATCGAGAAATGCTGAAAACTGAGCGAAATTCTTACTGGAAGGCTCGATCGATCGGCCACTTTTTTGGATCGATCGGGACGAGCAGTTTTGAGAAAAAAAAACTTCCTTGTAGAGTTTGTATGCAAAAGGGAAGTCCATAATTCTTTCCCCTATACATATGGACGAGATTTACAACCCAAAATCAGATTTTTGAACCCTAGGAAAAGCCTCCACACCTCCATACCCATTCACCATCCAAACCACACACCATCTTCTTCCTCCAATCCATCTCACGTCCACCATAACCTCCACCTTTCTTCCATATATCATACACCCATTCACCATCCAAACCTCTCTTTCCTTCACTCCTCTCACACGTCCACCTTTTCTTCCCCATCATCAACCTTGATCCTTCCATCACCATCATCCATCATCACCACTTCACCCTAGGAATTGGAACAACCCAACAAGGCGATAAAAAGAGACGATCGAGAAGGAAGCAAGAGAAGGAGCGAAGATCTACAACCGGAGTCGACGCTGGGAGTTTTTCTTTGTCTTTAAATTCTTAGTTTTGTTTTGTTTTGATTTATTATGAGGAACTAAAATTATTTATCGAGACTAGGCGAATCCTTTGTTATGAACCTTCGATTTGATGATTTAATTGAATTCTTATAGTTCTTTGCGTATGTTTTATGTTCTTCATGCTTTTAGAGGATTGATCACCTTTGAATGATGTTAGTATCGTAATTGAGATCGAGAGATGATTTTATGATACTGAATTAATAACTCATACCATGGATTTAAGACCGAGATCGAGAGATGACGTCAAATACATGCGTGATAGCCATAGATTCTAGTAATTGAAAGCTAGGAGTTTTCATGGATCTTATGCAACATTGAATTGTTAAATAAGTGAACGAGAGTTACTTACTGCAATTCGGTGTTAGATTTAATATAGCTCGAGAGAGTGTATTAGATAAATTGGGAGAACTCGTCACCTTAGAAATATTTGAATATTCAATCGAGAATTGTAGGGGATTGCATTGGTGAGCCAAAGTCTCGATAATCTTCTCTAGTGGATTTTTCTCTTTTACTTTTATTGACTTGGTTGGATTAGTAATTTATATTAATTAATTAGTCGTTAATTATAAATTGATTATCGTAGGTTAAATATAGTTCAAAGAAATCTTATTTGGTACTTGCTTGTTAGTCTCTGTGGGTTCGACAATCCGTATCTTTCTATCTATACTAAAACTTGACACCGTGCACTTGCGGTCTAAAATCGCTAGATTGGAAATAATTGTTTAAAATAAAAGCGATCAAGTTTTTGGCGCCGTTGCCGGGGACTAATCTGTATAATATCATACGAGATTAGTTAATTGTAATTTAGCCAATTCTTTTATTATTGCATTTTTTTTGTTTTTATTGTCTTTGTTTTCTTTTGTTGATCTTTGTGAATAACTTTGTGTATTTTGTTGTCTCCTTTTGTCTATTTTGTACAGGAACCGTTTCTCTAGTGCATGCTTAGAAGAGAGGAGCCCATTCTCGAGCCTTTCGATCCGGAGATAGAAAGAACTTTACTTAGGCGATTACGAAAAGCTCGAGCAATGGCTGAGAATAATGAAGCACAGCACCCTAGATCGATGATGGACTTTGCACAACCCGCATTTCATGGATCGTTGTCGAGTATTACAAGGCCGACGATTCAAGCAAACAATTTTGAGATCAAGCCGGCAATCATACAAATGATTCAGCACTCGGTGACGTTTGGGGGAGCAGCTACAGATGATCCGAACAATCACATCTCCAACTTTTTGGAGATTTGTGATACATTCAAACACAATGGCGTCTCTGACGACGCCATCAGGTTAAGACTCTTTCCCTTTTCATTAGAGATAAAGCTAAGGCATGGTTAAATTCTTTACCTGCAGGTTCTATAACAACATGGGAGGGGATGACAAAGGCGTTTTTGTCCAAGTACTTTCCCCCTTCCAAGACGGCAAAGATGCGGAACGATATCACGACTTTTGGTCAGTTTGACCCCGAGACTTTATACGAAGCGTGGGATCGGTTTAAGGAGTTGTTGAGGAGATGCCCACACCATGGTCTACCCATATGGCTGCAGGTACAAACGTTCTATAACGGTTTATTTTCTGCTAACCGTTCAATGATTGATGCAGCATCTGGGGGATCCATAATGAGAAAGACGCCGGAAGAAGCATATAGCTTGTTGGAGGAAATGGCGTGCAACAGTTACCAGTGGCAATCTGAGAGGAGCACGCCACAGAAACCAATGGGAGTCCATCAAGTGGACGATATCACTGCTCTTTCGGCTCAATTAGAAGCCATGAACCGGAAGATAGATAGCATGGGAGCAGCAGCAACTATTTTCTGTGAGCTGTGTGGAGGCGGTCATCCTAGCATCGAGTGCCAGGCAGGTAATCAATTTAACCAATCTGTTGAAGCTGTTAATTTTGTAGGTAACAGGCCACCCAATAATTCCTACTCGAACTACAACCAACCATGGAGGAACCACCTGAATTTGAGGTGGTCGAATCAAGAAAATGTGTTGAACCCTTAACCGCAGGCCGGGTTCACACAAAAGCCGAGTATGGAGGAATTGATGGCAAAGCTGATTTCATCAACGGAGGTGAGGATGCAGAATTAGGATGCATCTATTAAAAATTTGGAAGTGCAGATAGGGCAGTTGGCCACGTTGATATCTGGGAGGACGCAAGGTACGCTCCCAAGTGATTCTGTAAAGAATCCGAAGGAGCCATCAAATTGAGAAGGCGAGGAGGTGACAGTCCAGCTTGGGACTATAAATTAAGAACTTCCGTTTTTCCTTCCTTAAGTTTTGTTTTGATTTCGTGTGTGTTGAGTTTTTGTTAGTTTGTTTGTTTTTGAGTTTGTCTGGGAATGAATTCGTGTATTTTCTATTGCAGATGTGAAAGCAAGAGCAAGTTGGTTATAGGCGAGGCAATCCGAGTGAAAGATGTTGAAAAAAAAAAAAAAAAAAAAAATTCAAAATTTTTTGCTGCTGCTGGCGATCGATCGGTGGAAATCTCGATCGATCGCCCGAATTTTTAAAATAACATTGTGCCTACTGCCTCGCTCGATCGATCGAGAATTTTTCCGATCGATCGAGCGAGAGAAAATTTTGAAAAAAATTAAGGCACAGACGCAGCATCTATCACTCTCCAACTCAATTTTTCTCCTCTCCAAAACATAACCCTAGCCGTCTCTTTCAATTTCCTTCATCTAATCTCATCATTTTTCCATAGAATTTCAAATTTGCTTCAACTCTAAGAAGTAATATTCATTCTAATGAGATTTTCGTTTCAGATTTGAAGAATTGCAAGGCCGATTGGGTAGAAGTGCATCAAAAGGAGAATTCCAAGCCAAGTGCCAAACTTTTCCAAGATCGGATTTTTAAGCGGTAATTGGCCTCTAATTCTCAAAGATTTTATCTTTTGGTGCTAAGTTTTGAATTGTAGTAGAAGTGGGTTAGGAAAGATTGAAATTTGGAGGAAGTTTTGTGGTATTGAAGGGTGCCGGATTTACAGTGTTGTGGGGTGTTAGTTGAATTGAATTGTATTAGTTGGGAATCAGTTGGCAAGAAAATGTCATCCAGAAAGAGGTCAAAGCAGGCGGAAGCTTCCCAGAAGCAAAAGCAGGCAGAGGCCACTGTTTCTGAGCCAGTCTATGATGAACAGAAGTTTCTCAATGCCAAGATTACTGAGTTATACCCCATCTACCATAAGAAACCCCTGAGCCGTGAAAGGGGAATGAGCATAGATAAGTTGGAATGTCCTGTCATTAGGACAGTCCGGCGAAAAGGGTGGTTTCAATTCGTTCAGACACCGATTGATGCTGTGGTGCCGTTGGTAAGGGAGTTTTACACGAATCTTCGAGCTGTTAGACCAGGGCACCAAGTAAGTGTTTATGTTCGAGGGAAGGATGTGTTGGTGGATCGAGCCGCAATCAACAATATTCACCGGATGCCGTTACTTCAAAACTGTGCATACCAATCTTTTAAGAGTAGCAGGATTGACTACGATGAGGTATTGACAGTTATTGGCAAGCCGGGAGTGGATTGGTAGAGGAATGATAAAGCAGAGCCACAGTTGGTTCTAAAGAAACATTTGAAGCCAGAGGCCCAAGCATGGTTTTCATTTGTCGCCTCGCGGGTCATGCCTTCGACCCACACTTCTGAGGTGACAAAGGATAGAGCGGTCCTGGTATATGCCATCCTCTCAGGGAAGGAAGTGGATTTCGGCGAGATTATTGCTGATCACATTGCTGAAATTGGAAGTAGCCCACTAACCTCCGCACTACCGTTTCCATCCACGATCACTGCTTTATGTCAGCGATACGGAGTGACATGGGGGGAAGACGAGGAGCTACTCCCACCGAAGACACCAATCATTGTAGCCGATCCTACGAACCGACGCAGACCTTCGGACACTACACAAGCTGGAGCATCATCCTCTGCTGCAGAGCATACACGAGTTACTTTGGATTCTCTTCATAGGGATCTCCAAGACATTCGCCTGGAGCAGCAGAGCATTCACAGCATGCAGCGGGACATTCATAGCATGCAGAGAGCATTGCAGATGGACCATGAGCAGGTAGCTCAGCGTCAGATGGAGTTCATGCACTATCAGAGTGCATGGAACACTGCCATGGCCCAGGGCTTTCCAGGTTTCCAGTTCCCGCCGGAGCCACACTTTGCACCCTATCATCCACATGCACCTCCACCTTCAGAGTACCCACCATTTCCGCCATATCAGGGCGAGGAGCACCACTACCCAGTCCCCCCTCCGGAGCATGATGAGGATGACGATCAGTGACGATCGTCGTCATGGTATGTGTCTTTGCCTTTGCATTTATTTTTCTTGTTCATTGAGGGCAATTCACATGCTAAGTTTGGGGGGGTTTTTGATTATTTGTATATATCTTGCTTTTGCACATATTGCTACTTGTCTTGTTTCTTTTCCTAGCATAACTGCATGATGTTGAGACTAATTCGTCCTTGAGCATTACCAACAAATTTTTTTTTATTGATTGAGTTATTCTTGAGAATTGATGAGTTGGAATTGCAACAGTAATACATGATGAAATTAATCCTCGTCTAGATAGGAGTCATGGAAATGCTTAACTTGTTTGTATATATCCTTTGTTAACTGCATGTCAAAACTGAGGAATAATTTGAGCACTTATTGAGTCATGATTGAGTGAAGTATGTATTGATTAAATTGAAAACTTGTGTTAACTATGATGAGTCTTGAGTATCTCAGATAACTTTACAGTTTAGTTGAAAGCACTTTGAGGCGAAATTTATAATTAGGAACTAGACTTGGAGATGATTTAGGCGATCTTTGGACCGTTTGTGCCTTTCAAGCCTACCTTGTATACATTATTCTTTAGTGTCCCCGTTTGAGCCTTATTGAAAAAGAATGGTATATGCATTGCATATGATTAGACCCCCATTCGACATTCTTGGCAACTCATTATACCCACCTTGGTTTGAGCCTAAAAGAAAATTTTTACCTACCCCTAGGAGAGTATAATGAATCTCATTCATTGCACAGAATTGTTATATGCAAATGAGTTCAAAAGGAACAAAAGAATGAGCAAAGAAAAAGAAAAAGATGTAGAGAAAAGCCTTGAAAAGAAAAATTCAAAATAAGACAAAAAGTGGCCAAGGCTAGAAAAAAGTTGAAGAGAAGCTCAAAAATAGTTGAACTGATTTTGTTATACTCTCTTCTTTGAATTCATCCTACCTTTTCTTTGAAGCCGACACCAAAAGGCCTAACGTTATAAGCTTTCAAGACCTTTTGATCCAAGTCTAGGGAATAATTACATTAGTGGAGAAGTGCTGGATAGTAAACTTGTAGAGTAATTCAAAGTAATCTTGACTAGGAGTTAATATGGCACATGTTGATGTTAAAGATATATATGTAACTCACGTTTGACAATAGCACACACGCACGTTCCGATGTTGAGATGTATTGTTTAACTTAGGAGAAATTGCTTCTTGTTAAATGTTGATTGACTTCTATTGATGTGTAAGTAGGATTTCTGAGTTGTTACATTTGTTGTAAAGATGATTCATGTTTAGTATCGAGTTTAACTTTTCTTTTTGAGCTTATTGCTTGCTCGAGGACGATCAAGTCTAAGTTTGGGGGAGTTGATAGGCTTAGATTTTGAGTGATTTTAACTGTAATTTCTTCCCATTTTCCGTACTTTTTCCTGGATGATATTATGCTTTTTGGTGTTTATTCGTTTGTTTCAGGATATTAGACCGGAAGTGGAAGAAATGAGCTTACATGAAGATAACGAGCGAAATCGAGGCGTAAAAGAAGAGAAAATGAAAGAAGATGGATTTCCCAAATCTCGATCGATCGAGATTTATTCTCGATCGATCGAGCCAGCCAGAAGCGAGAATCAGATTTTTTGAAGGCTCGATCGATCGGTGGAAATCTCGATCGATCGGGCGAGGCAGTAATTTCAGCAACAAATTTTGAAAAATCTCGATCGATCGAGACGCGAAATCTGAAGATTTTATTTTCCTTTTTTATCGTGATTCTGGAGGGCTTTTAAGGAGGGATTTTACAGACGAAGAGAGGGACGATATTAGACCATATTTTTCAGACGATTTCTAGGTCAAGTAGCCGCCGCCCAACGCCGCCAAGGAGATCCAATCTCCGTTCTTCGTCCAAAGTCGAGCCAATCTCTTCCAGAGTGCAAGGAAGGAACAAGAGAAGAAATTACGGTGCAACGCACGGATTCATCCATCGTTTATCGTATTTCTGAACCTTAATTTATTTGATTGTCATTTTCATTTGATGTTTTTGAGGTCGAGAGACAATTAAACTCATCTGTATTTGATTTGAATTGAATTTGGTTTATATTATTGAAGTTTTAGTTCGTTGTGTTTGATTTATTGATTCATTGGTATTTGAGCGCATTGATATTTATTGTTCATAGATTGATTGCATTTGTAGATCAAAGTCTAGCTAGCTTTGATTGAATTTGAGAGTTACAACCGAGATCGAGAGATAACGTTGTAACACGCTCCATTAATTTATGATGTATGTCACGATTGAGATCGAGAGATGATATCGCATACGTGAGAACTTGAAAGCGAAAGATTTAGAGTTATAAGGTTTTGATAATTTAAGCAACTTTGAATTAGTAAATAGGTGCACGAGAGTGACTTGTTCTAATTTATTGTTAGTTTCTTTACAGCTCGAGAGAGTGTATCGAATAATAGTGAAAACCTTTCACCTTTAAAATCAATTGAGTGATAATTTGAGAATTCCGTTGAATCAGTAGAGATAATATAATTGAACGACGAGCTTGGTAATTTTCTCGAGTGACTTACCTTCGCATTTCCGGAACCGTTCTATTCATTGTTTCTAGTTTAATCTTTATTCTTCAGTTTAATTTAGCTTTAGTTAATCAAACTCCTTTTATCGTAGGCTAAATATAATTTTATTAATCTTATTTGGTACTTATACGTTAGTCCCTGTGGATTCGACAACCTGTACTTAATTTTCACTATACTAAAACTTGACAACCGTGCACTTGCGGTAGAATCGCTTTACACTATTCTTTGAAAAATCTTTTGTTTAAAAATAAAGCGGCCAAGTTTTTGAAAAACTTGATCGCTTTTATTTTAAACAATTATTTCCAATCTAGCGATTTTAGACCGCAAGTGCACGGTGTCAAGTTTTAGTATAGATAGGAAGATACGGATTGTCGAACCCACAGAGACTAACAAGCAAGTACCAAATAAGATTTCTTTGAACTATATTTAACCTACGATAATCAATTTATAATTAACGACTAATTAATTAATATAAATTACTAATCCAACCAAGTCAATAAAAGTAAAAGAGAAAAATCCACTAGAGAAGATTATCGAGACTTTGGCTCACCAATGCAATCCCCTACAATTCTCGATTGAATATTCAAATATTTCTAAGGTGACGAGTTCTCCCAATTTATCTAATACACTCTCTCGAGCTATATTAAATCTAACACCGAATTGCAGTAAGTAACTCTCGTTCACTTATTTAACAATTCAATGTTGCATAAGATCCATGAAAACTCCTAGCTTTCAATTACTAGAATCTATGGCTATCACGCATGTATTTGACGTCATCTCTCGATCTCGGTCTTAAATCCATGGTATGAGTTATTAATTCAGTATCATAAAATCATCTCTCGATCTCAATTACGATACTAACATCATTCAAAGGTGATCAATCCTCTAAAAGCATGAAGAACATAAAACATACGCAAAGAACTATAAGAATTCAATTAAATCATCAAATCGAAGGTTCATAACAAAGGATTCGCCTAGTCTCGATAAATAATTTTAGTTCCTCATAATAAATCAAAAAAAACAAAACTAAGAATTTAAAGACAAAGAAAAACTCCCAGCGTCGACTCCGGTTGTAGATCTTCGCTCCTTCTCTTGCTTCCTTCTCGATCGTCTCTTTTTATCGCCTTGTTGGGTTGTTCCAATTCCTAGGGTGAAGTGGTGATGATGGATGATGGTGATGGAAGGATGGAGGTTGATGATGGGGAAGAAAAGGTGGACGTGTGAGAGGAGTGAAGGAAAGAGAGGTTTGGATGGTGAATGGGTGTATGATATATGGAAGAAAGGTGGAGGTTATGGTGGACGTGAGATGGATTGGAGGAAGAAGATGGTGTGTGGTTTGGATGGTGAATGGGTATGGAGGTGTGGAGGCTTTTCCTAGGGTTCAAAAATCTGATTTTGGGTTGTAAATCTCGTCCATATGTATAGGGGAAAGAATTATGGACTTCCCTTTTGCATACAAACTCTACAAGGAAGTTTTTTTTCTCAAAACTGCTCGTCCCGATCGATCCGAAAAAGTGGCCGATTGATCGATCCTTCCAGTAAGAATTTCGCTCAGTTTTCAGCATTTCTCGATCGATCGAAATCCTTTCTCGATCGATCGCCCTTCACAGTAAGTTTCTTCGCCTTTTTCAGCTTCTGGCGAGTTTTGTATTTTGGCCGTAACTTTCTCATACAAACTTCGAATTCGATGAATCAGCTGTCCACGCGAAGATAACTCAAAGTTCTACAATTTTTATATGGACCACATTTCCAAAACATTGCTCGAACATATTGTAATTTGAGGAGAAAGGAGCAACATGTGTCTTGGATTCTGGTTTTTTCCTCTTTTCTTCAACTTTATTCATTTCCTCATCATTTTAGCTTGATTTCTTCCCCTTTTATGAATTTCAACATTGATTCCTGAAATATAGAAATATATACCATAAAACGTAAAATAATTCAAGAATCAACACGAAAATATATACAATCATAGCATAAAAACGCGTAATAATCAACCCTATCAACTCCCCCAAACTTATCACTTAATCGTCCTCGATTAAGCATTAAAATCACAAGGTAGAGTTCATTCTTGATACTTGAAACAATTATTTCATGACTTATTTTATTCTCAGAAATCTCATGCACATATACAAAAGTTGACAAGACATGTTTTCTCCTAATTCAAGCAACATATCTCAAAATCGGACTGTGTGTGTGTGCTAATTTCAATCTCAAGTTTCATGCACATATTCAAGATCAAATCATGCTAATCAACTCAAAGTCGAGATTATCATCAAGCACCCTATAAGCCTATTTTCAAACAACTTCTCCACTAATGATAGTTACTCCCTAGACTTGGATCAAAAGGACTTTTTAAGCTTGTAATGTAAGGCCTTTGGTGTTGGCTTCAAAGAAAAGATAGGATAAGCGCAAAGAAGAGAGTATAGTCATTTATAGTTCAATTTTCTCACACATCGAGCTCCTCTTCTTTTTCTTTTATAGCCTTGGCCACTTTGGGTCTTATATGTTTATTTTTTTTCTTTTCAAGGCTCTTTGTCTATCTTTTTCTTTTCTCATTCATCAATATTTTTCAATAAGCTCATCAGGATATAACAATTTACGTGCATCGAATGGAATTCATTATACTCTCTTAGGGTAAGGATAACTTTTTCATTTAGGCTCAAATTAAGGGTAAGTATAATGAGTTTGCCAAGAATGTCGAATGGGGTCTAATTATATGCAATACATATACCATTCTTTTTTCAATAAAGCTCAAATGGGACACTAGGGATTGATATGAATCATGGTAAGCTTGAAAGGCTCAAACGTTTCAAAGATCGCCTAGATCATTTCCAAGTCAAGTTTGTAACTATAAAATTTCGCCTCAAAGTGTTATCATCAAATAAGTTCTAGGATAACTCTAAGATGCTCAAGACAAATCATCAAGTTCACAACAATTATCACTATTCAACATGCAATCCACAAGATCATGACTCATTGTGCTCAATATATTCCTCATTCTTGACATGCTAACTCAACTTGGATATTCATGTACAAGTCCAATCACAAATCAAGTTCATATGCATCGTGAGATCAAAATCCTCATTGAATAGTCACTACTATAATTCATTCTTTTCTCAAGTTTGAAAAAAAAAATTTAGCTCATAATAATCGGACGATTCAAGTGTCATTTAAGCACACAACATGTGGTTAAAACAAGTAAAACATGCAAGCTACTACTCCCACAAACATAAATCAAACATTGCCCTCAATGTTTAAAAGAATCAAAAGGGAAAAAGTGAACTCCCCTGATCAAGACGCTTGCATGAGGGTTGAGGAAGATTTGCTTTTGAAAGCTCCACTGTTGTAGGGGTTCATCGCTCCAACCAAGTACCTAGCAAGAGAAGAATGCAAATAAAATAGTCGACACGAGAGATAAACAAACTAAATGTAAAAACTAAAAATAAACAAAACTAAATAGCAAAAGGATACGCTTGGGTTGCCTCCCAAGAAGCGCTGATTTTTAGTCTTCGGCTTGACCATCAGAAGCAACCATCAAAGAGCGGCTGTCGCCCATAGTAAGTATCGTATGATATCACTAATGGGTCTTCATTCAGTATGCCCTCAAGATTGGCATGATTGTAACATTGTAGGCTCGTCTCTCCAACAACTTTCTTGAATTGGTAGGCATGGAAGAATGATTCTTGACTCGGCTTTATCTTTTTCAGGATGTAGTGCGGTGAAGTTGGCATCGATGGAAAATAAGGATCCACATATGGCATAGAACATGTCTCCATCGATGGGCTCAAATCGGAATCTTCGAAAGTTTCTTCCTTCTCCAACATCACACTCGACTCATCTTCACTTGGGAACTCCTCAGATGACATCTTTGAAGTAGTCTCAATCTCTTGAAGAGGCTCAAGTTCCCATGACTTTTCCACACTAGTAGGATCACTCCCCCAAACTTGGTTGGTTGAGTGATCGTCATCATATAACCAACCTCGATTCGTCGCCTCTTGATTTGTAGCCCTCATCTCTTCCTCTTGGCAACTAGTTGAAATTGTTTCGATGAGGACCACCATTTGCTGCTCCAGGTGACGCATAGAGTTGGTTTGGCACTCCAAACTGTTCTCAGTTGATGCCATGAATCTTATTAAGGTATCTTCTAACTGAGTCGTGACCTCTGCAGAACTATCTCTCCTCTCTTCGCGATGTTCAAATGGTTGTGGTGTATCAATAGGGTAGCGAGGCTCCGGTGGGTAATTGTGACTCCAACCTGGTAGCGAAGGATCACAATGCCAGTGATGATCAAAGTCCGCCATATCATTGAACAGGTGCAATACACTGTTCTCATCTCTATCAACCAGGGGACTCCCAGTCACCAGTGCTCCGCTCAATACCCATTCTCGTGTGTGTGCATCCAACCCGTTGAAGAAATATTGCAAGAGAGTATAGTTCGAAAAGTTGTGATACCGGAATGTGTTGGCCAATTCATTGAATCTCTCCCAAACAGCGTAGAACGGCTCGAAAAGTTGTTGGGCAAAGCTTGTGAAGGCTTGTTGATGTAGCATCTCCAAGTACCTCACAAGACAAACAAAATAAAAACAAAATAAATATATAATTTTTTTTTTTCGAAATAAATATATACAAAAGAAGAAAAAATGGTTAAATTACAGTCAAAGAACCTAGTATTACTAAAGTTAGTCCCCGGCAACGGCGCCAAAAACTTGACCGCTTTATTTTTAAACAAAAGATTTTTCAAAGAATAGTGTAAAGCGATTCTACCGCAAGTGCACGGTTGTCAAGTTTTAGTATAGTGAAAATTAAGTACAGGTTGTCGAATCCACAGGGACTAACGTATAAGTACCAAATAAGATTAATAAAATTATATTTAGCCTACGATAAAAGGAGTTTGATTAACTAAAGCTAAATTAAACTGAAGAATAAAGATTAAACTAGAAACAATGAATAGAACGGTTCCGGAAATGCGAAGGTAAGTCACTCGAGAAAATAACCAAGCTCGTCGTTCAATTATATTATCTCTACTGATTCAACGGAATTCTCAAATTATCACTCAATTGATTTAAAGGT
Source organism: Haberlea rhodopensis (assembly GCA_907163345.1). Classification (NCBI taxonomy): domain Eukaryota; kingdom Viridiplantae; phylum Streptophyta; class Magnoliopsida; order Lamiales; family Gesneriaceae; genus Haberlea; species Haberlea rhodopensis. Next base: position 152,119 of record CAJQUN010000131.1, on the reverse strand, counting down.
GAAAGGTTTTCACTATTATTCGATACACTCTCTCGAGCTGTAAAGAAACTAACAATAAATTAGAACAAGTCACTCTCGTGCACCTATTTACTAATTCAAAGTTGCTTAAATTATCAAAACCTTATAACTCTAAATCTTTCGATTTCAAGTTCTCACGTATGCGATATCATCTCTCGATCTCAATCGTGACATACATCATAAATTAATGGAGCGTGTTACAACGTTATCTCTCGATCTCGGTTGTAACTCTCAAATTCAATCAAAGCTAGCTAGACTTTGATCTACAAATGCAATCAATCTATGAACAATAAATATCAATGCGCTCAAATACCAATGAATCAATAAATCAAACACAACGAACTAAAACTTCAATAATATAAACCAAATTCAATTCAAATCAAATACAGATGAGTTTAATTGTCTCTCGACCTCAAAAACATCAAATGAAAATGAAAATCAAATAAATTAAGGTTCAGAAATACGATAAACGATGGATGAATCCGTGCGTTGCACCGTAATTTCTTCTCTTGTTCCTTCCTTGCACTCCGGAAGAGATTGGCTCGACTTTGGACGAAGAACGGAGATTGGATCTCCTTGCGGCGTTGGGCGGCGGCTACTTGACCTAGAAATCGTTTGAAAAATATTGTCTAATATCGTCCCTCTCTTCGTCTGTAAAATCCCTCCTTAAAAGCCCTCCAGAATCACGATAAAAAAGGAAAATAAAATCTTCAGATTTCGCGTCTCGATCGATCGAGATTTTTTCAAAATTTGTTGCTGAAGTTACTGCCTCGCCCGATCGATCGAGATTTCCACCGATCGATCGAGCCTTCAAAAAATCTGATTCTCGCTTCTGGCTGGCTCGATCGATCGAGAATAAATCTCGATCGATCGAGATTTGGGAAATCCATCTTCTTTCATTTTCTCTTCTTTTACGCCTCGATTTCGCCCGTTATCTTCATGTAAGCTCATTTCTTCCACTTCCGGTCTAATTTCCTGAAACAAACGAATAAACACCAAAAGCATAATATCATCCAGGAAAAAGTACGGAAAATGGGAAGAAATTACAGTTAAAATCACTCAAAATCTAATCCTATCACTCCTATATCGATATTCGCTGCCATGCTGCAAGACAAGGGTTAACAACAATACCCAAAAGCAGTTCATATAATACATCGTTAGAAACCATAACATTTTAGTACAATAGTCATATGCTTCATATGCAACATATGCACAAAACATGTTTAAAAAGAAGCACCTAGCTAACTTATTGCTAAGGCTACCCTTCACTCATTCCCGTGTTTTCTAACCACTGCTCTGATACCACTAATGTAGGGTCTTCATATCTTAACATCATTATAATCACATATTATGGACTAAACATGCATTAACAACATCTTAGGGTTCCGGTTGTAGCTTTGAGCTAATAGAATTACAGGCCAAAAATAAATTTTCAAACTTAGTAATTACATTCCCAAAAAAGAATGCTAACATTATAGGTTTACACTACTCCTAGAGTAGAGACTATCCAAAATCATGTATCCTATATTCTTTCATGCTCCTTTTAGCTCACTGTCTCAACCCGACCCTTAGCCCTTCAGTCCAAAAGTGTACCTACAGGAACAACCCATCATGAGCATGTACATCATTACTTAACATCATAAGGTAATGGCATATAAATAAATGCATGAAAATAATCGTAACATATACTTCCTGGTTAATCGCATTAACCCACTTTGGTTGTCCCTGTTTCATAGTCATGCATATAATCATTAGTTCTTGACATAAATGATTAAAATCATATTTCACATATATGCTCATAATCAACAATGTTATTTAGAAATGGGGATGTTTCTGGCCTTGTTATGTCAGCGGAACAATTGGCCCCCTCGCTTCGACATATACCGGTACTGTGATACCCCTCGCTACACCTTGATAGCGGATGTATCTCCTCGCTAGCTATGTCAGCGGTAAGTACCTTCCTCGCTTTCCCATAACAACCACCAGAACACTCTACCATTCTCAATAACATAGTTAAACATACATCATCATCATCATATCATAAACATCATCATCTAATAAACATCATCATCTTGTAAACATCATCATCTTATAAACATCATCATCTTAACATAAACATCCTCCTGAACATCATATCATCTTTACTAATCATAAACATCATCATCATAAACTTACTTATCATAATCATCATCATAAACATCGTAAATACTTATGCAATCATTGCATAGTCATAGTATAGGAATGCGTTTTACCGTCCGATGCCCGTACGTTTCTTACGTACCTTAATTCTCAAAAGTGGAGAAGATGGAGAACTTTATCTCCTTGATGTTGTTGGTACCTGGGATGGTTCATCACGACCATACAAATCAATATTAGAATCTAAACAATAGCCAAATACCAAAAATTCAACAAAAAACATCATTTGCCATTTTTAAGCTGCTGGCGATCGATCGCTGCACGAGGCGATCGATCGCCTGACTTTTTGCCTCGCGGCGATCGATCGCTTCGAATATGGCGATCAATCACCTGTAGCATTGTTTTGCTACTGGCCTTCGGCGATCGATCGCCACCTGCTGGTGCGTGATTCTTCACCATTTTTGAGCATTTTTCAAGCTCAATCTCATACCCTTCAAACCCAAACTTTCCAACAACACAAACATCATCATAACTCACTAAAACCCACATAAAACACTTCAAAAATCATACCCCAACAACATACAACACATACTCAAAACAAACCCACATAAAACACTTCCCCATTTCAAAACCAAACATCATTAAAACTTTAGGAAGGGTTTCATACCACTTGAGGGCTCCAAATCTTAACAAAAATCCCACAAACAAAAGTTTTGTGAAGATTTCTCCTTCCTTCCTTGCCAAGTTTCGAAAATGGGAAATGGGTAGGGTTTGAGAGTGAAATTGGGGATTTAAAAGAGTAAAGGATAAAGTAAGGTGGGTATAGTGGGGTAAAGGGGTTATAAAGGTTAAATTAAAAATTGTACCCCAAAGTTAACATTATGTATAAAATACCCCAACATGGTATTTTAAAAGCATTTTACAAAAATGCAACAAACTTCCACTAAATTCATATTTTTCCTCATAATTAACAACCAATACAATTAAATCATGTTAACACCTCATTTCCCAACATGCATAACATGCACCCTGAAATGCAACCCGGGTCGCGCCTACCATGTGACTAAGTATTTCAACAAGATAATTACTTTCAACACATAAATCAATTATCACCATAATTAATCATTTAAACATCATTAATGCCCAAATTGCATATAATTAATTTCGGGGCTTCACAGTACTCTTGCCTCGATATACTAGCCATTTTATATCATTGCCTTATTGTCCCAAATATACATATACCCATAATTTTACCCAACAACTACCTCGATTTGATGGCATGCAAGTACTATGGTATTGGTATTTAGAGTTATCAAAATATGCCAATCGTAGTATAGGAAAAAAAATAACAATCATATCCATATTTCATTCCATGTATTATCCATTACATTTATCTAATTAGTTCAACAATCAATATCATTAGTGTAGGAAATAAACAATGTAAAGTGTTTAACAAAATCTAAAAGAACTATATAAATAATACATAGTTTTTCAAAATTTATATCATTCTATCTCTCAAGGGATTAATTTTAATTTTTTATATATTCTCATTTGGAATTTGTGAATATATTTTAATTTTTTCCAGTATTTTATTCCATAAAATAAACATTTCTTACAATTAGAATTTAAAACTTACAAAACTGGTCTTAAAATCAAAATATGTTAGCGGAAGCTTATTATAATCTCAAACTATGGCATCAGCATTTTGAAAAACGGCAGCTACATGTATCACATAAATCGGAACATAAACTGGTCTTAACACATGCACATAACTGAATAGAATTTCGTTCTTCTAAGACAGAACAAAATTTCTCATATCAGAACACATATTATATATTAAGCACATAGAATCGATTCATAAAACACAAGGATTATAGAGGTGCCTCCCGTGATTATAGTACTTTGCTCTTAAGGTTCAAGAGATGACTCACATGCACGTGTCACTTTGCCCTGCAGGTTCAAGAGGTGGCCCCCGTCATGTAGCAATTTGCCCCGCCTATTCAAGAGATGTCTCATACATACGTAGTATTTTGCTCCGCATAACACTTATGTCACGCCCCGAGACCGGGATCGATAACACCGGCGTTGATTCCAAATACATTTGAAAATCAACAAGCCTCATAGTACAGAATTTAATACAACCAGTCTATTTATTCCATAAACATAAATGTTTTACAACTGAAAATAAAACCATAACTTAAATCTTAACAGAGTTTAGCGGAAGCATAATTATGTAAAATCTTGAAATAATTGCGGTAGATCACCAACCCCAAAAGTTGTGTTGTTCTGCATCTTCGGTATCTGTCTCACTTTTATCTGAGGAGGGGATGTAAGGGGTGAGTGTTCTGGTTGACACTCAGTAAGCGGGGGCCAATCGAATATGCCAAAAACATATACTTATACAGATTTCAAAACAGATTTCAAAACATAAACTGATACACATAACATAATTTTGCTTCTTTGAGTCATACCAAAAGCATCATATTAGAACACATGTCATATACTTATCAAGTTAGATCGATCTACATAACATAAGGATTATAGAGGTGGCTCCTACGAATTCAAGAGGTGGCTCTCGTATGTATAGGACTTTGCCCCATTGGTTCAAGAGGTGGCTCACACGTACGTAGCACGTTGTTTCGCATAGCACTTATCTCCCGATATTCAGAATTTTCATGACATCATAGTTTTTAAAATAGTTCACATATTCGACTGTATTTTTCATAAGCATTTCATATGGTATCAAAACGAAAAGGATAATATAACAAAAGCCCACTTACCTGATTGTTTACGATGATTCTTTAAACTTGAAAGAGTATGGATCTACAACCTTCAAAAATCAACTTCTTTTCTTGCTAGAATATTTGATATTTTGAGAGTATTTTGAGAGTATTTCCTTTACACTTTTTTGTGTTTCTACTAATGAATCTAGCTTGGTATTCATAGAAGTTTTTCAAGAAAATATGTAAGCAATGACATCAAGTTAATATATGTAATCAATGTCATCAAGTTAATATTATGTAATCAATGACATCAAGTTAATATTATGTAATCAATGACATCAACTTAATATTATGTAAGCAATGATGTATTTAAGGATAGTTTAATTAAATTCTTGGTACCTAAATTCAATGTAACATGTTGTGGTATTATGTTGTGGCAATGTAACATGTTGTGGTATCATGTTGTGGCAATGTAACATGTTTGCAAGTGGTGATCATCACATTCTTCCCTCCTTATGAGGAGTTTCGTCCTCGAAACTTGAAGCAGCTTGATCTTGGAACAGATAGGGATATTTTCTCGCATTTTCTCTTCTGGTTCCCAAGTGGCTTCTCTCTCTGTATGGTTCGACCATTGAACTTTGATATATGGAATGGTCCTTCGTCTCAGTACTTGATCCTTTGAGTCTATAATTCGGATCGGAATTTCTTCATACTTCAGGGTTTCGTTCAAGTTTCCTTGATCTACTAAAGGTTCTGCTTTGAGTACATGATTTGGATCAGCAATGTACTTCCTTAATTGTGATACGTGAAATACATTATGAATTCTTGAGAGGCTTGGAGGTAGTGCTATTCTATAAGCTAAAGTTCCCACTTTCTCCAGGATTTCAAATGGTCCAACATATCTTGGTCTTAGCTTCCCTGCTTTGTCAAATCGGATGACTCCTTTCATTGGTGAGACCTTTACATAAACCTTGTCGCCAATCTCGAATTCTAACGGTCTTCTTTTCATATCAGCCCAACTTTTCTGTCGATTTTGAGCTGCCTTGAGCCTATCTCTAATGATTGTGACTTTGTCGATTGTGGTCTGTACAAGCTCAGGTCCGGTGATAGCTTTCTCTCCAATTTCATCCCAATTTAACGGTGATCGACATTTTCGCCCATAGAGTGCTTCGTATGGTGCCATTCCAATGCTGCTATGATAACTATTGTTGTAGGCAAACTTGATCAGAGGCAAGATCTCACTCCAATTTGCACTGAAATCTATGGTACAAGCTCATAACATATCCTCGAGGGTTTGGATTGTCCTCTCTGTTTGGCCATCGGTTTGTGGGTGATAGGCCGTGCTAAGAGTTACCTTAGTTCCCATAGCTTGTTGAAAACTATTCCAGAAGCGTGACACGAATCTGGGATCTCTATCGGATACAATACTTATCGGGACTCCATGAAGTCGCACAATATTATCCATGTATAGGGTCGCCAGTTTATCCAAGTTATAATTCATACGTACTGGGAGGAAATGTGCAGATTTTGTGAGTCTATCCACAATTACCCATATACCGTCATGACTTTGTCGAGACTTTGGCAATCCTACTACAAAGTCCATGGAGATATGTTCCCACTTCCATTCCGGAATTTCAAGAGGTTGAAGTAATCCTCCTGGCCTTTGATGTTCAGCTTTAATTTGCTGACAGCATCTAGCGACAAATTCAGCAACGTCTTTCTTCATTCCATTCCACCAGAAGCTTTCTTTGAGATCTTTGTACATCTTCGTGCTTCCAGGATGGATGGAGAACTTTGATTTATGTGCTGTAATCATCACTTCTCGTCTAAGGTCCTTCACGTTTGGCACACATAACCTTCTTTTCATCCATAAAGTTCCATCGTTGTCTGTCGTGAAATCGGGAAATTTTCCTTCCTTAACTTGTTCTTTCAGTTTAGTTAGGCTGGGATCCTGACTTTGCTCTAACTTTATCATTTCACGGAGGCAGGGATAAGCTGAAAGGGATGCTAAAATCATCTTCCTTGTGCCCTTCCGACTTAGTGCGTCTGCGACCTTATTTGCTTTCCCTGGATGGTAGCTTATTGTAAGGTCATAGTCCTTCAATAGTTCTATCCATCGTCTTTGCCTCATATTTAATTCCTTCTGGGTGAACAAATACTTGAGACTCTGATGATCCGTGAAAATTTCACACTTGGCACCGTAAAGGTAATGCCTCCATATTTTCAAGGCAAAAACTACGGCTGCTAACTCAAGGTCATGCGTAGGGTAGTTTTGTTCATACGGTTTGAGTTGCCTTGATGCATAGGCAATCACTCTTCCTTCTTGCATGAGCACACATCCTAGACCTTCTTTTGATGCATCGCTGTAGATGGTAAAACCCATATTCTCAGTTGGCAATACCAATACAGGTGTAGATGCAAGCTTCTTCTTTAAAGTCTCGAAACTCTCCTCAGACTCCTTACTCCATATGAATTTGGAGTTCTTTTGTGTGAGTTTTGTAAGGGGTATGGCTATCGAGGAAAATCCTTCAACAAATTTTTGATAATAGCCAGCTAACCCTAAGAAACTTCGAATTTCCGTAACAGTCTTTGGTCTTGGCCAGTCCATAATTGCTTCCACTTTCTTAGGATCTACGGACACGCCTGCTTCAGAGATGATATGCCCTAAGAATGCAACGTTGTCTAGCCAAAATTCGCATTTCTTGAACTTGGCAAAGAGTTCTTTCTCTCTTAAGGTCTGTAGGGTAAGACGAAGATGTTCCTCGTGTTTCTCTTTACTCGGGGAATAGACCAGAATGTCATCGATGAACACTACCACGAACTTCTCCAGGAATGGCTTGAATACTCGATTCATCAAGTCCATGAATGCGGCTGGAGCATTTGTCAGACCAAATTGCATCACTGTGAACTCGTAATGCCCATATCTTGTTCGGAAGGCAGTCTTTGAAATATCTCCTACCTTAATCTTGAGCTGATGATAGCCCGATCTTAGATCAAGTTTAGAAAAGACTTTAGCTCCCTTGAGTTGATCGAATAGGTCGTCTATCCTTGGGAGAGGATATCTATTTTTGATTGTGATCTTATTCAATTCTCTGTAATCGATACACAATCTCATACTCCCATCTTTCTTTTTTACAAATAGTACTGGAGCTCCCCATGGAGATGTACTTGGTCTGATGTGCTTCTTGTCCAAGAGTTCTTGCAGTTGTTCTTTTAGCTCTTTCAATTCAGCTGGAGCCATTCGATATGGTGCCTTCGAAATGGATGCAGCGCCTGGCACCAAATTAATTTCAAACTCTATTTCACGATCCGGGACTAATCCGGGGAGATCATCTGGAAAAACATCGGGAAATTCTTGTGCTACCGGAATATCTTCTAGTCTGAGTTCAGCTCCTTCCGTGACTTTGTTTATCATGGCTAGGTAAATTCTCTCACCGCTTTTCATGGCTTTCCAAGTTTGAGAAGCAGATAAAAGAACTTTACGCTCTTTTGTATTGCCACAATATAAGATTTCTTCTTGGTCTGGTGCTCGTAGTTTGACTTTCTTATTATGGCAGTCAACTAAGGCATGGTGTTTAGATAACCAATCCATTCCTAGGATAGCATCAAACTCCACCATGTTGAGTTGAATCAGATCGGTGTTGAACTTTTTGTCACTTATGTGAATGTTGCAACCTCGATGAATACTATGTGTTTCCAAGGTTTTGTTAGCAGGAGTTGCTACTTTATATGGTTCACTAAGTATGTCAGGAATAAATTTTAACTTCTTAGCGAACCTCTTAGATATAAATGAGTGCGTAGCTCCACAATCAAACAGCACATAAGCAGGCAATTTGTTGATTAATACCTGCCACAACGTCATTGGCATTATTCGCCTCATTCTGTGTCATGGCGAACACCCTGGCATTGGGTTTGTTTGGAGGGATGCCATTGCCTGCTCCAGTCCCCTTCTTCTCAGTCTCAGGGCAATTAGCAATTCTATGTCCAAACTTCCCACATCGGAAGCAAGCACCACTTTGTCTACGACATTCCCCAGTATGTGCAAGATTACAGATTGGGCACTTTGGGAATTCTTTGTTGTTTGGGGTAGATGTAGATCCCCTTTGTTGATTATGGAACTGATTTGGCCGTTTGAACTTCTGGCCATTGTTCGAGGGCTGATGAGGGAGAGGTCGTTTGCGCTTGAACTCTTCTTCTCGGCGATGTATGTCAGACTCGGCCTTGATGGCTGCTCCCATCACATCCTCAAAGTTGATGGTATCCAACACTGCTAATGCTGATTGGATCCGACTGTTCAGACCCTTCTTGAAACGGTGTAGCTTTAAGTCATCATCTGCCATAATGGTTGGGGCGTAAGTTCCAAGAGAATGGAATTTTGAGGAATACTCTACCACTGACATTCCTGGAGTTTGTGTCAGGTTATCAAATTCCTCCAACTTTTGGAGTTTAATGGCTGCTGGGAAGTATTGGTTTAGAAATGCACCACGGAACCTTTGCCAAGTGATTGGTCCGGTCACTTCCATTGAGGGTGACATACTATCCCACCACTTATTTGCATCGTCAACAAGAAATGGTGATGTAACTTCCACTTTGATTTCTTGAGGCACTTCCAGTAGTCTATGATGTTTCTCTACTTCTTTCAGCCAATGCTGAGCCACTTCTGGTTTTGAGTTCCCATCGAATGTTGACATTCGATTCTTGCGAAGAGACTCATAATGATATTTTAGCCCATGCGGCTGAGGCTGAGGCTGTGGTTGTGCCTGATTAGCAGTTGGGTTAATAATCCCCTGAAGAGTAGTGGCTACTATGGTAGCTATGGCCATGAAGTCTTCACGACTTAAACCCGTTTTTGGAGATTGTGGTGGATCTTGGCTTCCTCCAGCTTCATTATCATTATTGCGTGGAAATCCATATCGTGGGTTGCGGTTGTTACGGGGTGGTCGTCCAGCCATGTCCTACAATTTCACACATTTGTAATTTTGGTCCAAAAGTAATTCTCCCACATCGAGTCATTCATCAATCCAAGCCTCAATTTTATTATAAATAATGGCTTGATGTTGAGTTGAAAATCACACCTCGAAAATCTTCTTTGTTATCTTTAGTGTTTGGTTTCAGTAATTACTACTGAGACTGAACTTTTTAGTCTAAAGTTTGGCTAGAAGCAAGGGTGGTTCATCTGGACGAGGGCGAGCTTCAAAACATGTCTGAAGAAACCCCAATGTTTTTAATTTTGTATTTTATTTTGCAGTTTATTGTGTTTTCATGTCTGTTGGTGATGTCGTTTGGAAATGTAATTTTATTTATCATGAGTTTATTTCTTTTTGTATTGTGGATCAGATATGTAATATTTTGAATTAAATATTCAGCTTGTAATGATAATTATATAAAAGAAATAAAGGTTCCACACCGCTAATATTGCAGTTATAAATTACACTCCTCTAAATTTATGTTAATAAAGATTGTCGATTTGCAAAACGTTCATAGCTTAAAAATATTGAAGAAATTTGAAAAGTTTAAGGTCATTCTTACAAGCGAAACTATATGGTAATCATATAGATTTGTCAATGAGAATGAGTTTAAAAATAAAGTTGTGGGGAGAATACGCTAAAAGAAAGTTTTAATGAAACATATAACACTAATATCTAAAAGTTTAGTCTATTCTTATTAACCAAAAATTTATGTAAAACAGAACATGAATAATCATAATCTTGGTGTATTTTGAAAAAAATTATGTTCAAGTTATTGAGTGATAAATCTCAAGCTTTTTATAAGCTAATGGGCGCAAAAATTGCGATTCAAAATTCTGTCAATCCGGATCTGAAAATTCAAAATTGGCCAAGGGATTTTAATAAGCATTATATGAGTATCATAAACCCAGAATTAATTTGAAAATGGTGTTCGAATTTGAGAGAAATCGAAGCTCAAAAATTTTGAAATTTTAGGGTTCTATGTCGTGAAATTTGATTCAAAATTGAGCATTTTAATTTGTTTGTAAGAATGATATGATAGAGGGATTTTAATACCCATATAATGACGAGTATAAAAACGAAATTAATTAAGATTTGGCGTTCGAATGGTCGAGAATTTTATCGAATGAAGTTTCGCCAGTTAGGGTTAGGGTTAGGGTTCTTCAATGCTCGGCTTCCATCGATCAATTGGACATCTTCCGGTAGTTGGAACTTGGAAATTGTAGAGGGCTTTTGTATTAGAGTTGATTCCGGTTACAGTGATATGCCCGATTGGACCATCGGTGGTCGGAGACGGCGCATCGGAAAAATGACGTCTTTGTTCATGCGTGAGTTGTTATCGGCGATTTGGCCAGGAAATCGTAGTCCGTTCGGTTCGATTTTTGTTGTAGTGTCTTCGTCTCGTTTAGGCGGTCATGGTGACGGGTCTACTTTCAGGTAAGGGCGGCGGCGGCGGCGATATGGAACAGGCAGTAGCCAATTTAAGTTTTTTTTTTTTTTTAATTCAGACTGTTGAACTGATTTATTTTTAGATTTAATCAGTTGGTTCAGATTGTTATTCGATCCCCAACTGATTTTTAGATTTAATCAGTTGCTCTATTGGATCCGGGATTCATATTCCGGTTAATTTGTATCAACCAGAAATCTTTTCCCAGCAGGATTATGGAACCTGGTTTAGCTCTGATACCACTTAAATGTCACGCCCCGAGACCGGGATCGATAACACCGGCGTTGATTCCAAATACATTTGAAAATCAACAAGCCTCATAGTACAGAATTTAATACAACCAGTCTATTTATTCCATAAACATAAATGTTTTACAACTGAAAATAAAACCATAACTTAAATCTTAACAGAGTTTAGCGGAAGCATAATTATGTAAAATCTTGAAATAATTGCGGTAGATCACCAACCCCAAAAGTTGTGTTGTTCTGCATCTTCGGTATCTGTCTCACTTTTATTTGGGGAGGGGATGTAAGGGGTGAGTGTTCTGGTTGACACTCAGTAAGCGGGGGCCAATCGAATATGCCAAAAACATATACTTATACAGATTTCAAAACAGATTTCAAAACATAAACTGATACACATAACAGAATTTTGCTTCTTTGAGTCATACCAAAAGCATCATATTAGAACACATGTCATATACTTATCAAGTTAGATCGATCTACATAACATAAGGATTATAGAGGTGGCTCCTACGAATTCAAGAGGTGGCTCCCGTATGTATAGCACTTTGCCCCATTGGTTCAAGAGGTGGCTCACACGTACGTAGCACGTTGTTTCGCATAGCACTTATCTCCCGATATTCAGAATTTTCATGACATCATAGTTTTTAAAATAGTTCACATATTCGACTGTATTTTTCATAAGCATTTCATATGGTATCAAAACGAAAAGGATAATATAACAAAAGCCCACTTACCTGATTGTTTACGATGATTCTTTAAACTTGAAAGAGTATGGATCTACAACCTTCAAAAATCAACTTCTTTTCTTGCTAGAATATTTGATATTTTGAGAGTATTTTGAGAGTATTTCCTTTACACTTTTTTGTGTTTCTACTAATGAATCTAGCTTGGTATTTATAGAAGTTTTTCAAGAAAATATGTAAGCAATGACATCAAGTTAATATTATGTAATCAATGACATCAAGTTAATATTATGTAATCAATGACATCAAGTTAATATTATGTAATCAATGACATCAACTTAATATTATGTAAGCAATGATGTATTTAAGGATAGTTTAATTAAATTCTTGGTACCTAAATTCAATGTAACATGTTGTGGTATTATGTTGTGGCAATGTAACATGTTGTGGTATCATGTTGTGGCAATGTAACATGTTTGCAAGTGGTGATCATCACAACTTATCTCCCGGTATTTCGAATTTACATAGTATCATAGTTTTAAAATAGTTCACATAATCGATTCAAATTTTCAACACATAATTATGAATTTCAAAACAAGCCCACTTATAGATTGAAGATGATTTCTAGACGCGTTTGAATAGATTTTGGGTTGCGAACCACGTAATCTTTCAAAACTGCAAATCAGTCTGCGTAGAGAAATGTTTCCGACAAAACAACTGTTGGATCAACCTGAAATTTGATCATTACATTGACAAGGTAGTTAACTACATTGTGAACGTTGAAGATCGATCAGGTTTTTTGGTCGTTTGAATCAGTTTCTTGAGAACAGAAGGAAGCTGTTGTTTTCTCCCATAGAATGTATGCAGTCTGCTTGCAGAGTCCGTTGATAAAACTTACCGTTAGATTGGCTCAAATTTGGACAACACGTTCAGAACATCCTGGGATATATTCTCCAACGTTGGAGATCAGATTTTGATATCTTTGTGTGTGAAGTTTTCGAAACTATGGTTGAATAAGGGAGCATGCTTTCACAAATCTTGATGGATGGAATATTTTTGTAAGCTAGGCTTCTTGTTTATAAGATGTCATTCCATGATTTTCGTTTCCATTGTTTTTTGATTCAATGATATTTCCACAGATTTGGTCATCTTTTTCTTTTTGTTTCATGATTGACGGGTACCTTCCTTTGATAGAAGATTTTGACCGAATTGATGCATTTCCTTCGATAGGGATTTTTGGCAGAGTTTTTTGGCAAGTCTTCGCACGTTATCTTGGGAACAAGTATGCTATTGTATCATTTAGATTATGGGATTTATGATGTTTTTCAGGTTTCTATTTCGATTAGCATGTCTCTACACCAAACGAGCTTCTGCTTCGTTTGTAAACATTTGAGCTCTGGTGGGAAGGATGGTGACGAGCAGCGAAGAAACTCAGTGTCTTGGAAATTTTGAGGAAAACAAGGTTTCCAAGAGTTCATGATATGGTAGATGAGAACTCTCCTCAGATAATCCTTGAGCATGAGTGAATTCTGTCATTTTGTGATATGACTATAGAGTATGCACCAGATGAGCAGGCACATGGACGGAGCAAGAGAGTTAGAAGAAGGCGAGCAAGATTTGAAAGTCATAGAGCGTCGTGTGTAAAAACTAATAAATTTAATTTATATATCATAAATAATTCATTATAAAAATTACAATACTATAAACAATATTTATTTATTTACAAAAAATTTCAAAATTATTATTTAAATATTGACAAAAAAATTAAATAATTTAAAAACAATAAAAAATATATATAGTAATATCATTTAAACAAACAAAAAAAAATTGAAAAAAAGGCACCACAAAACATTGTTTTTTTTTCTTCCCATTATCAGGAATGGGAGATGGGTCGAATTCGAGACCTCTTACATTTGAAAATAGATAACAATCACTAGGCAAATGCCTTGTAGTCAGCCGACACAACATTATTGCATGCGCTATCCTCACGCAGAGGATAGTGTAGGGCTGGAGGTGAAACCCTTCACGCCATTTTAATATTGGGTTGGAGAAGCCCTAAACGTTGAAATAACTCAATGGACATGGTCGAATTATGTGCTTAAATGCATTAAGATACTCACCAAGGCTGGGCTCCATATTTCAATATTAAGAGACCAAACATAGGCAAGTGCTGTCAGTTTACTATGTTTTAGATTTTGAGTTTGAATCGCATGGGATAAGCTGTTGCATGCTTGCAAAATGACTTCCACTTTCTCTTATGTAGGATCTTTCTATCCAATCTGAGAAAGCAAAGAATGAATCTTGTGATCATTGCATGCAATAGCTATTTCGTCCAATCTGAGAAAGCAAAGAATGAATCTTGTGATCATTGCATGCAATAGCTTTCATGGAGTATCAATATACGAATATTTCATGATACACGACGATCACGTCTAATGCTCCTGTGTTTATAATATTCCCTTAAGCGAAATAAAAAGAAATAGCAACAGGACGATCTATATTCCTCCTATGTCACAAGGTCAGTTTGCCCAGTCAAGAAACAACTCTACCTAGTGAATGTCATTGGATTCACAAAATAATTAGAGATATCCCTCTGTCCAGCAACTGAAAACTCCCATTTCTTTGGTTTTGAGGATGTCCACCTAAAAAGCCCCATTGTTAGACGACAGCAATTTATCTTCCAAACTACCCTTGCATGAAATGACGCTTGCATCACAGAAATCTCATCCAAGGCCAATGCCATAAAAAAAACTGATCAAAGAAGTCGAATGTCTAGCTTGCTAAGGCACAGAAAAAGTGAACGCGGATGGATGTAAAAACTGAGAGATACTTATCCTTTAAATATTGCTTAAATGCCCGAGCATCTCAGGGTTCATTATACCATTTAACAGCACTACATCCACTTCATATTAGCAGCAGAAACAAAAGAGCTACACCTAATTGAATTTTTTTCAAAATATGCTAACATAGAAACCCAGACGTAAACAGGGGTTTTAGGGTGGGTTCTGCTAGAAGCTGGGAAAAACTACTTCTCTACTGTAAAGGTACATGGTAACATGGGATGTCAGCAAAACTAATTATATCCAGTGCAGAGGTATAAGCTGATCACCAAAATATCGACAGCTGTATGCATCGGCAGTTAGTATTAGCAAGATAGCCATGTGCATTCGACTCCATCATAAGAACAATACTAACTCTTCACGTTGTAAATCCCCTGGCCTGGTACTATCTTCTCTCGGGGATTTCTGATGGTGCCTCCACCAATTGGTCTTTTGCAATTTGAAAGTCCCGGAATTCAGCAGAGCAAAATGCACAGAGGTTGCTGTATCAAATTGAACAAGCAAACATAAGCAATCCCAACACATGGAAATACATTCTAGAGGATCTTAGGCATATAGTTTTGCATATGACATAAGAGATGCATTGATCAAGTAGACAAGTAACATGACTGAATTCCTTGATTGGTACAAATAAATTGCTCCATCAAGTTTCTAAATTGATGTTGGATAGACAGAATGGGATTTTATATCTTTGTTTGAATAATGGCATGGTGAAGATAGATTATTGTTAAAATGAAAATTTGTGAACAGCACATCAGACCGTTAACAAATGTAAACGTCAGGTTAGTAATGAAGAAATATAAATCAGAGTATCAAACAGGCACAATAGATTCTTGGACGCGAAGTTAATTGACTATAAGACAGTAAATTCCCAAGTCAACTTAGCTTACTCCACAAAGCAATAAACGGATGCAATCAAAGGAAGACCTAATAATGGATAACCAGACAATAAATGCCCTGGTTATTCAAAAGAAGATCAAATAATGGATAAACAAATAAAGCATAAGAATTGCGAGAGTGCAAAATGTATTTAACAAATTAATGCATACGATCAGTGATTACTTAAATAACAGACGCAACCATTATAATCCCATGAATTTTTTCATTCATTCATTCAATATAATCGAGCCCCAATAACTATAATAGAGATAAATAGTCATGAAAGAAGGAATTAAAATGCAATTATCAATGATACACATCCCCTAGTTCGCCTTACCTATACACATGGTTTACCATAACGGCCGTTCCAGGTCTGGAACGCCCGTTTCGGAACTGGAACGCCGCCTGCCGTTCCAAAGATCAGGGTAGTAAAGGAGATTGCTTTGGAACGGTGTTCCACGGACAAAAAACGGCTATTTATCGATGGAACGGTGGAACGAAACTGTGGAACATACAAAAAACGACGATTTATCGGTGGAACGGTGGATTTTGAAATATAAAAGTTGTTAGACATCTCCATTTTGTGTTTAATTAATTAAATAAATTGTTATGTATGTTTTAATTAATTTATAATTAAATGATTTGTGAAATGATTTAATTTTTGTAAAAAAGTGATAAAAAATATTCTATGAAACTGATGATAAATTTTTGTTCTAATAAAGTATACATAAGATTTAGTGATTTTGCAAGTTAGTTGAAAATTTAAATAGTTAAAAATTAAAAAAAAATCATTTAGTTTGTATATTTTATTTTTCATTAATATTATGATTTGAAAGTAAAATAATTTTGACATGGTTGTAAAAATTTTAGTATATACTGAGGATAAATAATATTTTAATAAAGTGTACATGAGATTTAGAAAAAAAATTAATTTGTTATTTTCTAAAAGTAATCTTTTAAATATTATTTAATAATTAAAGAATATGAACTTGTTTTGTCAAAATATTCATTCTTTTTGAATTTTTAATATTATTTTTAAAAAATTCGTGTCGTGATCGTTCCGTGAAATGTCATTGGAACTGGAACGATGTCTTCCGTTCCGGGCACCGCTGACGAACCATGCCTATACATGAAGACCTCCGAGTTCTGCGCAATCCGCTTCTGACAATACTGACATCTCTCCAGAAAA
The DNA here is from genome assembly GCA_907163345.1 of Haberlea rhodopensis. Classification (NCBI taxonomy): domain Eukaryota; kingdom Viridiplantae; phylum Streptophyta; class Magnoliopsida; order Lamiales; family Gesneriaceae; genus Haberlea; species Haberlea rhodopensis. The sequence continues at coordinate 134,992 of CAJQUN010000131.1, read as the reverse complement.
CCACCCATTTTAAGCTGACTAGATCCACCGGTGTGGGGTCCTCATTACTTAATCCATTATGTATTTCATTAAGCATACATATGTGAGTCTGAATTAAGTAAAAACATGCATTGTTTAAGAGTTTCTCACTAATAGGTTGTTACAGATGTACCAAAATCACTAATACAAAACCAAATAACTTTTTCACATATACATTACATGTCTAATTAACAACCTAATCCTGTACAACTCCTATGCAGTGGTTCACCTCGCAGCGGAATAAGACTCACGATTCTCACGTCTATGAATTCCTACAGAAACATTCACAAAACGTGAGTATAGATAACAACTATCTCAGTGCCATATCCAAACAATCACAATAATGATAAAGCCAGCGGAATAAGACTCACGATTCCCACGTCTACGAATTCCTACAGAAACATTCACAAAACGTGAGTATAGATAACAACTATCTCAGTGCCATATCCAAACAATCACAATAATGATAAAGCACAATAAAATCATCAATAGTGAATGCTCTGTATCATGCATCAACAAATGCATTATGTCATGACATGTCTCCACAATCACCCTATTATCACGAGCCCCATATGATATGCATATTCAGCTCAATATGTCAGTGGAACCACATCACATCTTCATATTAGCAGCACATATCATAGTACCATACTCATCTGTGATAATAGCCAGAGCATATACCCAAACCAGGCGTATATCTCTCAAGCCAAAGCATATGTAGTATATCTATCGTGGCAATGATCCCAGCCAAAGCATATACCACACCAGGCATATCTATCAAGGCATTGATCTTACCAAAGCATATACACATATCTATCAAGGCATCCATCCCAACTCAAGCCAAAGCATATGTAGTATATCTATCGTGGCAACGATCCCAGCCAAAGCATATACCACACCAGGCATATCTATCAAGGCAATGATCTTACCAAAGCATATACACATATCTATCAAGGCATCCATCTCCATCATATGAAATCCATGTATGTACATGCATATGATACTACCAATCATATGATACAAGCTAACATAAATCATATGATATCAAAACCATAACATCATCTCACATCATATCTATACTCCGTACGTCAACACATACCTGTAAAGCGACACAAACCAGATAACTCGGTCGTCAATGGTTAATTGCCTCTTTGCCCTGTCCCCTGTGATGATGTTACAACAATACCAACAATATCATGTTAAAAGAGGTTGAACTATTCATTTCCACAATAAAATAATGTTGTTCAACATTTTAAGTCTACCGATCGATCGGTCTCTCTAGCGATCGATCGGTCCAAACCTACAACCCTAGCGATCGGTCAGTCAGAAGCTAGCGATCGATCACTCAAATGTTTGAATTTCTCAAAAATGCTACGGCATTTCACCGATCGATCGGTCGCTTTCCGCGATCGATCGGTACATGAACCGCCTTACTTCCCTTGTTTCTACCGATCGATCGGTACGATCCTAGCGATCGATCGGTCGACAACTGAATTTCAAAACCATGGCGATTTTAATGCTTATCTTCATGGTTCTCAACCTACACCTCAAGTTAAACCATCAAAACTTGATATATGCATACTTTAACCTCATATAAACATGTTTCTATCACAATACAACTTAGTTCATTGAATTCAAGAACATATGAATTCCATCTTCTTTCTAACAATCACATGCTTCTTAAATTGTATATAAAGCATCATAACTAAGTTATTACACCAACTAACTACATAAAGTAGAGTATGCAACTTCTCCTTACCCCATACTGCATATTGAACATGTTTCCAAGCTAGAACCAAACAAAAACACCAAGAGGTTCAAGAGAGCATGTGTAGAGATTTGTAGGTGAATTTAGGTGAATTATGTGTTTCAAACCTGATATTCATCTATTTAATCACCTTTCACTTCAAATGCACATTCACATGTAATTCCTCTCACATGCATAGCCAATGTATAGCCACATTCACATCCCCACTATACACCTCATGCTTGTGATTCTCTTGTCTATGCACATGCATCAACATTCCAAGTCAATATATACATATGATATATGTTCTAACTTCACATCTCTAGTTTACTTCTCATATATCGATATGTATTGATTTATCATCTAGACACATTCTTTCATTGTCATACAACCATTAGTCCTTTCTTTCATTAGTTCAACATTTTATTGTCATACATGGCAATAGTCTTACTCGGTTCAACCCGAACCCGAGTCCACATCATACCGTCATTATTCAAAATTACGTCATAACAAATCGAGGCATTACATTTCTCCCCCACTCATTGAATTTCGTCCTCGAAATTCCATATTCAACATATGAATCTCATATATCATATGAATCACATACAGAAAGCCATAAGCTTCAACCCTATTAGCAACACACAAGGAATAACAACATAGTGGCAAATACGCTTTGCACAAACATGCATTCTAAATACAACATTATTTGCCAAAACAAATAATCAAAAATAAATCTGCTACATACTCAACATGCTCAACTAGCAGATACTTACCAACCCAGCAGTATAAGAAACCAAAAGAAAACATACCAGACATTGCACTTTGGATTCTACTGCATACTCATGTTCTCGCATAACAGCTTGTTACCATTCGCTTTTGTCCACGTAGTCATATGCTCACAACACGCTACACCAGCCGGGCATAGATAGTATGTATGCATCGTTGTACTACCATCAACAGACAAACCTTTCACTAGTATCAGTGAACACGCATATACATCTCCTGTTATACACAACAGTATCCATCAAACTGACTTGATCTCATACAACTCATTGTACCGGTGGTTTCTTTAACCAAGTCACTGTCCACTCCCAGTCTTGCTGGATGTATACAAATGATACCCAAAGAAGCATTTGTTCTTCTAATGTCTACTACATCCGTCCCTCCTTGGACAACTAGTCACCACATCGTAATACAGTCAATGGTTCAAATCTTGGTATTACACCTTTCCATACACATCATTTCACACTTTATAAACACAGCAACACACATACTCGCGTTGTGTATTGTCTAACGGTTTAGAATGTTTCCATTCGTCTGTACTCCTGTGTAAACCTACACAGAATATTAAGATCAACAAGATACTCGAAACCAAGTACCTCGGTCCTTGTCACATTCAGATTCTACACAGCCAAATGTGCACAGAGCCATCTCTGCTCTAACATTTCACAAAGTGATATTATCGTATGTCATTACACAATGTGATAGATACAACATATCCATCTATCGTATGTATAATAATCTCCCACGCTAGACTTCTCAGTCTAGATTAAACACTGAATACGATACCAGTCCAGAATAACACTGGACATCAACTTGTCCAAACCACAAAAAGTAATCCACATCACACTCATATGTCATCAATGCATACTGTACACCAAAGCCATGTACAATACATATGTCCAGATGAGTATATGGTCATCTCACTCAATGACTATGGTCTCATCTGACCCCTGTACCGGAAATGTCATTCGTTGGACCAACTATTTCCCCCCAAGACTACCATCTTGAGTATGACAAGCTTTTACAACGATTCATTACTTCCTATTCACTGTTCCCTGTAATGATCAACATAAAATAGCATGTAGTAGTGGAAACCAACATGTTTTCCACCCGACACGCTTTCCACGCATGTGCAATTCACTTGCTACATGTATTACGCCAACAAGTCCCACACATCACAGGTACCTGATAACTCATTCCGTTCTGCTTCAAGAACCTATCCATACAGATTATCATATCACCCGGATAGATCATAAAATCGAAGATATCACCCGACTATATCACATGATCGAATATATCACTCAGATATATCACATGATCGCATATGCATTCCTAATAAACATGACTGCTCCCAGTAAATCGTTATCACCTCTGGTTCATAAAGGAATAGCCAATCCAACAATACATGGAAGGTAACAAATTCCAACTCAACTGCACTCACACAATCCACATATTCTTATTGACATGAATGACAATCAAAGTACCATCCCACTCATGGTCATTCTGGTACTAATACTCAAGTCAAGTACAACCATATAGCAAAAATACCATCCAGCATCTGGTATATGTCAAATCAGTCTCATATTGGTCGTAACACTATAACATGACACAAACTTTGCCATACACATATGTGTACGAACAAGCTCAAGAAATGATTCATTTCATGGACAACTCAAGTCTCATCATACTATTTCATACGTGTGAGCTTCTTCAGCCTTCTCATAACCATCTGCTAGGCATCAACCATTACCTGGTTTCATTATTCATCAACCATCACATGGTTTAGCAATCATTCATGAACCATTACATGGTTTAGTATACCAATCATACTGTTTCCTCATGAAACATATTCGCAGACTGTCCATCAATAGATATCAACCCAACATCTATCAAGCACAAAATGCAAACCAATCAACCATGCACACCAATCGCATGACGAGGTCGACATATCAAAATCACGATCCCAACGGTCATACATCTCCCAGTCAAGACTATATGAATTTCCTGTCAAACGCATAGTACCATCACAACACAACGGAAACTCTGATTGCATCAGCACTAAGCAATCTACGGAAACTCAAACTTCCTTATCAATCTGGATAACTTGGACCTTCAACATTAGACTTGTGAACCATACATCATAGCCACCAAGCTATGCTATCATACAATAGCTCACACTCAATGCTTACTGGATACTCACATTGCCAACCAATCTCTGTTGGTCTCACATGTACAGATCACTACTGTCATGCACTAATCCAAAATATGACAAGATGTCATACACAGTTCGACTAAAGAACCAATTTACGGATGTCTCTCATGACATCCTTTTCTATATCCAAAAGTCATACAAGTATCCAATGCTCTCAGCCATGACACAGATACCCACACTCTGTTCAAAGCAGACCAACCAAATTTAGCCTCATCAATGCAGTTCACAAACACAGAACTAAATGTTCATATGCAACATCCCATACACAACGATATGCACTGGAGGTATCTCGTGTCAATCAAAGACACCCATGGCTGCCACACATACCACATATCATACGGACAACCTTAAAACTCGGACGGAGTTCATATCAAAACAATGATATCCATTCCCATCTGTACGATACCCTAGTCAGATATACTACATGGCTACATAGCACCATGTATGTCTCTGTCTAGCCATCATAAAGATCACATGTGTAGGCGTCACAACAATATTGCATCACTGCAATCTCCGCCGGTACTCATTTTCTTTCAATCTGAAAGACTTCCATGCTCAAATCCATATGATACAACGAGAACGAACACAAGAAGCTAATACACAGAAAGGATCACACAGTCGTTAACCAGTCACCAAAACACGAGTGACTTGAACGATATCAACTGATAACAGTCAAACATACTGCGGTTGTACCGCTCCATCAATACGCCTCAGCGTCACTATCATTGAACTCTCCCAATTTCATGTTCCTTGTCAACTCCATGACAACAAACATGAAGTTCAACACACACATACACACCGGAGAACCATACACAGATGATACCCTGACAAGATAATTTTCACTACAGTGCTCTCACAAATCACCAATTACCGCTGTGGAATACAATCATAAAGAATACTATTATTGTATACGAATCTCACATTCGTTACATGTACAATCTGAGTACCACAAGTAACCCATATATGTATCATCTCCCAATGTAAACACACTGCGTTAGCCTTTACCATCCACAGATCAAGAGCAAAGTATTACATTCCCATTCAGGCCATACATGTCGACAATGCAACCACAGATTACGAATGCCCTTGAACTAGATACAGTGATCAATAACCTGTATCGTCACTTCCATTCACACATCATGTGTCAGCGGCCAGTCCATCATTAGGTCTGATACACAATCTCATGCAGGCTGACTTTGCACATGGAGCTGATATCAAGCCTTGCTTTTCACGCTCCACCCAATGTACAACTGACTCCTCCGATTCGGTATCGACTTACATACCATTACCACAGAATCCGTGGAATAGCTCCCGCGAAACATATCATGTCCCCAGTCAAATGATAGTACAAAAACCCGGTATACCAATCACGGTACACCTACAACCTCACTTATGCCACACGCATAAGGATGTAGATCAAGCCAAGACATACTAGCATCCTGCAAAACAAAGGTTAACAATAACAGATACAAATACAAAGCATGTTCCCAGACACTAGATCATAAGTATCACATGCCTTTAAGTGATTAGGTAACTCCCTAACTCACTTCCTCTACCCTTGTTTATCCCGTTCTCGAACCACTGCTCTGATACCACTAATGTGGGGTCCTCATTACTTAATCCATTATGTATTTCATTAAGCATACATATGTGAGTCTGAATTAAGTAAAAACATGCATTGTTTAAGAGTTTCTCACTCATAGGTTGTTACAGATGTACCAAAACCACTAGTACAAAACCAAATAACTTTTTCACATATACATTACATGTATAATTAACAACCTAATCCTGTACAACTCCTATGCAGTGGTTCACCTCGCAGCGGAATAAGACTCACGATTCCCACGTCTATGAATTCCTACAGAAACATTCACAAAACGTGAGTATAGATAACAACTATCTCAGTGCCATATCCAAACAATCACAATAATGATAAAGCCAGCGGAATAGGACTCACGATTCCCACGTCTATGAATTCCTACAGAAACATTCACAAAACGTGAGTATAGATAACAACTATCTCAGTGCCATATCCAAACAATCACAATAATGATAAAGCACAATAAAATCATCAATAATGAATGCTCTGTATCATGCATCAACAAATGCATTATGTCATGACATGTCTCCACAATCACCCTATTATCACGAGCCCCATATGATATGCCTATTCAGCTCAACATGTCAGTGGAACCACATCACATCTTCATATTAGCAGCACATATCATAGTATCATACTCATCTGTGATAATAGCCAGAGCATATACCCAAACCAGGCGTATATCTCTCAAGCCAAAGCATATGTAGTATATCTATCGTGGCAATGATCCCAGCCAAAGCATATACCACACCAGGCATATCTATCAAGGCATTGATCTTACCAAAGCATATACACATATCTATCAAGGCATCCATCCCAACTCAAGCCAAAGCATATGTAGTATATCTATCGTGGCAACGATCCCAGCCAAAGCATATACCACACCAGGCATATCTATCAAGGCAATGATCTTACCAAAGCATATACACATATCTATCAAGGCATCCATCTCCATCATATGAAATCCATGTATGTACATGCATATGATACTACCAATCATATGATACAAGCTAACATAAATCATATGATATCAAAACCAGAATATCATCTCACATCATATCTATACTCCGTACGTCAACACATACCTGTAAAGCGACACAAACCAGATAACTCGGTCGTCAATGGTTAATTGCCTCTTTGCCCTGTCCCCTGTGATGATGTTACAACAATACCAACAATATCATGTTAAAAGAGGTTGAACTATTCATTTCCACAATAAAATAATGTTGTTCAACATTTTAAGTCTACCGATCGATCGGTCTCTCTAGCGATCGATCGGTCCAAACCTACAACCCTAGCGATCGGTCAGTCAGAAGCTAGCGATCGATCACTCAAATGTTTGAATTTCTCAAAAATGCTACGGCATTTCACCGATCGATCGGTCGCTTTCCGAGATCGATCGGTACATGAACCGCCTTACTTCCCTTGTTTCTACCGATCGATCGGTACGATCCTAGCGATCGATCGGTCGACAACTGAATTTCAAAACCATGGCGATTTTAATGCTTATCTTCATGGTTCTCAACCTACACCTCAAGTTAAACCATCAAAACTTGATATATGCATACTTTAACCTCATATAAACATGTTTCTATCACAATACAACTTAGTTCATTGAATTCAAGAACATATGAATTCCATCTTCTTTCTAACAATCACATGCTTCTTAAATTGTATACAAAGCATCATAACTAAGTTATTACACCAACTAACTACATAAAGTAGAGTATGCAACTTCTCCTTACCCCATACTGCATATTGAACATGTTTCCAAGCTAGAACCAAACAAAAACACCAAGAGGTTCAAGAGAGCATGTGTAGAGATTTGTAGGTGAATTTAGGTGAATTATGTGTTTCAAACCTGATATTCATCTATGTAATCACCTTTCACTTCAAATGCACATTCACATGTAATTCCTCTCACATGCATAGCCAATGTATAGCCACATTCACATCCCCACTATACACCTCATGCTTGTGATTCTCTTGTCTATGCACATGCATCAACATTCCAAGTCAATATATACATATGATATATGTTCTAACTTCACATCTCTAGTTTACTTCTCATATATCAATATGTATTGATTTATCATCTAGACACATTCTTTCATTGTCACACAACCATTAGTCCTTTCTTTCATTAGTTCAACATTTTATTGTCATACATGGCAATAGTCTTACTCGGTTCAACCCGAACCCGAGTCCACATCATACCGTCATTATTCAAAATTACGCCATAACAAATCAAGGCATTACAACCGGCACTCTGATGTACCACCGGCGAAACGATTCAAAATCTTCGGGTGTAAGTTGTCGGCGAAGTCTGCTTCTGATGGTTTCATGACCTTCAACGGGCTAAGGGAAGCAGAGGCATCGGTTTCAAGAGGCATCATGTGTTAGTTCGATGAACCACCGTTTCGGCTGCGCTTGGCCGGCATTTTCACCGAGTAGAAGCTTCAAATATGGAAGAAGAGTTAGGTTTTCTCAACTGCGGTATCTGTGATGGACTATATATATGAAACTGTGGGTCCCCGTCAAATAAACAGACACCAGTTTAGACTTAAAATGGGTCGGGTATTTGCGGACACGGATTAGACAAATGGGCATACTTGATTAAAATTGTATTGCACAATTCACAATTCAATTAAACAGATTTTTTGAAATGCACAGAGTTTTACAATATATATTAAAATTGAAGATTATATATTTAAAATTTGTGTATTTCAAAAATAATTAAATAATTTAAATGAATTTATATTAAATCCAAATCAATCAAATCATTATATCCAAATATTACAACTCCAATTCAAAGAACTTTTTATTAATCTAGATCCTTAATTTTGTATCGGACTCAATTATTCTACGGGTCATATCTTATGAAGGAAGCTTTCTCAATATCTATCTTTTTTGCTCATAATTCTCGAGATTTTACTTAAAGAAAACCGAGTTTCACCTCCGAACCAACCGAGGTCGGTTAACTTTGAACTGATAAAATCAGATTTTTTTTTAATGGAACCAATTTTTTTTTAGAAAAACTTAGTTTAATCAAATCGAATAAAATATCAGTTAATTTAGTATATAACCGAATTAACATATTTTTAAAAAAATTAAATAGAGGGAAAAAATTAAAAATATTAGTTAAATTGGTAACCGAATATATGGAAAAAATTAAGAGAATAAAATTTAAAAACAATGGTTAACCAATATTTTTAAAAATTTAAACTGAACTTCCAATTTCCGAAATTTTGTAAAACCAAATTTTTGTTCACCGTTAAACCCACGTTAGTTTTAAGATTTTTATTAGTATTTTATTTCCCGCTTTATCAGAATTAATTAGTCCGTAGTTTTGCCATTTGCGAACGAAATAGACTTTCACGATCAGGGATCCAAATGATGGACTCGAAAGAAGCAGGAATCCCGAGAAGAAACAATGGACACAAGTCTATATATGCAATCTATCTATCGAATATATATATAGTACTTTATTGTTACAGCAAACTTTATGGCTGCTGACTCCGGTGGGAGGAGGACCAAACTCCTTGATTAAATATTTGAACATATACTAATGTCCATGTTGGGTTCTATTGGCATTGTTGGTGTAAGACGTCGTTATTAATTAATCTAAATTAATGATAATTATTTAAATTTGAATGATTAATTAATTAAGAATTTAGATAATTTAATTGACAAAGGAATATCAATTTAAATTATCAACAAATAAAAAAATTAGAATTGAATGAAATAATAAGTTAGTGGAAAAAACAGTGAAATTTTGATAATACTGGACGTTCAATGTATAGCCTACGAATTATATTGTTCCAGACCACAACATATTGTATTGAATTGGTGTAAATATACATATGTATATAATACACACCAAACATACATATACACATGCATGGGAAAGGAAAATAACCGGACTAAACCCACCCAACCCCAACCTAGAACCCATCAACCCTTTCACTCTTTCTCTATCCCAACTTCTTCTTCATTTTTCTTCTTTCCTCCTCCACCGTTTCGAAATTCTTCCTCATTTTTACTCAAATTTGATCATTCAAAAGTGTTGAGGATTAGGAAAGATTTGTTTCCTTGTATTGGAAGATTTATACTTTGTATATGAGATACAGATTAGAGTGCTTAACGGATTGGACCGGTCCGGTCCGATCCGGAACCGGCCGGTTCCGGATCCGTTAAGCGCGGAACCGGTCCGATTCGTTAAGGAATCGGATCGGGCCCGGTTCCGATTCCAACAGGTTCCAGGCCGATCCGGTCCGGTCCGGTCCGTTTTTTTTTATTATTATTTTTCGCATTTTTTTTAAAAAAAAATTCTTAGAAAATTTTATTTATTTTTTATTTAATGTTGTAAATGTTTCCCCAATATTCATCACAAATTCAATACATTTCTTCTTCAGTTCATAATATAGAGGCATACAAATAATTGTAAAGAGATGGCAATTAAAAAATCAAAATAAAAAAATATTGTTGTTTAGCACTCTTCATAATTGATAAGTATTGTTTTTGCGTTCTCTTTTTCTTGCTCGTCATAATGGTTTACGAATTCGTCAACCGCCCCATCTCTTCTATTCTTACATTCTGCTTCAAACCAATCTTTAAGTAACGGGAGCATGCATAACGAATCAGCAGAGAGACTACTTCTGTATTCTCCAATAATTCGGCCACATGTTGAGAATGCAGATTCAGAAGCGACGCTTGAAGCTTGTACCGCATACACGTCTCTAGCCATTTTGGCTAAGATAGGGAATTGTGCCGCATTTGACTTCCACCATTGTAACACGTCGAAGTTATCTTCCGTTACAAATTGATAATTCAGATAAATTTGCAACTCAGTCGACGTGCTAGTAGAAAGTTCTTTTCCCTTAAGTTTTTTCTTGCCCAGCATCCTAAGCAAATTGATGCCCCCACCTTTAGTTTGAGCTTGGGGTTGTTCTTCAGCAGGCCTTTGTTTTGATGATTCACTTGCCTGTTGATTATAATACAACTGAAACATATTTTGGAGAGATTGCATTGTAGACGTCTTTTGATCGGCAACAACCTTCCCCAAAAATTTAGCATAATATTCAAAAAATATCTCAAATGAAGATAAACATTGACTAGGATCTAGCAATTACATAACCAGTATATGCACAATCTAACTCATCTAAAGATAAAATCCGTTTTTGCATACACCAATTATCATCAATCCAATGACAAGTGACAACAAGATATGAATCTGAATTTACATTTGTCCAAATATCGGTTGTTAAGCTAACCCTACAAGGCAAACTAGAAAGATGTTGAAACAATGTATTTCTATATTCAACAAATACGTCCATACAATTTCTTTTTAGTGTGTGCCTGGAAATATGTTTGAACATGGGTTGTATAGACGAAGTGTTGGAATCGAAGAGGGGGGTGAATGAGATTCCTTGGCTACTTTAGCTTTTTAAAATGAGTTTGCAAAAACAAAATAGTTTGCGCTTGCGGAAGCCTTACGTCAATAGATAAATAAAAGAAAATAAGAAGAGAACAAATAAATAAATGCGTAATGTAATAAAGCGGTAAATGAGACAAGAATTTGTTATAGAAGTTCGGCGGTGAATCGCCTACGTCTCCTCTTCCCGGTTAGATAACCTCCAACCGAGGTTCCACTAGAATAAATGATCTTGGCCTTGAGGGCTCCAAGTTAGCCACAACCCAACTCTTCCCGAGTTTATAAAGCTCTTCCCGAGCACACTACTCTTCACGAGTACACAAAGCTCTTCCCGAGCACAATACTCTTCACGAGTACACAAAGCTCATCTTGAGCTACCAACACTCTTCACGAGTCTTCTTGGCCTTAAGGGCTCCAAGGATAGCCACAACACATGCACCAACTTTACTTGTTGGCGACTTTACAATTTACCAACTTGCTTTGGTGTTGGAGGACCTTTACAATAAACCAACTAACACCTTCACGGTGTACTCACATGAAGACAACAAGACTCTATCAAAAGAAAACAATTACAAGCTCCAATACAACAACAATGTATGGAGTTTGCAATGCTATAATAAATTTGAATTATGCAAAGCTTTGTAGAAGTTTGTAGGCTTGTCTCTTAGCTTCAAAATGCTCCAAAGCATTCATATTTATAGTGTAGGAGGCCCCCAAGGCTCCTACTAGCCGTTGCTACACAAAAGGCTGAAATCACTCGTCGATCGCCTCAGGCGATCACCATCGCCGTGCCCCAACGGTCACCAGATACCACGCATCGCCTCAGGCGATGGGTTGATCGCCTCAGGCGATCCAGTGCACAAATCAATGTCGTAGCCTCAGCATGTCCAAAATCTTCATCGCCTCAGGCATTCAGGCCATCGCCTCAGGCATTCGGGCCATCGCCTCAGACGAACTCCCCCTGCGCGCGAGCCTCGGCGTCACTCCAGTCGATGTGCGTGGCGATGCCCCGCCTGGCTGCCATCGCCTGGGGCGATGATCACCATCGCCTGGGGCGATCCATGCCAGAATGTGTACACTCGATTTTCTTCAATTCAATCCACTTTTAATTACTTAATCTGCACACTAAGTACACACATTAGTATAACAAACACAAGTTTTGTTGATCATCAAAACTCAAAAATAAACCGGAGATAAATTAACGCTTTAAACACAACCATGCGTTTAAGGCTCAACAATCTCCTCCTTTTGATGATCACAAAACTTGATAAACTTGAATATGTAATATGCATGAAATGTGAGTAAACATAACTCCCCCTTAACAATTGCATAGCACATACAAGATTACCAAGTAAAGCATAAGGTAAACAACTCTCCCCCTCAAACCATGCATACACAAGCTCTCCCCCTCAAACTATGCATGTATTAATCTTCAAGTTTATCACAAAATTCTCTCCCTGTTTGTGATAATCAAAAAGCATAAAATTCAAATAAACATGGCACAATTATATGTTGACACATAGCCTTATTTTAACAAATTACACATATTCCTCATTAAACATGTAATATCCATAACAAGCTTAAGATTAAATCATTTAGAGGAATATAAACATGTGTTTAAGGCAATTAACAATAAATTCTAAATGTTGCAATGTGTGCATATGTTCTACCAAGAGTTCATGCACTCATGCCCAATACACAATAGAATTCTCAAACCAACATTTGATAAATTTATTAAGATCATGAAAGCATTATGTCAAAGATATAGCATCTAAACACTTATAGCATGCTTAAACACATGATATCACATAGCATATTCAATTTTGAATTTAATGCACTTACTATAGAAGGATAAGCATACATCATGCAATAGAACAATCTATATGTGCATATGCTAAGGGGTTATGCATTTTACTCCAATGAATATTGAGCTTCATATTTATTGGTCACAATTAATTTGTGCCAATTAAATTTTGAATTGCTCTTTTTAAAATGTATAAAATAAATTTTACCTCCGATGACAAGAGTGCGTTCTTGTCATTGATCCTATGCCTCGCGCCTCTTCTATAGTGGTGAATAATACAAACTCCTCATTTGAGTTGCTTGTGCCTTCATCCTCCATCTCATTGTTATCCCTACAAAACAAATTTACAATAGGAGGATCTTTGATACCCATTTGATTTTTGGGTCCTAGAGGGTTAGCTTTCATTGGCACCTTTAGAATCCATTTCCACCTCTTGTTAGGTTGGTATTGGATTCTAGCAAACCTACATTTGTTCTTTGTATGCCCATTTTTACAACAATAGTTGCAAGTAGGAGAATCATGCTTGGCTTTAGCTAACATGCTTGAAAATGATTTTGATTTGCTTGAAAAGCCTAACCCGGCTTTATCAAAGCTACAACGTTGCAAGCCAAGCAACTCATTCATCTTTAGACTACTTTCACTAAATTTGCAAAAAGATATTTTTAAAGAATCTAATTCATTTTTCAATGAATTATTTTCTTCATCTTTCTTAGCAACCTCAAGTTTGAGTAATTTGTTACTCATCTTGGTTTTGCCAAGAACATCTATAAGCTCATGATAAGAATCTAATAATTCATAAAACGAAGGTACCTCATCATTGCTTTCATATCCTTCATCATTTATGTCATCTTTGACCATAAGACAAAGGTTGGTTTCTTCTTCATCGGAGTCACTATCACTCCATGTGGCTATAAGGGCCTTCTTCTTGCCTTTATCTTCATTCTTTCTTCCTAGGACACTTGTTAGCATAATGACCTTTTTCTTGACAATTATAACAAGTTACCTCGTGTTTTGATTCTTGTTTGATAGCACCGGAGGCCTTTGACTTGTTATGCTTGTTGAAAAATTTCTTGAACTTCCTTGTGAACAAGATCATCTCTTCATCCTCATCATCATCTTCATCCTCGGATTGATCTTTTCTCCCGACCAAGGCGATCCCCTTTCTCATAGATCTATCATCCACCTTTATTCCTTTACTTGTTGAAACTTCAAGCTCATGGGTCATCAATGTGCCATGAAGTTCATCAAGGTCATATGATGCACTTTCTCCTTTGTTTGACTCGATGAAGCCGTCCTCTTTGCAACCCATTCTTTTGGCAAGGCTCTAAGTGCTCTCCTCCATATTTGTTTTGGAGGATACTTCTCTCCAAGTTGGGCAAGCTCGTTTATGATTTGGGTGAGCCTCCTAAACATCGAATAAACCTCTTCTCCGGACTCCATCTCAAATGTCTCATATTTGAGTTGTAGTAGGTCTATATTTGTCTCTTTCACTTGGTTGGTTCCTTCATGACAAATTTGCAATTTGTACCATATCTCCTTTGCGGTTGTACTCCTTCATATCTAAAGCACAATGTAAAATATTAATAGCTTTAGCATTTTGAGATATTAAAATCATGTCCGCTCTTGTGAAGTCTTTCATTTCTTTGGGAACACTTATTCCCCCAACTTCCTTTAGAGGAATGTGTGGACCTTTCAATAATTTTCCATAGATCATAATCTACGGATTGGATGTATAGGGAAATTCTATTCTTCCAATAACCGTAGTTATCACCCGTGAAAAGCGGAGGCCTATTTGTCGATTGACCTTGAGCAAACTCATTTGCTAGATTAGCCATATAAAAATTTTGATTTAAAAACAAAAATCAAATGGCTCTGATACCAATTATTGGAATCGAAGAGGGGGGGTGAATGAGATTCCTTGGCTACTTTAGCTTTTTAAAATGAGTTTACAAAAACAAAATAGTTTGCGCTTGCGGAAGCCTTACGTCAATCGATAAATAAAAGAAAATAAGAAGAGAACAAATAAATAAATGCGTAATGTAATAAAGCGGTAAATGAGACAAGAATTTGTTATAGAAGTTCGGCGGTGAATCACATACGTCTCCTCTTCCCGGTTAGATAACCTCCAACCGAGGTTCCACTCGAATAAATGATCTTGGCCTTGAGGGCTCCAAGTTAGCCACAACCCAACTCTTCCCGAGTTTATAAAGCTCTTCCCAAGCACACTACTCTTCACGAGTACACAAAGCTCTTCCCGAGCACAATACTCTTCACGAGTACACAAAGCTCTTCACGAGCTACTGACACTCTTCACGAGTCTTCTTGGCCTTAAGGGCTCCAAGGATAGCCACAACACATACACCAACTTTACTTGTTGGCGACTTTACAATTTACCAACTTGCTTTGGTGTTGGAGGACCTTTACAATAAACCAACTAACACCTTCACGGTGTACTCACATGAAGACAACAAGACTCTATCAAAAGAAAACAATTACAAGCTCCAATACAACAACAATGTATGGAGTTTGCAATGCTATAATAAATTTGAATTATGCAAAGCTTTGTAGAAGTTTGTAGGCTTGTTTCTTAGCTTCAAAATGCTCCAAAGCATCCATATTTATAGTGTAGGAGGCCCCCAAGGCTCTTACTAGCCGTTGCTACACAAAAGGCTAAAATCACTCGTCGATCGCCTCAGCCATCGCCTCAGCCGTGCCCCAACGGTCACCAGATACACGCATCGCCTCAGGCGATGTGTCGATCGCCTCAGGCGATCCAGTGCACAAATCAATGTCGTAGGCTCAGCATGTCCAAAATCTTCATCGCCTCAAACGATGCACACATCGCCTCAGGCGTTCGGGCCATCGCCTCGGGCGAACTCCCCCTGCGCGCGAGCCTCGGCATCGCTCCAGTCGATGTGCGTGGCGATGCCCTGACTGGCTGCCATCGCCTGGGGCGATGATCACCATCGCCTGGGGCGATCCATGCCAGAGTGTGCACACTCGATTTTCTTCAATTCAATCCACTTTTAATCACTTAATCTGCACACTAAGTACATACATCAGTATAACAAACACAAGTTTTGTTGATCATCAAAACTCAAAAATAAACCGGAGATAAATTAACGCTTTAAACACAACCATGCGTTTAAGGCTCAACACGAAGCAAATTCAATAAAACCAGCATGTTCAGCTTGTATAAAAGGTAGTTCACATCTAATCACATATCTAACAAGTGACCTACGGTTAATTTCAGCAGTTAAAATAAAATTAGTGCCAGTGAGAACATTAATTTGTGCTTGTGTTGCTTCTCGACCTAATGGTTGTAATGTTGTCTCATCAAAATTATGTTTTTTTACTAAGTGTTTTTTAAATGTTCCAGTGCCTCCACTGGAACCACCAGCTTTATATGAATATTGCGTTTTACATAATTTACATATTGCAACAGATTCATTAGTACCTTCTTTTTGAGCGAGCTCAAAGTGATCACATATCTTACTTCTTTTGGCACGAGTCGGTTGTCTACTCGCTGCTGTAGTGGCTCCGGATGACTCCACTTGTTGTCTCTCTTGGGCTTGGGCAGCAGGAGGTTCGACAGGTTGTTGCGGTTCGACATTCATAGAGGAACCACCAACATTGAGGTCAGTAAAAAAATCATAACTTTCATTTAACTCAGGTATTGGTACAGGCAAATTCATTGCCGAAGATGAACTCAGTGATAGACGACCCGGGACGAGACCCCGACTACGACCCCGGCTACGACCAGCGCCGCTGCTAGATGAAGATGTCATTATTATATATAAATTGTAGATAGCACAATTGAGAGGAAAATATGAGATTGAAGTATAGAATTGTGAGAAGAATGAATCGTGAGAAGAATGAATTGTGAGGAGAAGAATGAAAAAAATTCACATATTTATAGATTTCAAAAAAAAAAATTAAAATTAAAAAATAAAATAAAATGAACGTTGGCAACGGCTATAAAACCGTTGCCATGCTGAATAAAAAATAAATTTTTTATTTTTTTATTTTTTTTAAAATCTAACCGGTTTCGGTTCCGGTTTCGGAACCGGTTCCAAACCGGTAGCACCGAAACCGGTGGTGCTACCGGTTTGGATTAAAGAAACCGCCCCGAACCGGTTTGATACCGGTTTCGAGGCGGACCGGAACCGGTTAGTCCGGTTTCGGTTTCGGACCGGGTCCGGATCGACCCGGTCCGATAAGCACCCCTAATACAGATTAATGTAGTAATATTATAGAATGGAGTTGATACTTTTTTCCTTTTGTAAATGTTATTCTCTTCTATAAAAGACTCGATGTAATTCGATTATGATCAAGGAAGATTACATTGATTCACTTCCATATGGCATCAGAGCCTAAATAATTTATCTCCATCTTCTGCAGTTTTTTTTCCTCTCGATCAACCATGTTTGAATATTCTTCTGTATCCACCATGACCCAATCCAATAGTCACCCTCAGATATCCAACTCCGACACATTCAGTCCAGATCACCATTATGCGTCTTAATGGTGACAATTTCTTAAGATGGTCCCAATCCATGCGGATGTATGTCAGAGGGCGGGAAAATTGGATATCTTACAGGGGATAAGAAGATGCCATCACTTGAACTACATGACTGAAGATATTAGCTCCAACTACAGATGTTACTCCACAGCCAAAGAACTCTGGGACAATGTAAATCAGATGTACTCTGATTTAGAAAATCAATCCCAAGTGTATGAATTGACTATAAAAACTTGGTGAGATCTGACAAGGGGATGACTCATTCACCAAGTATTTCAATTCTCTAAAGTCTTTTTGGCAAGACTTGGATCTGTTCAATGCTTACGAATGGAAATCCCTCCACGATGAGAAATATCACACAAAAACTGTTGCGGCACATCGTATATACAAATTCCTTGATGGACTTCAAGAGGAATTTGACGAAGTTCAAGGATGGATCATTGGCAAGAATCCCCTGCCTCTGATTAGTGAAGTTTTCGTTGAAGTCCAGGGAGGAGAGCCGGAGACATGTTATGTTGAGAAAAAAGATTACTAATGGGCCCACTGAAGGTTCTGCTCTTGCCACTGCCAACAAAACCAACGTCGTTCCACGAAAAACTGATGACAACCCACGAATCTACTGATGTTTGTGACAAACCAAATCACACACCCACTCCTACTGTTAATGAAGCTTAAGCTAGTCTTTTTAGCAAAGAGCAATTGGATCACCTCTGGACACTCTTGAAATCCAATTCATTATCTAGTACCCCTAATGTTTTTGTGGCACAAACAGGTATTGCCCTTCATGCCCATTCTTGTTATACTCCATGGATTATAGACTCTAGAGCATTCGATCATATGACTTGTCTTTCACACCTCTCTAGTTCTTATGCACCATGTTCTGGCCTTAAAAAAATTAGGATTTTCGATGGTAGTTTCGCTCCTATGGCTGGAACAGATTAGATAAAATTGTGCATAAACATAGACCTTAAATATGTGCTTCATGTTCCAAAACTAGCATGTAATCTCTTATCTGTCAGCAAACTAACAAAATACTCTAACGATCATGTGATCTTCTTTGATTCCCACTATGAGTTTCAGGACTAGAGTTCAGGGAAGAAGATTGACAGTTCTAAGATCATAGATGGATTGTACTACTTCGATGGTGGTTTCCCAAATAATCCTAGAGTTCAAGGTCTCAATAATAGTGTTAGATCTAATTCTGTTTCAGAACAAATTATGTTGCGGCATTTGAGACTAGGACATCCTAGTTTTCCGTATCTTAAACACTTGTTTCCTATTTTATTTAAAGGATTGGATTGTTCCTCATTCCATTGTGAAAGTTGTGCATTATCTAAAAGTCATCGTGCTACGTATCTACCAAAACCTTACAAGCCATCAAAATAAAGTTATTTAATAAATAATGATGTATGGGGACCCTCAAAAGTCACTACTACCTCAAAAACGAGATGGTTGTCACATTTATAGATGATCATACCCGATTGTGTTGGGTATACTTGATGCATGACAAATCCCATGTTGAAATACTTTCTAAAAAATTTAACATCGTGGTGGAAACACAATTTCAAACAAAAATCAGTATTTTACAATCTGTAATGAAACCGAATATTTCAATGAAAGAATGGGTTATTTTTGAAACAAAAAGGGATTCATAATCGTCAACATGTGTTGATACTCCCCAACAAAATGGCATTGCCAAACGAAAAAACAAACACTTGCTTGAAGTGGCTCGTGCTCTGATGATCTCTATGTACGTTCCAAATACTTATGGGGCAAAGCTATTCTAACTGCATGCTATCTAATCAATAGAATGCCTACTCGTTTTTTATCATACAATACACCTTTAAAATGTTTTCAAACATTTTCCCTTATTCAAAGCTTTACTCTGACATACCATTCAATGTGTTTGGATGTATTACCTTCGTTCGGATACCCAACAACCCTTACTCTAAAATTGATCCCCGAGCTGAAAAATGTGTCTTCATTGGGTATGCATAAAATAAAAAGGGGTGTAAGTGTTATAACCCATACACAAAAAAAGACTTATGTTAGCATCTATGTCTCATTCTTCGAACATCATCCCTATTTTTCACCACCTTTTCTTCAAGAGGAGAATAAAGATGATATGAAAGAAAATCTTATTCCTATATTGCCACAAATTATTGTACAGGAGGAGTAACAATACAACCGAGCCATGAACCTTCATACGATCACATGGACATAATCCAACAACTGAGTATAGTTCAACCTATTATTCTTGGCACTAATGAATCTTAACATCTGGAAATTCTTAACACCAAAATACCACAGGTAACTCTATTCCTAATTCTTCCCTGAATCTTGTTCAAGAATCATCAGACCTTGAAATTCTGTAGCCCTTAGGAAAGGAACCCGAGTGAGAACAAATAATTCACAATACCTATTTTTTAATATCGAAAATAATTTTATATTAAATTCATAAAAATTACTCTGACAACAATAATAATAATATTTAATTAATTAAATATAATTTTCATTTAAAATCTATTAAATGTGTAAAACTCTATTCATAATGTCGTCATATAATATTATCACCAGCATATAATAATATTTAGAGGAAATTACAAGAAAGTACCATTTTTTAAAACATCTTTCAACTAAACACCCTAAAAAATCTTCTTTCAACTAAATACATCTTTTAGAAAATTTATTTCAAATAAGTCTATTTTATCAAACCCTAATATAATTAGTCCATTAATTATGATTAAAATACCATTGCTCTACACCTTCATCCCCAAGCCTTTGCCTCATTTCCACCATCGCGTTGCCCTCTGAAGCTTCTGATTTGTTTCTGATTTTTATTTTCCGCAATTCTGCAAAGGATTCTTCGAACAAATTGAGACAATTTCATTTGGAATCACTTTATTAGGTTGTGTTGTGTGATCGTATTTACAATTTGTGTTGTGATTGTTGTTGATTCCTTGTTCCCTCTCAGTGAATTGTTTCTAATTCTCTGGGTGTTTGCTTGAATTCTGTTTTAGCGGCTAACTTCTGATCGAATTTCAGTTGTTCTAGCCTCGCGTTCTTCGATCGCGATTTTCTAATCATTGAATTCTTTTTCGTTGAATTTTGGATTAATTTTCTTAAGTTGAACGCTCAATTTTGGGCAGAAAACGTGAATCTAAAAAAATTGAGGAAATTATTCATTTATCCTCATGCTCGTTGTTTTGAATTTCTTTCCAATTCTTGCATTCGGTTTGCATCCCCGTTGCTTATATTGTTGAATCGGTCATTTGATACAAGAATGATTTGGTGGTACAATCGCTTTATTTGATTTTGATTATTTAATTTTTACATGCACCGACTGAATCTGTCGATGCATGTAATTTCATGCACCAAACGAGTCTATCGGTGCATGTAAATTACATGCACCGATAGACTCATATGCATGGATTGATGTAGTTTTTTTTCCTGCTGTGGACTTGTTACCATCTGTGTCTATCGGTGCATGTGATTTACATGCACCGATAGAGATAACACCTGTAGAGTCTATCGATGCATCTAAATCACATGCACCGATAGACTCAAATGCATGCGTTGAGGAGGTTTTTTTTTCTGCGGTGGACTTGTATCATCTGTGTCTATCTGTGCATGTGATTTACATGCACCGATAGAAACATATGAGATAGTTTAATATGCATAATCTATCGGTGCATATTACTCATGTGATGCATGTAAAATTGAGTAACGAGATGCATGTAAAATTACTAATGCGGTGCATGTAAAATACCTCATGTGGTGCATGTAAAATTACACATGCGATGCATGTAAAATTGAGCGGTGCATGTTAAAATTGACTAATGCGGTGCATGTTAAAATCGACGGTGCATGTAAAATCATTAGTACAGTTCATCTAAAATTGAGCGGTGCATGTAAAATTTATTCACGCGGTGCATGTAAAATTTATTCACGCGGTGCATGTAAAATTACTCATATGGTGGATGTAAAATTGATCGGTGCATGTAAAAATTGACTCATGTGGTGCATGTAAAATTACTCACTCGATGCATGTGAAATTGAGTCATGCGGTGCATGTAAAATTATTATTGCGGCATGTAAAAATTATATATGCGGTGTAGAGTATTTTCGTAATATTTATCATTAGTTTGGTCATTGTATTAAAAAATGGACTTAGTTGAAAGAACTTTTTATTGGATGACTGGGCCGAAAAAACTTTTACATAATGATACCGGCCCGAAATTTTCCCTAATGTTTATCATTGGGTTCATATAATTTTTTGTGAAACGGAATTATTAGGAACTGTAGTGCCGTGCAAAGTTGGTTCTTTCACGTAAACGGTGCTGGCCCATACCAATAATTTTGTCATCAGTCAGATGTCAATTATCTTATCAAACCGTCCAATATTATATTATATTAATTGTTATATACAAGGACGGACGTTTTGGTAAGATACTTGTAACTTTATTTTTTAAAAAATTACAATTTTAGGTTCATGAGCACTCCGGTCATCCCGAGAGTTTGTCTAAATGTTGTTGCAAGTAACTCCCTGCTACGTGTTGACTGTCGCAACCCTTATCCCAACGGTGAGAAGGGGGGATATATGCCCTACCCTTCGCTCCGTGAATAGGGGTCACATTCGCTCCAGTTCACTTCATTCACTTGCCAGCATTCTCCACATCACAAGGACATTATATCTGGAATGTCATGCCAATGGGATTGACAAACGTTCCACAGATATTCCAAAGGAAGATGTATAATCTTTTCAAAGATTAATCCAGCTTCATGTTCGTGTATATTGACGACATCCTCATTGCGTCAAGAAACATGAAAGAGCATCGCACGCATCTGGAAATCTTTTCATATGTTTGTTACAAAGAAGGATTAGCACTGTCCGAAAGAAAGACAGTGATTGCTACGAGACAAATTGAGTTTCTTGGGATAGAGATTGATGAATCTGGGATCATCCTTCAAAACCACATTATTGAGAAGGTGCAATGATATCTAGATGATTTCAAGGATTTAAATCAACTTCTGGGAGTTGTTAATTTTGCCGGAATGTTAATTAATAATCTGGCAAACCACATAAAGGTGTTCAATCCATTACTCAAAAAAGACGTTAAACTTGAGTGGAATGAAGACCATCGACAAGCTGTCAAACAGCTGAAAGAAGTTTGCAGGAAACTACCGAAGCTTGCAATCCCAAACGACGAGGATGAACTGGTGTTACATACGGATGCTAGTTATCATTGGTGGGCAGCGGTTCTCATGAAAGCCACACCAGACGGAGAAATGTCATGCATATATTGTACCGATCTCTTCACATACAGTGAAGCTATCCGATGACATATCAACGAGAAAGAATTCTTTGCACTCGGAAAGGCTTTTTAAAAAATTACCATTATTTCTACTTATGAAGAAATTATTTTGAAAATAAATAATACAAGTGTTAAGTCTTTTCTAAAAAATAAAATTGTATCAAAACTAGAAAAAGCTAGAGTTTAAGATGGCAAGCTGAATGCCAATATTAAGATTATGATATTGTCATTGTCAAATATGATAAAAATATTCTTGTAGATTTCTTAACACGAGATGGATTGACACATTGCTAGCGATACCTTCACACGAGTGATGAATCTCAGGGAAAACCTGGAGATCCTGGAACAAGTCTTTGGGACTCTTTGTGTGATGACATGTTCCTAATCAAGTGTTTAATTATCACACATTGATTATTTAATTGTAAACAACAGAAGATTATTTAAATATTCTGCCAACAAATAGCTCTAAAATTTTATGCATGACCTCCCCGCACGAGTGACATAGCAAAAAAAAAATAAAGCACCATAACAATATCTCCAGTACAGAAAGTAAATACATAATATCATAGCATGCATCCAGCACATCCGTACTAAAAATATTTACATCATACCATAGCATGCACAATAAGTCTCCAGCACACATGTCATACTTAAAAAATTTACATAATACCATCAATGGTAAAGAAACATCAAATATCCACACATAATCAAGACTGGAAGGAAATAAACTTCATTTACATGGTCTCATCCGTTAGGATATTATTAACGATTTATAAATATTATTATAATATTTTCAGAATAAACCTAAGATCTGATAGCAATTTTCAAGAGGGTCGGTGATTGCACAGAAAATAATTCATCAGGAGTAATTTGATCCAACAAAAGTCATATTTTAATTTAAAGTTTAAATTTGGGACAACATTGAATAAATGTTTTTCATATTTTGGCTCTTAGTGCACTATTATTTAGGGGTGGGAATCGGGACGGGTTTCGGGTATTCGGGATATTCGGGTTTGGGTAATCGGGTATCCGGATTACTAAAGGCATACCCGAACCCGAATATGTCGGGTACCCGAAATTCGGGTTTCGGGTACCCGAAATCGGGTTCGGGTACCTGAATTCGGGTACCCGAACCTTGAATTTTTATTTTTTTTAAATTTTTTTTAAAGAAACGCTCTTTAGATTTAAACCTAAAAAAAATATTTTTTTATTTTTAATAGGAAATCGGGTTCGGGTACCCGAACCCGAACAACTTTCTCTCAAACCCCTAAGATCTGATATGCCAGATCTAATTGAATTGTTGTTTTGCAATATGTATTATCTTGTAATAAACCCTTCATTTAATGCAAATTTTAATCTTTTTTTAATCTTATTACGTATACTATGTATATAATCGTAAGAACTACAATTGAAATATTTATTATAGTTTTGATTAGACTGAGCTTATTACAAAATAATTTAAAAAATGATATTGATCAAACATATTTTTTATTTTGTGACATTTTTTTAAAATTAAATGACCATCAAGCATAAAAAAAAAAAAAACAAGGGTCAAACAAAGATCAAAAATTAAAAAGAAATCGATACATGAATACATATGAATTCAGAGTAAAAGGTACTGGAAACCTTAAAAATAACTTGATTCGCATATCATTGTTTTAGTTTTGAAAGATATTAGTTAGAATCGAGGATTATATTCTTATTTTTGTAAAAGACCATTGTAATATAATTAAGGGTTTTAAAATTATAATCGAAATATTGGATGAATGACAAAAATGGCATTTATTTATGTATTATATAATCAAATAAACATTTGTTTTTTTTTTTTATATATTTGATAGTGGTTTTAGGTAAGCATCACTTTCTAGGGTTACATCACAAGAATTCATTTGTAATTGATATTTTTTTAACTTACATGGACGTTTATCTACAAATTATTGATTTCTCATTATTGAAATTATCAGTCTTTGACTTTAGGGTACTCTCGATCTAGATCACATAAGTCCGATGCGCGAGCGGATGCGGATGCACGAGTGCGTCATGTTTCAAAAAAATTGAGTGCGGGTGCGCCTTAATGCGCCTATTAAAAATTAATAAATAAATATATATATACATGCACACTGATGAAATGAAGTTAAACATACATAATATACATCATATTTAACAAACTCACATCATTATTATATTATTTACAAATTTACAATATGAAGTTCTTAACAACTTTTGTATTTGCAGCTTTATCATTCTTAAAAAGCATTAAAATTAGATTTTATTGAAGAATCTAGCATTTGTAGCTTTGCAAAAATGTTATAGCCAGTAATACAACGTAATTTGAATCTTGTATTTGATCGTTCGTCTAGTAAGGATTCTCCAAAAAATATATTGTAGAAAAAGAAATGAAGTATTAAAGTTTTATTTTATTTTAATATATAAAATAACGAATTTGAAAAATGAAAGCAAATTGTTCATATTTATTTCAACATGTTTGGTAATAATATGAATTTATTAAAAATGACTCATATTATTTTCGGAGACTTATATTATTACCTTATGAAATGATTAATATAACATTTAAATTAACTCAATAAAAATAAAAGTTTTATTTATAAAGTTCATTCAATTAATTTTCATGCAAAAAAGTAAGATATCAACATTATTATTATTTACTCCGCAAAAATGTTACAAAATCATAGATTTATCATACTTTCTTTTATCACATATTTTAATCTTTCATATGTTATCATGTCTTTTCATGATTCATTATCTATCTATTTACCATATAATATAATTTTCTTACCAACCCGAAATACCTAGAAACCATAAAAATCATCTAAACCCAAAATCGGAGAATTTTTTTTTATAATACAAAAAAAACAAATCGGAGAATTAAGGAGGATTAACAAGACTTAGTAACTTAGTGCGCGACTTAGTAAATCTTAGTGCGCGAATTAGGAATTCTTAGTGCGCGAATTATAAAATCTTAGTGCGCGAATTATAAAATCTTAGTGCGCGAACTAGAAATTCTTAAAGCGCGAACTAGAAATTCTTAAGTCACCTTAATGCAGCGCCCGCGCACCCAGTTCGCCAATTCGCGGCCGGAGCGCCAGTGCATGGAGGAGGGTATGAGGATTATGTGACTTAGCTCTCGATTAACTACAAATAAACCATGAACCTAAATCTATTAAAAATTACTTTTAATTAATTAAACACACATTTATAATAAAAATAGATTTTTATTTAACTTTTCATAATTAATGTAATTACTTAACATAAATAGAAGTTGTCATATATGAAAGTCGACATTTGATATGTCAACTTCCATATATATATATATATATATATATATATATATATATATATATATATATATATATGGCGACTTCCATATTAAAAATAAAAAAATTATACTGAATTGGTCATCTCAGGCGACGACTTCAATAAAAGAATTATAAAAAAATTTAAGTTATTTTGATAAATACATTTTTTTTTCAGGTCAAATAACTAAAAAATCCTATATATATATACCAAAATTTAAACTTTTTTATTGTGTTACATTTTAGATTACTTGTCAAAAAAGTAGGAGCAATTATCCTTGGATTTAAAACAAAAATCAATGAATTAATGGCTTGATCAATTATTGAATGTGGGAATACTCACACACTGGGAAGATCGTCATGTGCATAAAGTTGCACATAATTAATCATATGAATGAGAATGTGGTGCGCCAAGAAAATGACTTGTACGAGCTTCAGATCTAGCCTGTCCGGCAAAATATCATTCTTTTTTGGGAGTGACTCAAACTTCGAGTTTAGCCTGCTTGAAAAATCAAATATTTTTACGGATCATCTTAGAAATCAATGATAGTAAAAAAATGAAACATATATTTATAAAGTCAAAATATTATATTATATTTGATATACGTCTTTAAAAAGGCTCATAGAAAATCGACATTGGCTTCCTTTTTACTCTTCAAATTTCTCTCTCACCTCACACTCGGAAACACCAATAAACCTTAATTCTAAAATAACATATGTTTGCAGAATCTTATTGATTACCAAACCAAACCTGATTGATTCTCATGAGATTATATTAAGGTTTTGTTAACTTGAGAGGTTTTCAAAAAATTGTGCCAAATTTCAATCCAACCACACATCAGAGAAAAAGGAAACAAGATTGGGCCTTTCTTCCATTCATCTGTCACTGTTCTAAAAATGGAAGCTCATGAGATTTAGCCAAGTTTGATCGCCTTTTTCAGAGATTTAATACTATAAAATACCAACTTCTTACAGAGAAAAAGTTGAAGTCTTTTCCATTTTTCATGTGCTACTTCAGCAACCAGTCACGGAGTTAACAAAGCCACAGATTCCAGGTTTGCCGATCTTTAGTTGTAAAAACTCTGAATTTTGCTGTGTTTTTTTTCCTCAATTTTGAACATTTATTGGTGATTGGTGATTTGTGAACTATTTCTTGAAATATTTTACAGTTATACAGAATCTTGTGTGAAAATTTAGTGAATGGATTGATTGATTGCACATGCTGAGGAACAGATCAAGAATAGTGACCTCCAAACAAGCTTTAATGGCTGACCAAAAATCATTCCCTTCTCTAGATACCAAAAATATCATCAGAAAAGCACCGTCTCCAAGATTTTTTAATGGGCTTTTATCAAAAATCGTCTCAGATTCAGAAGATACTGTAATTAGTCAAAATTCGATTCTTGACCCCCAGAATTCACCCAATTTTTCGAATCCATTTTTGTCAGACAAAAACTTGTCAAGAACTCCATCACCATCCCGTGAAATCATCACCAAAGGTTCTGGAATTAAACTAGAGCCAGAAGCCATAGGTCTTGCCTTGATTGACTCGATAAATGAACAAAAAACTGATGAAACAATCTCCAAACCAGTGACCAGAATGGTAGTATTTGGGGCAAAGCTTAAAGTTCAAATTCCCAGCATAAATTCCTCACCGGAATCGCCTAATTCTCTGGGTGATTTCGGAATCAAGACTCGGGATTCTCAGGTGTCTAGCCCATTTTCTGCCACCCCTATGAGGGAATTCTCAAGGCAGCTTTCTTTGAGAGAAATGGAGATGTGTGAGGATTATACTTGTGTGACCACTCATGGACCTAATCCAAAAACAACTCATATATTTGATGATTGCATTGTGGAGGGCTGCTGTGATAATGATCCTGAATTGATTGATCCCAAGAAAATGGAAAATGGCTTTGAAAGCAGTGTTTCAGAATCTGAATTTGTTCTCTTGAACAGGGCAAAGATGATCAAACAAACAGGTCAGTCCCCTCGAAAGTTTATTGAATAATTGATTTCACGCTAAGGTGCATGTACTCTCACATGAAATTTATTTTGAAATACTTGACAACAAGGATCAAATGGCGCGATGTGTTACTACAATATTCGTGGTAACATGGGATGCGCATTGGTGGTTACTGACTTTCTTGATGGTTCGTTGCTCTGCAAGAATACGAGCTGCATTAGACTAAGTGATCACTAGTGATAACAAAGTA
The DNA here is from genome assembly GCA_907163345.1 of Haberlea rhodopensis. Lineage (NCBI taxonomy): Eukaryota > Viridiplantae > Streptophyta > Magnoliopsida > Lamiales > Gesneriaceae > Haberlea > Haberlea rhodopensis. The sequence goes on along the minus strand of CAJQUN010000131.1, from coordinate 106,030 downwards.
TAAGTGCGTGCTGTATTATATGGAAAAATTTAGGTCCCAGCCCCAATATTTGCTTCCACATTTGAGATATATTGCTTGTTATTAATTTTTTTTCTAAAAATACAATCTCTCAGGTGAGACTAAGATTTTGTAGCCATGGAAGAAGTTGTCAAGAAGGAATGAAAAATGCAGAGATGGATGATATAGTTTGTAGCACACTCTTTATATATATATATATATATATATATATTTATTTATTTATATGAAGGAGCTTCGACATTTTCAATGTTTTTATCTTTTTCATGTCAAGAGATAAAATTATCCATAAAGGATTGGTAGGTGTGAGTATGACGCAACACATGACCACCTATAAACAATTCCTCAGTAATAACAAATCTCACATATATATTTTTCCAAAATGTAAAATTTGCTGTCCTACAAAAATTTACGAGTGGCCATGGATTGCTATTTTTAAATGAATCTGACCTTTCTCTGTTTTTGCTGTCTTCTTGAAGTTTTGTTGTTTTTTTTAGACAGCAAATATGACGGTGATATCAAATCGTACAAGAACTACATACAGCTAAGAAAATTAACAAAAAGCAAGGTCCTATGAAACAAGTTATGTAAACAGACTAAATCAAACTGATATCCAGATAAAAGATTCAACGTCTTCAGATACACAAAAGACTCAATACAAGACACAATTGAAGGAACAGAACAACTTCATACACATGGATACAAAGATTAGCAATACTATAGGTGCTGGCACTGTGGTCTTCAGCCGATTCTCTGAGAAAAAACTGCCAAAATAATATGGGGGAGAAATACGTGTTAAGCCCAAAAATGTAAAACAGCGAGGAAAATTATATAAACTGTAACATTGTTGAAACGATTACCTGTGAACAACGGAGTATGATCCTCAATTCCCTATGACAAATGGAACTTTGGAATGAAAAGGAACCGGGATAACTCATTTTCAACAAAGATAAATAGGAGAAAGCTTATAGAATCGAAATCTAGATCAAGCCTAAGCACATGCTACAAGTACAAAGATAAACTCATCCCTACTTCCCTCACCTTTTTTTCTTTAAAAAAACCAGAAAAGACGGTGAAGGGGAGAAGACATCTTTGCAAAACAAAGATACAGAAGTTGAGAATCTAATTCACTTAAAACAGAACAAGCGAGAAGGATATAGACACAAGAAAGATGATCTATTGACCTTGGAATTTGGATGAAGGGAAATATCAAAAGATACTCATGCGGGCTGAGAAGAAAAACATTGCCTAGAGTTGCAGGTAAGAAAGATGTAAACTAAATCATGGTTTATCCTAAGAGAAAGACTCTCAATCTGTTGGCATCCAACAACATGCAGTCTCCTCCAAGTTCTACATATATTCGGTTGAAAAGCAAATACGCAGCTGAGTTAATTCTATTCATTACTTGTCTACCCCAGCTTGAAATATCTAAAATCCTGCCCTAAGCTTAAAAAATCTTGCCTCTCCCATATCAATATTTGAGCAATCAAACCGCATTCAACATCAACCTCAAGAGATATCTAGAAAACATTGACCAATCAACCATCATTTTCTCTTGCACAGCCACAGCCATCACTACCTCGACGTTTCGAAACACTAGAACTAAAAAGTTATTCCATCAACTGGTTTTATTTTTTTAACATAAATACACCACTCCACAAAGTACGAAATTTATTTATCTACAAAAGCACAAACTGCCCCCAAAAACTTCTTCATTCATCAGAGATATCAAGATTAAGAATGCGACGAAGTGTCAAAGTCGCAGAATCCGAAGGTTCACAGAAATTGCTGAGGAAGGGGTTCCGTTCCCTTGTTGGAGAAGCAGGTGCAGATTTTGCTACAGGGCGCAAATCGGTGTTGGAGGCTGAGGAAGGCAAGTCAAGGGAGATGGTTCTTTTGGGGGGTAGTGAAAACTTAGGCATGGGTAAAGAACTTGGGGGAGGTGAATTGGAATATGCTGGTCCAGCCCAACGCTCAGAGAAATGCAATTGATCTCCAAATGACTGATCCTCATTTTCAAACTCAATCTTTATTGGAATAGGAATCGAGCTGCTTTTTGCATCACTTTTGGAGTTCTTTTGCTTATAATTAACAGATGAAGATGGGGTTCTATGTGAAAATGAAGCAGAAAATGCCTTATTGATAAATGGAATCATTGAGCAAGATCTCAATGGTTTTCGAAGTGACCCAGTATCTGAATGGAATGTCAGGCAATTGATGCCACGAAAACCACTAGAAGGCGGAGATCCATACAACCCAAATTTAGGAGGAGTGCGACTACGTTTTCTACAATCCTGATGCTGATTTCTTTGTTGAGAAACTACCAGAGTCTCCATTGAATTTAATAATCCACTGAGTTTACTCAACCTATTTCTCGTTTGTTAAGTATATCTAATTTTAAACAAAACAAACTCACAGATCTAAGCAAATCAGTAGGCGAGAACACTAAACCTCAGAACACATAAAGCAACCAAAATTTTAGATCTTCTCCATAACCACCAGAATCTAAGCAGATCAACACTCGTATCATCAGACCCTACACATACTTCGAACATAAATGAATCTAAATTCACCACCACAACAGCAACCCAACGCTTTACTGTCCTCAGATCTAGCCATACAAATCAAAAACAAAAATAATTAAAAAAAAGTCACAACAGCGAAAGGAAAGACAAAAACACAAAAGTATGAATCAACCATACACAAACAAAACGTCAAAAATTATGAACTTACCTGATTCTGTGAGTGATTAAAACAATGTTACGGAGGTGAGAGCTGTAGTAAGATCAGGTGAAGTATCAGGGTCAGATTTTTTCTCTCTAAGCATAGTCTTTGGAACAAGCGTGTAATATTTTCATTTGTACTTTGCTGGGGAAGCATATAAATCTCCGGATCCGAAATGGTCTCACAAGTGTATTTAAATCTCCTCATAGGCACGGGGCACACCTTGGTAGATATGACCGCGGTTTATTATGACCGCGGTTTTTAATAAACCGCAGCCTAGCTCGGACCCATAATCAGATCAACGGAACGGTTATCCATTGACACTGTTCGGTTCGACGGGTCCGAATCATAACCGGCTCATCACTGTACGGGCTGATTACGGTTCATGGTTCAAAAACCCGTGGAACCGTCGGTTCCAACCGACGGTTCCACGGTTTTTACTTTTTTTTTATATAAATTCGAAGCACTGACGTTTCCACGGTTTTTACTCTTTTTTTTAAATTCGAAGCCAACGGCTGAGATAATGTGTCCGTTGAAAGCAACGGCATAGATTTTCTGCCGGTTGGTTGCGTGGCGCGTAAATTTTTTTTTTTTAACGGACGGCCATGATCTCCTATCCGTCGTAGATCAACGGTTAGGGTCTCCAGACCGTTGAGAAGGTTGAACAAGCGGTTCGTAACCGACGGTTCAACCGTAATTTTTTTTTAAAATTTTAAAAAATCGATGGCTAGGATTTTGTGACCGTTATAGATCGACTGTTAGGATTAAGTGACCCTTATTTTTCATGCCTATAAATATCATACACACCTATTTTATTTTTCATCAATCTTATCACAAAGTTTTCGATACATCATTTACTTGTATTTTTTCGAATTACTCAATGGAAGGTCTTAGTGATCCACGTAAAGGCAAATGCAAGTTGACATACCCCGAACGGGCCGAACCCGATGTTGTTATTGATATTGATGATATTGAATTCACTGACGATGATCATTTTACTACACATGATACCCAAGAAGTGCAAGAAGTGCGCAAACAAAGGTAAGATATATGCCTCAACTTAAATCATCAATTTTTACTAACATTTTGAGAAGGCGACTCTTCCATCCGGAGAGATGTGCGCCAAGTGCAAATATTGTACCGGTGTGTATAAGTTTCACAGTGGTGGTGGCTATGGATCTTTGAAGAGTCATATCGAAACGAAGCATACAATGGAGTTTGGTAATGATTCTTCTCAAACTCAACTGTCTAGATTTCATTCCTCGGGTGAATACCGACTCTCCACTTTTCAAATACACTTATGCACAATTAAGAGAATCGTTGGCAAATTTATCTCTGTGGAACATCTTTCTTTTAGTATTGCATATAGATTTGATTTTGAAGATCTATGTCATGAATCTCTACAACCTGCTGCTAAACGTATTCCTAGGACCACAGTCACACGAACACTTAAAAAATTGCTTCGTCAAAAAAAGAAAGAATTAGTTACATTATTTAGTAATTTGACGAATAAAGTTTCTATATGCTCTGATATTTGGAGTGATAATTGGCAAACTAATTCGTACATGAGTATTACTTGTCATTTGATAGATAATTCATGGTCAACTCAAAAAATGTTGCTTGCATTTCGAGTGTTCAATGAAGCACACACCGTACATAATATTTTTCAATTGATTTGTGTAATTTTAGAAGAATATGGTTTAACTTCCAAAGTTTTTTCTGTGTCATTTGATAATGCTAGTTCAAACACATTGAGTACTGAAGATCTTAAACGTGTTTGTCAACCCGCTATTCGTGGTTTATTTTTTCATATTCGATTTATTTGCCATATTTTGAACTTATGTGTGGAAGATGGATTAAGATCGTTAGATAATCATATTTAACCAATTAAAATGGCTTATCTTATTCGTGGTCCCATCCGAGTTTGATGAAACAATGGGGTAAGTTTTGCAAAGTTAATGACATGCGACCTAGAAAATTTTCACGAGATATACCCACACGTTGGAACTCAACATTTAAATTGTTAAATGATTAATATGAATATAGAGAGTTATTGTGTTCATTTTTTGCACAACATGGTGGAAACTCTAATATTTATGTATTTTCGCACCAATGGAATGTAAATGTATCTGTGAATTGAACAATTATCTGGAGTTTATTATCTCATTTAGTTTTGATGAACTGTTGTAATGTGACACATACCTTAAATGAAAATTTCTCTAATTATCTGGAGTTTATTACCTCATTTAATTTTGATGAACTGTTGTAATGTGGCACTTATCTAAAATGAAAATTTCTCTAATTATCTGTTAACATCTTATGTGGTAGCAATGAAGGTTAAATGGGAAAAATATTTTTATAACATTCCTAAACTTTTCTAGTTGCTTTTGCTTTAGATCCTCAACTTAAATTATAGATGTTTTGCATTAGTGATGTATTATGAGGCATTATCCCCCCCGTATGATATTTTCCCAATTGAATCTTCTATGATAGTAAATCGTGTTAGAAATTATTTGCATGAGATTTATAGAGAATATAGTTTAAAATATGGTGTATAAGAAAACGAATCACAACTACAAATTAGTGCTCCAAGTCATTCTAGCGGTATTAAACTCACAAATACACAACTTTTGTTAAAATAACGCACTAAACGTCCCAGAGGATCATCAAGTTCCAGTCAGGAACATGAGAATTATTTTACGACTCTTTTTGATTTCAGTGAAGCAGATAGCGAGAATCAATTTGATATCTTGCGGTGGTGGTCACAAAATACACAAATTTTCCCGATTTTATCCATCATGGCAAAGGAAATCTTAGCTTGCCCCGTGTCAACCGTTGCTGTGGAACAAACTTTTAGCACAGGGGGAAATATTTTGGATGTAAGACGATAAAAAATGAATCCAGATTCTTTAGAGTCCCAAGCACTAATGGACGATTGGGTGAGGGCGGCAAAACGAAAACAAGGAATGGAATCAAGCTCGGACCAAGATGAATTTGATACCAACGCAACTACTACTACGGGGACAGGTAACAAAAGTGATTGAGCTACGCCACTTCCAAAGGTAAGAAGGGTTAAAAGGTAAGAGAACTACGTGTGCTTTGATTCCTCTACACCAAAGAGGATATGTACGCAACTTAAAAAGTTCAAGTCCTCCCATCCCCCTTACATTTCCTTTGTTCTTTTTTATGATTTTTATAGTAATTTTTAATTTGTTTTAAATAAAATTTTAATTTAAAAAACATAAGGGTCGAACCATAACCATAACCGGTGATTAACCGTAACCATAATCGTAACCGGCGGTTCACGAACCGTAACCAGAACTGTCTACGAAGGTCAAGGTTAAGGATCGAGCTCTTTTAACCGTCGAACCGGCGGTTCACGAACCGTGGTTATGTCTAAACCTTGGTGGAAGTGGAAGTGTCCGATTACAAAATTCGCCCGTGATCTGGCTGTAATTACGGCATAACTTCGTAACGGTATTTTTTTTTCTCTTGCCATCTTCTACTACATTATCAGCATCACACTTTTTCCCCCTTATTGGATCTGTTTCCCAATACATAATCTATCTTTTTATATTTTAATTATCTCATGCAAATCAACACTTTTTTTTATTTTTTACCAAGAGAAAGATGAGTTAAAGTAAGAGGGTTTATCCATTCTTAGGGATGAGAATGGGACGGGTCCAGACCCAGACCCGCATTGAACCCGCCCCGCCGTGGCAGGTCTGGACCCGCTTCAACCGGGTTTGAAAGCGGGGCGGGGCGGGTTGGGGCGGGTCCTGGGATTGGCCGAACCTGTCCCGTACCCGCCCCGCAATACATTTTTAATTTTTTTAAAAAAAATATGATATTGATTATACATTTTGCTTCTTTAATTGAACAATAAAGTGTCATTATTTAATTTTATATCAAAATTCATGTGTTCATGTTAAAGAAGTTGGATATTTTGAAAAAAATAAGAGCAAATTAATAAATACTTAGTAGTTTAAAGATAGTTTTACAATGTTTATTATAAATATTTACTAGAGAAAATATGAAATTTAATCACAAAACTTAACTTTTGTATTTTAAAATTGATTTCTAGCTAAATTTTTTTAAAAAAATAAAAAATAAAAAAAAAAACTGGAACCGGGGCGGGGCGTGTAAACCCGCCGGGTTCGCGGGTCTAAGCGGGGCGGGGCGGGTCCGGGTTCTATGTGTAGCGGGGCGGGTCATGGGATTGGCCAAACCCGTCCCAGACTCGACCCGTTGCCATTCCTATCCATTCTAGACTTTTATTGATTTTTAATGATTTTTTTAAAATGATAGATTTTTGTGTAGTTGATATACTTCTTTTGATTTTTATAGAGTTACAAAGGGTTATGAAAAGACTTTAACAGACTCTTTCATAGATTTTGTATTGACTTTTATAGACTATGGGTGTACGTTGGTGGGTTTGAGTGGGTAGACATGAAAAAAATCACACAACCCACTACATGCGGGTTGCTAAATTGTCAATCCGCAACTGCATAACAAATATACAAAATCGCGCGGTTCGGGTGGGTGCGGGTGAGTGCGGGTGGTAGCAGATCAAATAGAAATCAATTACAATTAGTGCATTTTTACAAATTCTTAAACTAAGGTATTTATTGTCGATGATAATAAAACAGAACTAAAATTAAATAAAATAATAGAGCAGTATAAAACAATGAACATTTAAAGTCATGTGAACAATATAATATGCATCATAATTATAAAATCCTTGAATATCAAAGATCGTTAAAACAATAGATCATCAATCATATCACCGTCATCCTCAAAATTATATTTATATATACTCAAATCATATACTAAACCTGAAACTGAAAATGTTATCTCACAATACGAAACAGAAATATAATCTTCCACCATCAAATTGAGATATCAATAACTTTAAATATTCGCTTGTACAAGGAAAATGACAATTCAAAAATAAAATAAAAAATTCTTCTTAATATAAGATCAAGTTCCCCAAATAAAAAAAATATTTTTTATTATTACAAAGAATTATAATGAAAGAACTTAAAACAACTGTTTCTAAGTGAATCAACAATTTTTTTAATCGACGGAATAAATTATATTAAAAAGATAAGTACAATTATAATCTAAATAATACACAAGAAATTAGCAAACTGAAATATTGATGATTTGAAACTATAATTTGCAACTTCAACATCTAAAATATTTAATTTTATAATTAAAGAAATCGCTAATATATAAAGATGCCGGCGGGTTGGGTGGGTAGGCGTGTGAATGTGCAACAATCCACTACCCACCCAGATAAATGCGGGTTGCTTAATGTTTCAACTGCATCACTTTTTTTTCGAAACTTAAGACGGGCGGATACAAGTGGGTGAGTGCGGGTTGGGTGGGTGAGTTAGGTTGTGCGATTTTTTTGTACACCCCTAAATTACACAGATTTATAAAAAACATTCATGGATTCTTGTAGACTTTTTCAATATGATGAATAAATTATTATTTAATATACTGAAATCAAAATTTTCATTATTCAAGTTAGTTCAACATACATAATTAATTAATTAATCAATATTTTTTAAAAAATACATAACAATATATTTACCCAAAATGGACTTGGCAACCTAAAAATTGCTATTTGCCCATATTTGATGGTAGAATAATGCTAGAAAAACTGGGAAACAAACATGTAGTGTTTTCTAGAGACTCAATCAAAATAAACCATAGGAATCTCGTTTTTTTCTAAACAAGAATTAACCAACACACTACTTCTGGATAACATAAATATATTCTCTACAACATTCATACATTAAAGAAAAACAAGATTTTACGGCATATAACCGAATAATTTTTCAATTCCTCCAAAAAAATCTTAAAATATAATTAAAATATCATAATTTACTCTGGTTAATAAAATGCAACGAGCTTAAACAACAAGCTGGTGATATTGTTGATGGGATGATTCACCTTCATACTTGACACTCAAATTTTTTTTGGAAGATTTGCAGTAATCTGTGGATGAAGCATCATATCTTTTTGGAGATATGAATGATATGTGTGAAAAGTGGAGCATGTGAACGTTAAAATAATTGATCTTCAATGTATGTTGTCTCTGTGTGAATTGATCAGTATAAACATAGGAAACAATGTAGCAAGAAGGGCTACAATTGGCATACTTCAAGATTTTTCCAAGATAGCCTTGAATGATATGGTTGGCCTTGTGAGGCCATGGAACACCGCCACTTGCTTTAGAAGAGAAGAGAGTAAGGTGATGAGTTTAGACATACCATTTGAGATCTTTAAATTTGGGGAAAAGAGTCAAGCCAAATCCATGGGATGTGTAATGGAGAATTTTGGACTTTTTATGCTTGTACATAATGCTTCAAATTTTGTATTTAGAGAATTTCACAAAAGTCATTAAAAGTTTATTGAAATGTGGATACCACTGGATTTTTGTAGAGTTAATAAATGTCAAGTTTGAATACCACCAAACTTTTAAAAACTATATAAAAGTCTATTTTAGATACCACTAGGCTTTTATGGAGTATATAAAAGTCTAGATTGAATACATCTAGACTTTTAAACTCCACAAAAGTCATTAAAAGTCTTTAAAAGTCATCATCTAATACACCCCCTAAGTAGACAAATTGTTTTAATATTTAAAAAATTTATTGAATAAGTTAAATTCTTTATCTAAAAAACTAGATTTTGATAATAAAAAAATTGAATAAATATATTTTAGAAGTAACATAATATTAGAATATGGGTAAATTTCAAAATTGGTCGCGTATAATATGTATTTAATCAATAATAGTCTTAAACGCTTATGATTATTCAATATTTGTCTCATAGCATATGAATTTAATCGATAGTAGTCCTAAACATTTAAGAATAATCAAAATTGATCCCACATTAATTGTGTTTTATAAAAAAATGGTTCCATAATTGAAAGGGGCTTTGAGACCATTTTTTATTAAACATATATCATATTTGAGATCAATTTTGGTTAGTTCAAAATGTTTGAGACTACTATTGATAAAACTCATATCATATGAGACCAAATTTGATTAATCCTAAATATTTGGTACTTGTATTGATTAAACATATATTCAATGTGACTAATTTTGAAATTTCCCTTCAGAATATTTACAAAACTATTTTCACAATATCAACTAAGATATTGTGATACAATAGATGAGATGTGATAAATGAGAGATGAATATATATAATTAATCTTAATATAATATATAATATTGTCCCCCCTCCCACTATATATAATTAAATACTTTTTTAAAAAGTATTTTGTTGATAAAGTTTCATCGTTCTTTCGTTTTGAAATAATATAATCTTGTCCCCCCTCCCACTATATATAATAAAATACTTTTTTAAAAAGTATTTTATTGATAAAGTTTCATCGTTCTTTTGTTTTGAAATAAAGTTTGTCGAAGGGTAGAAACATATATTTTCTGATTCCCAAACTTTTAAAAGATTTAGCAATCTGCACTAAGATATCATTTGTTCAATAATAGGAGTATCAAATAATTTTGAGGATCTTCCAATTAGGGGTGTAAATAAATCGAGTTGATTCGCGAGCTTTTCGAGCCGGTTCGAAAAATATTTGATTCATATTTCAAACTATCGAATTCGAGCCGAACTTGAACATGTTCAAACTTTTTTTCGAGCCGAACTCGAACCTAAATTATTTTGTTCGATAGTCCGCCAGCTTTAATATTTTATTATATATAATTTTATGTTAAATAAATATATTTCGAGCTTTTCGAGTATTTATTTTCGAGCAATAGTTCGAATAGCTCGTGATCATGTTCGAACTTTTCGAGCCGAACTCGAGCTCGACCTTTAATTCGAGCCGTACTTGAGTCAAAAAAATTAAACCATTAGAAATTCGAATCGAGCTCGAGCTCGAATATACATATTTCAAGCCGAAATCGAGCCTTAAAATTTCCTATATATTCGACTCGATTCGATTAATTTACACCCTTAATTCTGATCTAAGAATCATTTGAATAATGTATATTAAAAGGGTTATAAGTCAGCGCATAACATAAATAGTGATAAAGATAAATAAATATTATGTTCAGAAAAAAAAAAAATATTGAAAAAAAATATTTATCTCAAACAAATCCACACAAATTTTTGTGTGGATTTGATTTCTTTCACTATTTGTTCGAATTTCTAGTTTATTGGTGTCAGAAACCTGGGATATTTGTTTGATTTTTATTAGATATGGTATAAGTTTCGTACTTGGCTCACCACGTTGATTGCAAATAATAGATTTTAAATTCTTACTTAATGGGATAATTTGAAATGCATTGATCTAAATTCACAACTTGATCGAATCTTGTTGGGATTAATGAATTAAAATCAAACATAAAAAACCGAAGAATAAAAGAGCTAACAAACTGGAGATCGTCGCATGTAGGTAGAGATTGACCACCACCTTAAGAAAACTCAATGGAGGCGGCTATCGCCGCGAGCAGTGGGTTCAAGAAGAGCGATGATCGATCGCTGCCTGTATAGACCTTTTGAAATGTTGTGTCTCTTGGCGTGCATATACAATTTTTCATTGATTGATGCTTCCAAATAATGTCTTTTGATGATATCTCTTGGATTGATATAAATATATCATCCCAATTGAATTAAAAACACATCATTTTCGAAATTATACACAATGTATTGTGAGAAAAGCAAGATCAAAGTGCATTCTTTATCATTCTCACATCTTGTTATAAAAGGAAGAGAGTTGATCATGATTTATTTAAACAGTAAAATTCTAGTGTAGCACGATTATACCGCAAGTGCACATTTATAGATTATTGAAAGTATGGATGTCGTACCCACGTGGACTAGAAGTAAGTACCAAATCCTTTAGTTTATATTTAACCTCCAAATATTTGGTGAAAACTATACTAAATTAAACAAGAACAATATCCAACCAACAATCAATAAAGAGTGAATAAAATTAGTAGAGACAATTATCAGACTTCAATTCACCAATGTAATACCCCATAATTCACCTATTAGTTAAAACTAAATATCATATGTTCTAAGGTGACGAATTTTTCCTAATGCACTCGTTATACTATGATCAAGCTATAGCAAGTCTAATATTAACGTTGCAATAAACCATTCCCGTATCCTTATTGAACAAATAGTATCACATGACAATTTGTGAAAACTACTAGCATTCGATTGGGTAATATATTGCTATCACACGTTTGCTAGATTTTACTTGGTTAATTTCAATATAAAACCCATGCCTAATTTATTATGTCGTATTGCAATATCGTATGGTCAACATCCATCGCAATGTATATAATCATTCAAAGGTGGCCAAACCTTCAAAAGCGTGAAGAACAATAAATTATGCACATAGAATTGTAAGAATTAATTCAAAACAGTCAATTAAATTATGGGTTCTGTTAGGATCGGTCCGGAGTGTTTAGAAGGGGGTGAATGAACACTCCTATTAAAAATAATCCTTTGTGATTTCTTTCGGATTAGTGAAAGAAATCTGTTTCTTAATCAACTTATCTGCAGAAAAGACCACTGAATGTTTTAGTGCGGAACGGTCTGTTCTTAGACTAGTAAGAACGGCTCGATGGCTTGAATAGTATAACAAGTGCATAATGATAAAAGACAGAATATGTTTCTGGAAGTTCGAAGGTGGTGTAATCCTTCTACGTCTCCCCTTCTTCCAATTAAGGAAGGATTTCACTAGAAGACTTTGATTTATACAATCCTGTTGTACAAACCCGATTCAACTGGATTTACCTCACTACCAGATTGAAACTCCTAGTCTCTCAATCTGTTCAAACACACTCAGTCTGACAGTTACAATTTGATTCTCACTTCTTATCTTAGTAAAGAATACAAAAGATCTATGCACACAGTGATCCTAAATGATCAAATATTACAATATGCTTGTGCTTATGATAACTTTCGGCTCGAGAATGTCTGAGCTTGTAAGCTTGCGCTATTTTGTTTTCTTTTGCATTTTTCGATTGATCAGACACGCTCTTGAGCTCTATAGTTGCCTTCTTAAATAGTTGCATGTACCAACGACATTATTTCCCTTTATGTGCAACTCTTGACTCTGCTCAAACTTTGAATAAGCTGCAGTCTTATTCTTTTGGGCACTTGCCATTCTGGTTCATGCTTTCGGCGACTGTCAGGTAAGCTCTTCTTTGTCTTCTTACCTTTTATGGTAATCTTCAGTCCTTGGTCTTTTTCAGCATTAATTGCAACATTAAATGCTTCAATAAATAGCCGTTAATGATTCGGACTGAAGAGCAAAGTTTATTTAACTTTGTCTGCTCTGATCTGATAATAGTTGAGCTATTCTGAATCTTCGATCTGATCAGGCTGATGTTCATCGATCCGATCTGATTTTGTGATAGACCATATCAGCTTGATCTGCTTTGAGCAATCGACCTGGTCAGACTGATTTCCATCGATCCGTTCTGATTTTGTTTTGTCATCTTTAAAATCCGGAACTAACAAATTCCCCCTTTTTGATGATGACAAAACCTAGCTTCTATGTCTTCTCATTCAGTCTTTTAAGAAATTTGAAGCTTATTCTTGCGGATCAATTACTTCTTCTTGTTCAAAATAAATGAGCACATTTAAGTTGTAGTTCGGATTGATTAAGCCAATTTGTTCAAAATAAATGAACGAAGACTTAAAGAAAATTCTGATTTTTATTGAATAAAAATCTGATATACAGTTACAGATAAGTCTGACTTATATAGACCGCTACTTCCTTGCTGAAGACTGAGCTGGCTTGAATTCCTTTTTCTTTTCCCCCTTTTGTCAGCAGCAATCTCTTGAAGAAAGTCTACAATCTGTGCGAGCTGAGCGCTGATAGCATCAAGACGAGTGTCTTGAGCAATGAGGGACTTTGCGGCGGAAGTTCGAACGTCGGTGGCCAGCTCGATCTGTTCTTTTCTCAGACTGTTTTTATATGTAGCTTGCTTAGAGAACAGATCATTCAGTCCGCGCTGAATGCTGCTAATGTTGGATGTCATCTTCTCTTTGAAAGATTCAAAATCCAAGAATGTAGCCCTCTGACTTTGATGAACTTCTATGACTCGTTGAGAGAGAGATAGACAGTTATCAGAAAGGTGCTGAAGTGACTGGGCCAAGGATGGGGCTTCATCAGATAGATGGCTCGGAGAGTGATCAGATGGCGAGAAGGTGTGATCAACTTCTGCGCCCATTGGTATAAGTGAGGTCATATCAGATTGGCGTGATTCGGACCGGATCAAAGTGACCAAGTCCGAAGAAAATTCTTCCAAAAATGCCATATCTTCATGAGACTGAGTTGGAGGAGTGATAGGTCTGGTAGGCTCCTCAACCTGTAATGCGGCAACAACAGTTGACACCACCAGATCCGGATCGACGAAGTCTGGGGAGATGACTGTTGTATGTTCGGCGGTTGGGCTGCGCTGAATCTGGGAGACTGAGGGTGCAATGGGATGGAAGTTGTTGGAGAGTCCAGCAAGACATCCATTGCTTCAGTCTCAGCTGCATACGGAGCATTAGTCAGTGGCTGCTCCACTGTCTGCTTCGCTGTCTGCTCCGCTGAATCAGAAGGAATTGGCTCAATGAATGGTTCGGCCAAGGTCTTGCTCGCAGATGGGTGATCCGGGCTGGGAACTGGAGTGGATATGTTGAGCTTCTGTCGTTGAAAACGCACAGCCAAGTGAAGAGCATGAACATCCATTTCCAGCTGAGCAATGACAGCACCATCATCTTTGGCAGTCGGTGTGTTGGCATCAAAATTTGCCTTCTTGGCTGCAATGAGCAAGTTGGCCAGTCTGAATCTATGGTTAGCCTGGAATAGATCTTTGCGATGCACATCAATTCTGACGTCATCAGTCTCTGTCCCCTTAAGGACTTCTTGTTCCATCTTTTGGAGTCTTCTCAGCTTGCCGAAGAACAGATCAACGTGGTTGATCGTTCTGTATTCAACATATTCATCAAACACCACAGTGAGTTCCTTTACCTTTTCTTCAACATCTTCCATGGCGATGTCGATGGCTGTTTGAGCGGCTGATGTGGGTTTGGAAGAGAGGGGTTCGGTGAGAATGGCCTTGCCTTTGCCAGTGGGAGACGAGGTTTTGATCCCTGATTGAGTGTAATCTCCCAATTCTGTGATGACAATCCCTTTGACTATAGGGATGGCAGAAGGCACTCGGATAGTAACTTTAGGTACAGTGGTTGGAGCTGTTGAAGGTTGAGTTGTAGCTTGGGGTGCAGGGGTGGCTTTTGTGGAGGACAAAATAGGTAGGGTTTTAAGAGGTAAGGTTTTGATTGGCATGGTGATCTGGGTTCTTGACTTTTTTGGAGGAGGCTTGGCTGGAGATGAAGGAGCAGACTGAGTTTCCTCTGAGTCAGTCTGGATAGTCAGTTTGCGCTTGACTCGAGTTTTTCTAGCAGTCTGTTCTTCTCCTTGTTCAATTTTGACAGCCACCAGATCGGAAGAAGTGGGTGGAGCACTTTTAGACTTCAGTAGTGCCAGTCCCTTGGAGTTGAGAATTTTAAAGGGGCTCAAGGCAGACGGCTTCCCCAGCTCGATGTTCAAAGTCTCCAAAAGCTTGCTGAGGGGAACTGCAAAGCATACAGCCTGCTTGGATGCGATAACCGTTTCAAGCAAAACTCCAAACAAGATCGCGGACCAGTTCATCTTTTGTCCTGAGTGAATAGCAGCTGTAAGGACCCCAAGCCCTTAACCCTTGATTAGTGTATTAATCAATATGTGTGACACATGCTTTCAATAAAAATCGATCGGGAAACTCAGATGATACTTTATCATTGAATGGCAAATACAAAATTTTCTTTAATACTCAATGTTATAAGATCATCATCCTAACAACAAATAGACTCATAAAGTTCGCCCATTACCATCCCCTTTACACCACTTTTTACATTGTGGACTTTTATAAAAATTTGGGCAGAGTCTTCCCATAAATTGAGCTATCCCGAAACAAAAGCACATCACATAATATAATTCCCGGCCAGGGAATACACAATACTCAACAGAATACATAACACGAAGTAAATTCCCAGCCAGGGAAGACACCACACAATAAGACAACTAAAGTGGGTTTCAACACCCACATAATACACCAATGACTCTCATATCATTAGCAATTCTACCCTTAATTGCATGCATATAGAATGAAAGAGAGGAAGGCTCATGCCTTTAAATACAACCCATATACAAGTATAATCGTGCTCACATGCGAGCATCATGAATGTGTATATAATTCTCAGGTGTATATAAGTACACTATGCGATACCGTGCTCCATCAAGCCCTGGTACCACGATCCTGGGAGTACCTCCAATCAACAGCTCGAGCTCAGCTCCAAAACCATTGATGTACCTGTTCACCTGTCCCAACAGAGACAGCCCCCACACGGGATGAGCATACCAATTCCACAATTTCATAATCATAATGACATAATACATAATTTACAAAAATGTAAATATTGTAGAACATATGTGACACTTCCTGGATGGTATCATCCTCATCCTAGCGTACCCCTGTAATATCCCTGTTCTCAAAACAGATAAATCATCAAATCCTGAATATGCAGTTAATCATCACATTGGTTAACCCTAGCCAGTTTCAAATTAACAATATCTCATTACATTTTCTTTATCAAAGAATTATCGTAATTCTAGATATCATGTAGAGATTTCCTTAACTTCCATTACCAATTAATCAACTCCTTGATTAACTTACGTCTCTGTTCCTATTCATAATAATAGGGAATGGAATATAGATATCTTGGATATCTAGTCAAATGCCACATCTCATCATTTGCTCGCTTCATAGCGGCAACATGTATTTCCTCACGTTAAACAAATAACAATCAAGTTTCATTTCCCTTATCCTATAGGTTGTCACCTATATATATATATATATATCATGCATCACACTTGCAAAGATATAAATTAAAGACATGCTCGTACGCTAAACGTACCTTAAATCCTCGTAGTCCAAGCCAAACCTTGCTTGGGTCCATGCCCCGAGGAATGATGTGCTAACACGATAAATAATTCACAATTATTTAGGAACATGTAACCCATGCTCAAGCACATCCATAACCCTCAAAAAAATATTGTCAACACACGACAATTAACCATTTAAAAGACCCGGGGCAGGACACATGCATGGAGGGAAAGAATGAGACATTATCGAAAATTGTTCAAGAACACCCTTCAAATTTTCGAACCCTTAACCTCACAATTCGAACCCAAACTAAGCACCATAATACATCTAAAACATGTAATAAACGACCCATAACCAGAATCACCACCCCCCTGCCAAAACCCCCAAATTCGAACCCCAACCTCACGAAATTAGGGCAAATTTCGAACCAATAAATCACAAAATGGCAGGGAATTTCATGAGAAGCATGAAAAAGGGGTAAGGAAGGTTACCCATACGAAGATCGGAAGGAAAACGGTCGAAAATCGACGAACCCTAGAATTTGGGCATCTGCGCTTTTCTGCAAAATCCGAACACAAAACGCGACGAAACTTCGAATTGCCGGTGTGGAAAGCTGCGCCTGGACGAGACGAAGCCAACGGCGGGTCGGACGCACCGGATGGCGGCCGGACGGCGGCGGGCGCAGCGCTTTTACGCGCGGGGGTTGAGGGTGACGGGAAGAGGGCAGAACGCGGGGAGAGAGAGTGACGGCTGGAGGAGCTGAAATGATTTTAAAAATTAAAATCTCAGGTTCAACTGGTATTTATAGCAAAAATACTAATAGCCCCACAAATACATCATGATTCATTAAAAATCATCTGTTCTAAAAAACTCTCTCTAACTCCAAAACCCCCTACCGGTGCCCACACAAGCACCCCAGATCCCGAGTCACACTAAAAATCCAACTCTTAGGTTTTACACCATAATGAGAATACAATCTCAACCTCGGGATCCAACGATCCCAACTACCCAAATAAACGAGCCCAGAAGGCCCAACACCGCGATTAAACTCCAAATCGCCACGTAAAACAACTTTAGGGGTTATTAACACTCCGGGATTAACATCTATAATCCCTGGTCATCACAATATCCCCCACTAAAAGAATTTCGTCCTCGAAATTAGCACCGGTGTATCACGTATCACCCAGGCTACACAACAACATGAAGCCATAACCTCTATTCTTGACCATATCAGAATCGTCTTAAAAAAACGCGAGGGTACTTACCTCACATCAAACTCTGAAACAGAGCGACTTTACCAAAACCAACATATCACCCAAGAGGCAAAACGTACCTCGATGCGGTTCATCCCAAAATTCAGTCTCTCATGACTGCAAAACAACCAATACTTACGACTGTAGATCGGACAGTCATCCTTAGTTCTAATACAACTAGCAAGAACGCATCCTGAATGACACCTCAACCGTGAGAACGTTGACCTCGTGGCAAACTCTGGAGTGGAATACACTTCCAAATCCATCATAACGTCAAAGAGCGTCAGCACAACTCAACGCTAATAATCCAAAAGCAGTTAGTCAACTGAAACTGCAAGGATTCGAATCGCTCCCGATTCCATCGTAGATATCATTCAAAGACATCTCTATCATGACTCACGATGTCTAACATACATCGTTACGAGGGAAACACTAGTATACCACGGTGTACACACACCAAACCTGGTTTCCACTTTCGAACCTTTTCCATCGAAGGAGCATTCGCATCATTGCAACTCAATTTGGGCAACTCACGGCCACAGATTCATACAAAAGACATCTCACAAGATGTCCACCTCCGGATGTTCCAAGAATCACATCCTGATCATAAATAAACAATCGAGACTCCACAGAGTTTCAAATTCTGAAAGGACATGCAATAGACCCATTGCATCCTCAACGCTTGTGTCGACAGCGACACCCAACCAATCCGAATTCCTGCCATCCCTTGATAATCCTAGGATTTAACAATCCAAACTTGGGAAGGCTATCGCATAACTCGGAGGAAAACACCATTAAGGAAATACCTTAACCCATACAAGATAATCCCTCCTCAAAGGGAGTCAACTAACTTCACGATTATTCCTCATAATTATCGTGTCATGGAGATTCCCAATCTCAAGGTGTTTCATATCTCTCATCAGAGATTTAACCATCCAAAAAAATAGCATAACTCTATGCTTGACAAAAAGGAAATCAATAACTGACATCCGTATACTCACCGGTATACCTGCCTAAGCACTGACATCACATGCATACTCAATGCACTTGGCTCGGGTATCTACAACATACCCCTAACCCCAAACACAACTGTCAATTCTGAGTCATTCCCTACCCAGTGAAGAATGATAATCGACGATCAACAACACGGCGTGATTCCCAAAATCAACACCACATGCACCAACTTACCGAATCTTTCAAAGATTCCCAAATAGGTATAATACTACCTCCTTCCTCACAAGGGAAGTGCCATCGAACTCGAGATCCACTAGTCTCGAACCACTGTTCGGAAAAACTGGATACAATAACACCCATTGCATCCCAAATACACGAATTTCCCAGATCGAGTCAACAACGACTTGATGACTCTCTTGTTGGTACTTCAACATCATGAGCTGTCCCAGACAAGTCTCACCAAGATTAAACATAAACGTATATATGTTTCAGTGAGGCATACACAACCTCAACTTCAAATAACGTGGTGACTACTAGAGTCCACCACAATCCACATCGTATCACCTTACGATTTGCCAAACTTGGTTCCAACGAGCAGTATAACGGCCCTAGCAAGTCCATCATGGTGCTGCACACACGTGGCAGACAAACTAGTATCCGCCTCTTTAGGTTTACCTCAAACCTACCAACAAGACGGACGTTTCCGTACGGCATACCATACCGTGGGAAGAAAATCAATAGAGTAGTGGGTCTGTACCCAACGTTCCTCTAATGCCGATACACCCTGGACACTCCGGTGTCCCTATGTACTTAACGTAACCTGATCCTAATCTTTTAGGACCCATTCTACACCCTCAAGGGTGGTGTGACCATGTCGACCACATGTCATATCGACAGAAAGCGAGTAATTTCCTCCATGATTACTCCTGTCGTCAAATTATATGGCCAAAAAGCCATCCCAACGAGCATACCTCAAGGGTATCACCACTCGTAATGTGATCACCTCATACATATGCTGCGGTACAATCACATGTACAGCGCGTCCATCCATTTCTCGAGCAGCCTTCTCGGTATAAGGGTCACGTCGACCGGTGACGTAGACACCACCTTGTGTTCGGCACTAGCACCCAAGGCATACAACTGAATACGTATACTCAACGCATTGTTCATCGTAACGATGATGCATGTCTAATAAGACATCTCCTACACCATCGTCATCGTCATCCCGTGACGATACATGCCCACTCATGGCATCTAAGGCATCGTCAACTAGTGACGATACATGTCAATAGTGACATCTAAACAACCTTGTCAACTCGTGACGGTCCATGTACATCAACGTATGCCATCCGCCATTATGCTAATAAAATAGCAATATCTCATACCTCATCGCTAACAAAATAGCGGCATATCTGTCTCCGTCGCTCGATAATAGTGCGTAATCAGCACTCATCGCTCGAAGGCGGCATAATCCTGTGCTGAGTACATAATGGCACAATCCATCGCTATAGAATCGACGACATGATACCTCGTCATATAATAAGTGGCATGAAACCTCGCTATACACATGAGCATGAATCATCGTCCACATAATAGCGGAACGAGGCATCGCTATCAACATATCTGGCGGCACGAATCATCGCCAATCCTCATAGAAGAATGAGTCATCATCATTGACACAGCGGAATACATCACCGCTATCATCCGTGTCCGGCGGTATAAACCATCGCCAATCATCATAGAAAATGTACATAAATAAAGAAATGCATGAATCTTAATTAAGTACACCTCCTGGTTAAACACATTACCCACTTTTGTTGTCCTTGTTTCAAATATTCATGCACGTAATCATTATATCTTAATGTAATTGATTAACATCATAGCATCATAACGTCTTATGGCATCTTACCACATAATAATATTGTATGGCCTCTTACCATATGGGCATCTTACCCCATGGCATCTTACCACATAATAACATCGTATGACCTCTTACCATATGGGCATCTTACCCCGTGGCATCTTACCACATAACAATATCGTATGGCCTCTTACCATATGGGCATCTTACCCCGTGGCATCTTACCACATAATAACATCGTATGGCCTCTTACCATATGGACATCTTACCCCGTGGCATCTTACCACATAATAACATCGTATGACCTCTTACCATATGGGCATCTTACCCCGTGGCATCTTACCACATAATAACATCGTATGGCCTCTTACCATATGGGCATCTTACCCCGTGGCATCTTACCACATAATAACATCGTATACAACATAATATGAATGCAAACATAAATGCATAAATCATAAATACAACCACAACTCATAAATAATCAACATATGAAATTATGGTTCCTTCTTACTTTTCCACGTAAGCGGAATTCTTCCTCGCTTCTTATGGAATCCACGTAAGCGGAATTCTTGCTTCTTATGGAAATCCACGTAAGCGGAATTCTTCCTCGCTTCTTATGGAATTGAGTCATTTATCATTAGTGTATTTCAATGCTTCTTACTTCTCCACGTAAGCGGAATTCTTCCTCGCTTCTTATGGAGTACACGTAAGCGGAATTCTTCCTCGCTTCTTATGGAATTTAGCGTAAGCATTAAAATTCTCACTAGGATAACCTTGACTCGTGAAATACACCTCTTATATTTCACAACATACATATGCAAACGATGCGTATCAACATGTATCATATCATAATGCACTATCTTATGCATACCTTGATTTACCTTGTGTTAAATAACTAAACACATAATACATGTTACCGTTGGGATGCCCGTACATATGTATAATCATCATTCCTTTTCGTACTCCATATTTCCTGTAACCTGCAACCATTATGGTTAGCAACAATAGCCATATACGTTATGCATCAACCATGCAATACATATACGCAACCACTTGCAGGTCAATACGTATACCAAGACATGTTACCTCGGAAATATCCCCTTTTTTTTTTGATTTTCTTAAAAATCAGATTCCTTGGCACATAACATACGGAGTGCCAGACATTAATGACATCCTATCGCGTTTCACACGATTCCTGCAACCACAATGGTTAGCAATAACACCTTTCATATCATAAAAGCACATAAACCATTAGTTATGTCGTACAACATTAATGCCATCATGCATAAATATGTGCTATCAATAACTTCCTAGGCCCTTAACAGCCCCAATGAGCAACATGGCTCTGATACCACTAATGTAAGGACCCCAAGCCCTTAACCATTGATTAGTGTATTAATCAATATGTGTGACACATGCTTTCAATAAAAATCGATCGGGAAACTCAGATGATACTTTATCATTGAATGGCAAATACAAAATTTTCTTTAATACTCAATGTTATAAGATCATCATCCTAACAACAAATAGACTCATAAAGTTCGCCCATTACCAATCCCCTTTACACCACTTTTTACATTGTGGACTTTTATAAAACTTTGGGCAGAGTCTTCCCATAAATTGAGCTATCCCGAAACAAAAGCACATCACATAATATAATTCCCGGCCAGGGAATACACAATACTCAACAGAATACAGAACACGAAGTAAATTCCCAGCCAGGGAAGACACCACACAATAAGACAACTAAAGTGGGTTTCAACACCCACATAATACACCATTGACTCTCATATCATTAGCAATTCTACCCTTAATTGCATGCATATAGAATGAAAGAGAGGAAGGCTCATGCCTTTATATACAACCCATATACAAGTATAATCGTGCTCACATGCGAGCATCATGAATGTGTATATAATCCTCTGGTGTATATAAGTACACTATGCGATACCGTGCTCCATCAAGCCCTGGTACCACGATCCTGGGAGTACCTCCAATCAACAGCTCGAGCTCAGCTCCAAAACCATTGATGTACCTGTTCACCTGTCCCAACAGAGACAGCCCCCACACGGGGTGAGCATACCAATTCCACAATTTCATAATCATAATGACATAATACATAATTTACAAAAATGTAAATATTGTGGAACATATGTGACACTTCCTGGATGGTATCATCCTCATCCTAGCGTACCCCTGTAATATCCCTGTTCTCAAAACAGATAAATCATCAAATCCTGAATATGCAGTTAATCATCACATTGGTTAACCCTAGCCAGTTTCAAATTAACAATATCTCATTACATTTTCTTTATCAAAGAATTATCGTAATTCTAGATATCATGTAGAGATTTCCTTAACTTCCATTACCAATTAATCAACTCCTTGATTAACTTACGTCTCTGTTCCTATTCATAATAATAGGGAATGTAATATAGATATCTTGGATATCTAGTCAAATGCCACATCTCATCATTTGCTCGCTTCATAGCGGCAACATGTATTTCCTCACGTTAAACAAATAACAATCAAGTTTCATTTCCCTTATCCTATAGGTTGTCACCTATATATATATATATATCATGCATCACACTTGCAAAGATATAAATTAAAGACATGCTCGTACGCTAAACGTACCTTAAATCCTCGTAGTCCAAGCCAAACCTTGCTTGGGTTCCATGCCTCGAGGAATGATGTGCTAACACGATAAATAATTCACAATTATTTACGAACATGTAACCCATGCTCAAGCACATCCATAACCCTCAAAAAAATATTGTCAACACACGACAATTAACCATTTAAAAGACCCGGGGCAGGGCACATGCATGGAGGGAAAACGAATGAGACATTATCGAAAATTGTTCAAGAACACCCTTCAAATTTTCGAACCCTTAACCTCACAATTCGAACCCAAACTAAGCACCATAATACATCTAAAACATGTAATAAACGACCCATAACCAGAATCACCACCCCCCTGCCAAAACCCCCAAATTCGAACCCCAACCTCACGAAATTAGGGCAAATTTCGAACCAATAAATCACAAAATGGCAGGGAATTTCATGAGAAGCATGAAAAAGGGGTAAGGAAGGTTACCCATACGAAGATCGGAAGGAAAACGGTCGAAAATCGACGAACCCTAGAATTTGGGCATCTGCGCTTTTCTGCAAAATCCGAACGCAAAACGCGACGAAACTTCGAATTGCCGGTGTGGAAAGCTGCGCCTGGACGAGACGAAGCCAACGGCGGGTCGGACGCGTCGGATGGCGGCCGGACGACGGCGGGCGCAGCGCTTTTACGCGCGGGGGTTGGGGGCGACGGGAAGAGGGCAGAACGCGGGGAGAGAGAGTGACGGCTGGCGGAGCTGAAATGATTTTAAAAATTAAAATCTCGGGTTCAGCTGGTATTTATAGCCCCCACAAATACATCATGATTCATTAAAAATCATCTGTTCTAAAAAACTCTCTCTTTAACTCCAAAACCCCCTACCAGTGCCCACACAAGCACCCCAGATCCCGAGTCACACTAAAAACCCAACTCTTAGGTTTTACACCGTAATGAGAATACAATCTCAACCTCGGGATCCAACGATCCCAACTACCCAAATAAACGAGCCCAGAAGGCCCAACACCGCGATTAAACTCCAAATCGCCACGTAAAACAACTTTAGGGGTTATTAACACTCCGGGATTAACATCTATAATCCCTGGTCATCACAGCAGCCATGGTCCGGAACTTCTCGGCAGTGACGACGTCATAACTTTCGGCTTTGCCCAATAGTGGCTTGCCAACAATCTCGCATAGAACTTGGAAATGAAAGAGCATTTCCTTCTTCTTGAATGATGGCTGCAGTCGGTGGCCAAAATGGATACCTTCCCCTGAAGATCGGTGATAGTGGCCTGAGGAATGCGGCCAAACTCAGTCAGTCCGGTGTTGGGAAGACCAAAGGTCTTCGACAGTGTTGACTGAGAAATGTCAAATGATTTGCCCTTGACGGTGGTGGAGATGAACGTCTTCTGAGACACAGCATTGGCAAACAACTCTCGGATCTACGACTCATAAACCACCGTCCCGCATTCCAGAAAGTTCCTTAATCCAGAAGATTCTAATGATTTGAATATGGAAACCATTTCTGGATCTTCAGCCCTGTAGATTTAATTGAACTCAACAGATAGAGAATTGTGAGTGATAGTAGCCATTTGAGTGTAATGAAGAATACAGAGAAATTGAAAATATTTGATAGTTAGAAAACAGACAGCAGTAATTTGTAAAAAGTGAAATGAAAATGAAATGTTCAGCCCGCTAAATAGGAGAGAGAGGACACGTGTCTTTATCTCGATGACTGATTTTAAGTAATTCAAAATAAACGGACAGGATGATAGAGAGATAAGGCGGTTAAAATGCAATCAGTCCGGGCTGTTTTAAACAATTACTTTATTAAAGATTGGGTGACCAGACAAATCATGGGATAATATCAGTTTTGACAGAGATCGGTCTGAAAGTTCGGACCGGTCTGTGTCTTTCTGATCATTGTATTATCGATCTGTGCCAGTATATGATCTTTAAAAGAGAAAAGAAGAATACTTCTAAAATATAAAGATAAGTCTATTAAACCAAGAATCTGACGAAAATAATTAAACTTAGCCTCAGGAAGTGGTTTGGGGAAGATATCTGCTGCTTGCTGGTCTGTTGACATATGCTCGATCCGAATTTCCTTTTTGCCAACATGATCTCGAAGAATGCTTTGTTCGAGAGTGCAAGACTGGATTATACGTTATAGCAATTGCGCTGGTGTTGTCACAAAATATCGGGGATTCAACAGCTTGAATGCCATAGTCTCTGAGCTGATGTTGAATCCAGAGCATTTGAGCGCAACAGTTTCCAGCGGCAAGATATTCTGCCTCTGCAGTAGAGGTTGTGATTGATGTTTGCTTCTTGCTAAACCATGATATCAATCTTTCACCTAGAAATTGACATGTTCCACTGGTGCTTTTGCGATCAATCTTGCACCCAGCATAGTCAGTGTCTGAATATCCAACTACACTGAAATTTGAATCTTTGGAGTACCAAAGACCAACGTTCTGAGATCTTTTTAAGTATTTAAGAATGCACTTAGCAGCAATAAAGTGTGATTGCTTGGATCTGACTGAAATCTAGCGCACATGCAGACTGAGAACATAATATCAGGCCGGCTCGCTGTAAGATACAAGAGCGATCCGATCAGTCCTCGATACATCGTTACTTCCACTGCTGTTCCCCCTTCGTCTTTATCTAGCTTAATTGAAGGACTCATTGGAGTTGATGCAGTTGAACAAGTTTCCATTCCGAATCTTTTGAGAAGCTCTTTGGTATACTTGGTCTGATTGATAAAGATACCATTGCTGAGCTGTTTGACTTGGAGACCCAGAAAGAATGATAATTCTCCCATCATACTCATCTCAAACTGTCCCTGCATTAACTTAGAGAATTTCTCGCATAATTTGGGGTTAGTTGACCCAAAAATGATATCGTCAACATAGATTTGAACTAATAAGGTATGTTCCCCCTTAATAAATTTAAATAGAGTTTTATCCACTGAGCCGATCTGAAAATCGTGGTCCAGCAGAAATTGAGACAGAGTGTCATACCAGGCTCTTGGAGCTTGTTTCAGTCCATATACTGCTTTGTTCAGTAGATATACATGATCTGGAAATGAGTGGTTCTAAAATCCAGGAGGTTGCTCAATGTAGACTTCCTCCTGAAGCTTACCATTAAGAAAAGCGCTCTTAACGTCCATTTGATATACTTTGAAGTCTTTAAAAGCAGCATAAGCAAGAAAGATTCGGATTGCTTCAAGTCTGGCGACTGGAGCAAAAGATTCATCGAAGTCAATTCCTTCTTCTTGTCGGAATCCTTGCGCCACCAGTCTGGCCTTGTTTCTAACCACAACTCCATCTGCGTCTAGCTTGTTTCTGAAAACCCATCTGGTTCCAATAACAGGCAGATCACTTGGCCTGGGGGTTAGACTCCAGACTTGATTTTGTTCAAATTGATTGAGCTCTTCTTGCATGGCTTTAATCCAGTTGTAATCAGTCAAAGTTTCATCAATCTTTTTGGGTTCCAGATTAGATATAAAAGCGGCATGAGTGAATTCATCCATCATCTGTCCTCTGGTTCTTATAGGTGCAGAAGGACTTCCAATTACTAGATCAGGTGGATGCCTCTTTGCTATCGACAGCTTGATTCTAGATTATCTGGTCTAGAAGGATGAGTAATAGCAACATTACCAGCATCTGCTTTAACATTAGAGTTTAGAACCTCCGGATCGGCTCGATCTGGAGGAGCTTCATTGCCTTGATCCGGTCTATCTGGTACTTCAGGTTCCGGTGGATTATCTCTTGACCTGTTAGCTACAATCTCATCATCACTGTTAGCTTCGAGATGGATATTTTCCATCTTATTTTGAATTGATTCCTTGTTACCCTCAATACATAAAGATTCATCAAACACTACATGAACTGATTCTTCTACAGTTAAAGTGCGATTATTGAAGATGCGAAAAGCTTTACTATTGGATTAATATCCTAAAAATATCCCATTATCTGACTTAGCTTTGAATGCAGTAAGATGATTCTTGCCATTATTGTGAACGAAGCATTTGCAGCCAAATACATGAAGGTGAGAGATAGATGGTCTGTTACCAGTCCATACTTCATATGGAGTAAGATTCAACTTCTTGTTAATCATAGATCGATTCTGAGTGTAGCATGCAGTATTTACAGCTTCTGCCCAGAACTTTTGGAAATACCAGAATCTGCAAGCATTGTCCTTGCTGCCTCTTTAAGCGTTCTGTTCCTTCGTTTTGCAACTCCATTTTGTTGAGGAGTTCGAGCGGCTGAAAATTAATGCTTAATTCCTTGATCTTCTAGAAAAGGATTCAAGATTCTGATTTGAGAATTCAGTGCCTTTGTCACTTCGAATCCTATCTATGCTTGATGATTTCTCATTCTGAGTGCGTTTCAGCAGCTTGATCAACTTCGGACCGGTCTGATCTTTACTGCTAAAAAATATAGTCCATGTAAAACGTGAGTAATCATCAATAACAACAAGAGTGTACCGCATTCCCCCTAAACTTGTTATTGGTATAGGACCAAACAAGTCCATATGTAATAGTTCTAAGCAGCGTGAGGAGGATTTGGCATTCTTGTTTTTGAAGGATATTCTGATCTGTTTGCCCATTTGGCAAGATTCACAGATCTTATCCTTAGCAAAATCGATCTTGGGCAGACCGACAACTAAATCATGTTTACACAGGCTAGAGATAGTCTTAAAGTTGAGATAATTCAAGCGTTTATGCCATAGCCAGTGTTTATTATCATTATTTGCGATGAAGCAAGTCAGATTATCAGTTTGAGCAAAATTCCAGTTAATCTTATATGTATTTCCATTTCTGATTCCTACAAGCATGGTCATACCGTCTGACGATTTAACAGTGCAAGTGTGTTTGTGAAATTCTACAGCATAACCATTATCACATAGTTGACTTATACTGATCAGATTATAGCATAAATTTTCAACTAATAGTACATCATTGATAGTAATATTACCATGGACAATCTTACCCTTGCCCACAGTCTTACCCTTTGCGTTATCCCCGAAAATGATCTTGGGTCCAGTACATTCTGTGACTTCAGACAGCAGCTCGACGTTTCCTGTCATGTGATGAGAACACCCACTGTCTAAGTACCAGTCTGATACTAGATTCTTCGGTACCTGTCATCAAACATAATTACTGTTGGTACCCAATCCTACTTGGGTCCAGAACGGATCAGCCCTTTGGGAACCCACACTCAGCTTCAATGGCTTGTGTGTGTCTGGTGTGATGTGAGCTGATTTGTTTCGATGTCGTGTGTGATAGTGTGTGCGATATGGAAACCTTTGATTCTTATGAGGTAATCTATATCTTCGTTGAACTGGTTTTGAGTTAAAGTAATTGGATGGTATTCATTGCCTTAGATCTTGCACCTTTAGATTTGGTCTGATAGACACAAAGCTTGTTGGTGCCTTTTCTTTGGCTTGGTTAACGTACTCAATTCCTCTTCTTAAACCTTGATCCCCGAAGGAGACTCCCGTTTGAATTGTAGGCGCTTCAGTTTCATATACTGTGCTGGATCTAACAAATGTCATTTGTTTGATTTTATTCTTTACCAGCAACAGTTCAGATTCATCTTTGGTGCAGTCTTTGATATCAAAGCCTATGCTGGTGACATCACCGACATTTCTTTGTACCTCTTGCAATTCTTCCAGTGATGCTCTTGATTTTGTCCATGTTTTGAAGATATGAGAAAGCTTAGCATTGTGTGCTAATTCTCTTATTTTCTTCATGAAGCTGATCGTAAGAGATTTTCAGCTTATTCAGCTCGATCTGTAGATTATTGCACCCACCTAGCTCAGAGCAGCTTGGCTCGATGTGCTCATCTATTTGATCATTGGCTTTTGCTTTAGTTTTCTCAAAGATTCAGCTAAAATTCTATAATCATTAGCCATGTCGTGCAGTGCGGACATAAGCTCTTCACGTGTGAATTCATTCGAGTCAAGATCGAATACCTCGTCTGTTTGACTCATTTCTTCGTCTGCCATTAAACATTGAATATCTTATTCGCTTTCGCTGGATGAGTATTCAGAGCTTTCTGGATCTGAGTCAGTCTGAGCCCACTTGCTGTTTCCTTCCTCTGCTACTAAGACCTT
Organism: Haberlea rhodopensis; assembly: GCA_907163345.1. Lineage (NCBI taxonomy): Eukaryota > Viridiplantae > Streptophyta > Magnoliopsida > Lamiales > Gesneriaceae > Haberlea > Haberlea rhodopensis. The sequence continues at coordinate 76,516 of CAJQUN010000131.1, read as the reverse complement.
TTGGGACTTCCCATGATGATTTTTATGATCTTTGTAATGCTTCTTTTTCTTGTTATCACGATGCTTTCTTTTCGTTCTTCTTTCTTCGGTCTGGTGCAATATGCAATAAAGTGTCCGGTCTTACCACAATTGTAGCAAGCCTGATCATTAACAGCATCGTCTTTTCTCGATTTATAGTGATGAGAAGGTTTAAAATTCCTTTTATTCTTAGACATGAATTTACCAAATTTTTTGATAAATAATGACATAGCATCATTACTTATCTGTTCGATAGATCGATCTGTTGAGGGGGTGGTCTGGTCTGGAATGGCTGCCAGTGCTTTGTTTGGTTGATAGATGAATGGCTCTGCTTCACCTCTTGTGATTAGTTCGAACTCATATGCCTTAAGATCTGCGAACAGATCATGAAGTTCAACTTTGTTCAGATCTTTAGACTCCCTCATTGCAATGGTCTTTACATCCCATTCTTTTGGCAAATCTCTCATTACTTTCAGAGCAATCTCTCTATTAGAGTATTCCTTGCCCAAACCATTTAGTTCGTTGATAATGCCAGTAGCACTTTCATCACACTCGTTTAGAGTTTCTCCAATCTTCATTTTTATGCTCTCAAATCTTTGAAGAGCAACAGTCAGCTTGTTTTCCTTAGTCTGGTCGTTCCCTTCACATAGCTATGCTATCTTCTCCCAAATTTCTTTAGCAGTAGAGCACATTTTGATTTTACTGAACATATTCTTGTCCAACGTCTTGAACAAGATGTCTTTGGCAACGTTGTCAAGATTTGCTTTCTTTCTTTCTTCATTCGTCCAGAGGGATCTGTCCTTCTCGACCATTTGGGGTTCACCACCAGTAATGGAGGCTGCTGTATTGACTTTCAGAATTTTCATTGGTCCATCAGTGATGAAGAACCACATATCGTCATCCCGTGCTGCCAGATGAGCTTGCATTCTGATTCTCCAATCATCATAGTCTTCTTTTGAGAACATATGAATCTTGTTAAATGATGCCATCAGCTCAAGTGTCTTTGTGATGATTAAGACGACCTGCTCTGATACCACTTGTTAGGATCGGTCTGGAGTGTTTAGAGGGGGGGGGGGGGTGTGAATGAACACTCCTATTAAAAATAATCCTTTGTGATTTCTTTCGGATTAGTGAAAGAAATCTGTTTCTTAATCAACTTATCTGCAGAACAGACCACTGAATGTTTTAGTGCGGAACGGTCTGTTCTTAGACTAGTAAGAACGGCTCGATGTCTTGAATAGTATAACAAGTGCAGAATGATAAAAGACAGAATATGTTTCTGGAAGTTCGAAGGTGGTGTAATCCTTCTACGTCTCCCCTTCTTCCACTTAAGGAAGGATTTCACTAGAAGACTTTGATTTATACAATCCTGTTGTACAAACCCGATTCAGCTGGATTTACCTCACTACCAGACTGAAACTCCTAGTCTCTCAATCTGTTCAGACACACTCTGTCTGACAGTTACAATTTGATTCTCACTTCTTATCTTAGTAAAGAATACAAAAGATCTATGCACACAGTGATCCTAAATGATCAAATATTACATATGCTTGTGCTTATGATAACTTTCGGCTCGCGAATGTCTGAGCTTGTAAGCTTGTGCTGTTTTGTTTTCTTTTGCGTTTTTCGATTGATCAGACACGCTCTTGAGCTCTATAGTTGCCTTCTTATATAGTTGCATGTACCAACGATATTATTTCCCTTTATGTGCAACTCTTGACTCTGCTCAAACTCTGAGTAAGCTGCAGTCTTATTCTTTTGGGCACTTGCCATTCTGGTTCATGCTTTCGGCGACTGTCAGGTAAGCTCTTCTTTGTCTTCTTACCTTTCATGGTAATCTTCAGTCCTTGGTCTTTTTCAGCATTAATTGCAACATTAAATGCTTCAATAAATAGCCGTTAATGATTCGGAATGAAGAGCAAAGTTTATTTAACTTTGTCTGCTCTGATCTGATAATAGTTGAGCTATTCTGAATCTTCGATCTGATCAGGCTGATGTTCATCGATCCAATCTGATTTTGTGATAGACCATATCAGCTTGATCTGCTTTGAGCAATCGATCTGGTCAGACTGATTTCCATCGATCCGTTCTGATTTTGTTTTGTCATCTTTAAAATCCGGAACTAACAGGTTCAAACATGGGATCCCCTTGTCTTGATAAGCAAACCTAGCCAACAATCATAATCAAATAAGGTAAAAATATGTTTTGCAACAAATTAAACATCCAAAATCTGAAAATAACGAAGAACAAAGTTTAGAAATACGAAATAATGTGAGGTTGTGAGGGTCCAATCCTAATTATATGATTAATAATCACACAATGTTAATTATAGCGTAAACAACGGAAGATTAGTTTAACATGTGGCTCTAAAAATTTTGGCATGACCTCATCACACGAGGAACATACCACCAATATCAATAGACATATACTAAAAATATATAGATATCATCAGTTTTATATCCATCAACATAAACCAGGATACGCAAATCAAACTAGTAAACACATATCCATACTGGGCTAAAATAAACTAAATATATATATACTCCTCACACTCTAGGGACACACCCCTGGGACATATACAACTGAGATAAGTAGGAAAATCAACCTCTCAAGTGTGGCTCCCATCGGATGTACCCTATCTGGGATCCTGACCACCTGTACTACCTGTCATTGTCCACACATAAAGACAACAACAACCCTCATCGGGGGCGAGCCAAATCCCAATATGGAATGATCAAAAGAAATACCACATGTATCTATAACATGATATATGAAATAAAATGCAGTGCAATGCATGCCATGTCATGTCGGTATCATATCGTACACCCATCCACTGGGTATATCTGAATAAATAAACGAAAGTCCAACCATATCAGAATAGCTCGAGCCTGTCAAGCCTATAGGGTATCCAGACGGATGGACGTCGGCAAAGCGCCACCAACCCCAGGTCCTGACATCACATAATCATATAGGGATATCCAGATGGATGACATCAGGAAGGTGCCACCAAACACTGTCTCAAGAAATCATATCAATCAAAGGGGACCACGATTCCCTATCCATATCGGCCATGTAATGCCAACATAGTATCGCAGTACCAATCCCCAATGATTGATATCAGAATCCAATAAATATCAGGGTATTCAAGGATAATAGCTCAACGTGTATGTCATGCATCGATGTATGTATAAAAATGACGTGTTAACAAAACATTTATTTTTCATATACCGATGTACCAATCATGCATGCTATGAATGCTACATAATTTAAATAAAATCCCATAGCTACATAATCTCATTTAATTCACAGAAGTCAACAAATCGTATATCAAATGATACAAATACCTATCGTATGTTACCCGATCGCAACATACATTTACTTCTCGATATATGAGGGTTGACTTGAGCTTATAGAGTCGATGTATTCACTATATATAAATATAATTTCACATTTCAGGAAATTAGTCCCCAAAAATTGGTTATCAAATTAGTCACATCTTAACCAATTTAGGGTAATTAAATTGATGCTATTACATCCTAATTTAATTTGCTAAATTACTTCAAAATATTTTTCATCAATTATAGTCCAAATTAAATGGAAATTTTCAAAGCAAAGTAAGAAAAATCGGACATCAATTTTTTACCAATTCGCGCACAATAATTGCACTGTTTTCAGCCGATTCCGGCGAGATCCGACGGCGGTAGAGGTGGCGACCGGTGTAGAAACCTTCGTCCAGGTGCAAGGAAGAGATTTGGCACCTTGGCTTAGTCCAATTCGTGGTAAATTCGAAGAAATCAAACCAAAAGTGCTCAAACCCTAGTCTGCGTGAGTTTCATCGTTCCAGGGTAAAAAACTGAACACCTTTTGAAACTTAAATCTTAATTATCTGATATGGAAAGATACGCATCTGAGTAAGGAACATGGTGGCAGGTCGGACTCATCGAGAGGTGTTCGGACGACGGTGAACGACATCAATATGTACACGGTGGTCGGTGGTCGGTGGTCGCACGAGAAGTGCATTTTTTCGCATGTTTTAGTGTGTGTCCGTGATTCAGTGTGTGTTTTTTCATGTGTTTACTATGTGTTTTACGTCCTACACCGATATATATTAATTCTCGGGCAATTATAAATATCGAGGTGTCACCGGTGTACTGGTGCATGTACATTACATGTGCAGTCCACACCTGACTTCGTGTACTTATTTCAATCACAAAAATTAAATCTATCGATTTAATGCAAATTTTATATTTATTAAATTATTTTAACAAATTTTCGGTATCAAACCGAATATATCAAAAATATATTTGTACATTCACCATGTTCTGACCAGACTGTCAATTGACATGTACAAGGTCAATTTCCACTCTTAGTAATTATATTATATTATCATTAATTAACTTCTAACTAATTAACAAATTAATATACAAATTGTACTTAATTCTCATTATCAAATATCGGAACATCACATTTACAAAATGTTAAGTATGATATCGAGCTGCTCTGTTACTGATGGCTTTCCGTCCTCGTGGTAATGTAACAAGATCCCAAGTTTTGTTCTTGTCCAAGGCCTCCAATTCTTCCTGCATTGCTGTCATCCACAATGATACATCAGAACTTTGAGTAGCCTCATGGAAACTCGATGGCTCACCATACTCTGTAGTAAGCAGTATGCAATATTGCTTTCAGTTTCATAATCTGAAAGCCAGACCGGTGGTCTCCTCTCGCGAGTAGACTATCAAACTTTGAGAACCTCTGACTCATCTGGTTCTTGTTCATCGTGCTCTGGTAATACTTAGAAGAAACTTGATCTTATTCTGTCTTATTTTCCACCTGAATTGTAGTAGTATCTATATTCAGTGTGCATTTGTCTACCTTCACTTTATCTTCCTCGAAGATAACATCCCTGCTGATAATAGGTTTGTGGGCAGTGGATCCCACAAACGATACCCTTTAACACCATCAACATAACCCAAGAAGATGCACTTTATGGATTTTTAATCCAATTTTGATCTTTCTTGTTCGTTGTACAAAACGTACACCAGACTTCCAAATGTATGTAGCCGAGAATAATCCGACGGCTTTCCAGTCCACACCTCCATCAGAGTCTTCAGATCAATCACCACTGATAGAGAGTGATTGATAACATAACTGACGGTCTTGACTGCTTCTGCCCAAAATGACTTGGCTAGACCACCAGTCTTCAGCATGGCTCTTGTTCTGTCCAACAAGGTTCTGTTCATCTGCTCTGCCACTCCATTTTGCTGAGGCGTGTTGTGAATTATCTTTTGATGCCCTCTCTTTGGCAGAATGCATCAAATTCATCACTTGTATATTCTCCTCCATTCTCAGTCCTCAAAGACTTGATATTCTTTTCAGAGTCAAGTTCAACCCACGCTTTGAACACCTGGAAGAATGAAAAAAATATATGATTTCTTATTGATTGGGTACACCCAGCATTTTCTAGAGAATTCATTAATGAACGAGAAAGTATCTCGCTCCTCCTAGAGATACAACGGTGCTTGCCAAACATCAGAATGAATCAGCTCCAAAAAGTCGCTGCTCTTGGCAGTAGATGTGCCAAACGTTAGTATGTGATGTTTAATGGTAACACAATGCTCACAAAAGGGTAGAGACACTTTTGTAAGCACCGACAGCAGCTTCCGTTCTAAGAGAACCTTCAACTCATGTTCTGACATATGCCCGAGCTTTCTATGCCATAAAATAGTTATGTCTTCTCCCGAACTAGTCGATGCAACAACTAGTTCTGCCTCTTTGTATATTTCCCCAAAAAGTATATACAGATTTGCAGCAATCTTTTCAGCATTCATTACTACAAGCGCTCCTCTCAAGATCTTTATGATCCCATTTTCGATACAGGTCTTGCACCCGATATCATCAAGTTGTCCCAAAGACAAAAGATTCTTTGTCAGACCCTTCACATGTCGTACCCCTTGTATGGTGCGAATAGTACCATAAAACATTTTTAATTTGATGGTTCCAACCCTAGCGATTCCCAATGCATGATCATTTCTCATGAATACTGATCCTCCCAAGACTGGTTCATACTGATCGAACCATTCTCTCCTAGACATCATGTGCCATGTTGCGCCTGAGTCCATTATCCATGTATCACAAATCTTTTGTCTGCCTTCCGCAACAGTTGCTGCTTCATTGAATAGTATTTCTCCACCGTCTGAGGCACTGGCAACATTTCCTTGAGAATCTTTCTCGAGACTCTTCTTAGTTGTACAATCTTTCTTGAAGTGTTCTTTACCGCCACATTTATAGCAGTAAAAATTTTTCTTCTTACTTCTGGATTTGGATCTACCATACTTGTGGCTCCCACTGGAGTCACGCTCCGTCAATCTTCCTCTTATCATCGGCAAAGCCTCTGCATGCTTCGAACTTGCCAAACTGTCTTCCTTGTTCTTGCGCCTACTTTCTTCTTCAAGAACCGCTGCTGCAACATTATTGAAGACTAACATATAATTAGTGATATTGTTGGTCAGATTGATGATGAGTTGATCGTATGAATCCGGTAGACTTTGAAGTAGAAGCTCCGCATGTTCAGCTTCCTCTATTTTATGCCCCAAAGTAGTGAGTTGGGCAAATAAAGTATTCAGTGTATTGATATGGTTTGGTCATCGATGAGGATTCCGACATCCGAAGAGTATAAAGCCTTCTCTTTAAGAAAATCTTGTTGTGTAGTGACTTTGTAAGGACCCCGCGCCCTTAACCAGCAATTAGTGTATTATCACAATAATGCGTGCATGCTTTTATAACAAATGGGAATCCTCATACGTGCCATCTATAAATTTTTTCAATATTAATCCACTTAATGTTCAATTCCCAATATCGTCCCACTAGCATGAACATACACCTCATAATACACTACACGTACTCAATTCATCATGCATTACTCCAAAATTAATTGCATGCAACCATATATGAAAAGAGAACTCTAGCAACATTTATACAAACCATATACACACATAGTAGTGCTCACATGCGAGCATCGAATGACTGTATGTGTATCTAATGTATAAAGCGACATACTCAAAACCCATACTGGTACCTCGATCCTGGAAGTACCTCCAATCCATAAGTCGATCTCAACTCCGGAGCTACCGTTGTACCTGTTCCATCTGCCCCAACAGAGACAGCCCTCACACGGGGTGAGCACACCAATACCACCATTCCAATAATCACAATATCACAGTTTATAATTTATAGAACGTAAAGCCATGAATTTTAAAAGATACTCCCTGGATAGTATCATCCTCATACGGGATCCCATGTGCTGTTCCTGTTCTCAAAATAACCGAAACCATCAAATTCCCAAAAGCCAGTTAATCATTTCATTGATTAACTCAATACGTTCACTAATTACCAATTTCCATAATTAACAAAATCCAATCATTTACAAATGATTATAGATATCACACGTATCTAAACAATAGTTCCATAGTCCTATTTCATCGCTTGCTCAGTAGCAGCGGCATTCATAAACGATGTTCGCTCCATAGCAACAACATCTCAACCGTTGATCGCTCCATAGAGACACCATATATATTTCACATTACATTTACTGCAATTAAAATATAACATGCATTCAACAATTGCGATAAGATATAAGGTTATGCTCGTACATTATACGTACCTCTTAATTTCGTAGTCCGAATCAAACATTGCCTTAGTTCCGTGACCCGATGAATCATGTGCTAACACATAAAATAACTCACAATTATTGATGAGCATGCAACCACGTGCCCAAGCACGTTCACAATCCCCAATTATATCGTCAATCCATGACGACCAACCATTTTAAAAGACCCCGGGCGAAGCATACGACGAAACCACAACAAAAATAATTTCCAAATCTCCGACCTATCGATCGATCGGTCAACCTACCGATCGATTGGTAAAAACCCAAAAATTACATTTTGGCTACGACATTGCACCGATCGATCGGTAGCCTCTACCGACCGATCTCTAGGTGCCACCGATCGATCGGTAAAACATCGGAATTAAACCCATCGGTACGCATTTGCACCGATCGATCGGTAAGATGCTACCGATCAATCGGTCGCTGCACAAACCCAAAAATCACCATTTTTAAAAGCTTAAAAACCTCAATAAACCACACCCAACTCCTTCCAACTCAAACCAACAACAATAAAAACACCCTTGGACATCCAATAAGGGTTAAAATGCATTTTAAATCAAGAATAACAAGAATCCAAGATTCTTCAAATCTCTCAAAATCCAAACCCAACTCTAAACATGCCCAAACATAGCAAAATTACTACCAACACGAAGATAAAAGCTAGGGGAAGAACATTACCCAATTATCTTCGAGAAATTCGCTCCCAAGTTGAGCCTCCAACGATTTGCTTCAAGGAGAAAAATTAGGGGAAAGGGAGGGGAGATTGGCGTGAAAGAGAGAAAAGAGAGAGAGGAGAATGCCTGAACGCCGAGTCCACTTGGTATATATATATACTAAGGCTCAAAAATCTCGAGTCCTCCACAAATACATCATGACTCATTAAAAATCATATGTGTTCAATAATTACCTCTCAACCTCAATTTCCATTACCAACCCCAATACAAAGCACCACATACCCCAGATCCCATCAAAAACACGATTCCAAGGTTTAACACCACGATGAGAATACAATCTCAACCATTGGATCCAACGACCCCAAATACCCGATTTAAAATCCTCGGGAGTCTCAACACCTCAATCAATTCATAATTGCCACAATTAAATCCATTAAAGATAATTACCACACCGGGATTTACACCATGAATTCCCGGGCATCACAGACTTGGCCTCGTATAGGTTTGTCAAAGTATCCCAAATATCTTTTGCATTTTTCTTTTCAGCAATACTTGACATAACTTCATCTGCTAGAGCTAAATGCAGATTGACAATAGCATTACCGTTCATCTCATTCTACTTTTCATCGTCCATGCCCTCCTTCGGCCTATCTCCAATAGCCGCCAAGCAATGATCTTTTCGTAGAACTGCTTGCATCTTTATTTTCCACAACATGAAATTGCTTCCATTGAATTTTAAAATCTCGAACCGTACCGCCATTTTGACAACAATAAAATTGCCTCAATAAAAAAATATCTCAAAAAACTTTCTGATGTGGAAGATCAGTCAAGGCTGCAACCACAGAGCATGCTTAGAATTTTTAAGATTTTTACAATGAAGCTGCGGTTGCTCACCGCAAGTGCACGGTGTCAAGTTTTAGTATAATGATATGAAAAGTACGGATTGTCGATCCCACGAGGACTAGGAAATAATTATCAAACTCAATCAATTTAACTATATTTAGCCTACGAAAATTGGTTGTGATTAATTAGCTAAATTGACCAAAACACAAAAATCAACCTAAACAACAGCGATGCATTATTGAAGAAATATGATCAAATAATTTTCAAGACGTCGGTTCACCCATGTAATCCCCCAAAAGTTGTCTATTAATTAAGTTCAAAATTCTAATGTTCTAGGGTGACGAGTTTTCCTATTTCATTCGTTATACCTTGGTCCGGCTATAACAAGTCTAGCATTAATCTACAATAAATCACTCTCGTGTCTTTATTGAACGATTAATACCGAAAAATGCTTTGTGAAAACTACTAGCCTTTACTTGGTCCGTCTCAACCTAAAACCCACGGCCTAATTTACTACGTCGTATCGCAATCTCCTATGGTCAATTCAATCACGATTACCAAAATCATGCAAAAGGTAGCTAAACTTTTACAAGCATTAAAAACATAAATTATGCACAAAGATCATGGAAATCAAATCTGATAAGTAAAGAAAATCCGAGTATGGAGGATTCCACCTTGAACCAAACATGGAAAGTCTTTTTTTTTCATAAAACACTTATCGGCGATCAATCTCCGTTCAGTGCCGATCGATCGCCACTTCGTACTGGACGTTCATAGCCAAAATATTCATAACCACGATCGATTGCGGCTTCCTACCGATTGATCGCGAGAATTCTCTGTACATTGACGATCGATCTTCATTATTTGCCGATTGATCGCCAATACAATCTGCTTGGTTCCTCAATGCATAGCTCCGCGATTGATCGCGGTGTTTATGCCGATCGATCGCCGAGCTAATAAGAATTCTAACTTTTAGATGCCAGTCCACCTTTCAACATCTTTGCTCGGTTTGGTCATTTTTCAACATTTTTAGCTTGTTTCCTCCACTTTTATTCCCTTGGACCTAAATTCCTGAAATACACAAATATATACCAAAAAGCATAAAATCGTCCAGGAATCAATACGAAAATCCATATAAACTCATAGCAAAATAAGTGTAAAATTCACACTTATCAACTCCCCCAAACTTAAGCTTGATCGTCTCGAGCAATAAATAAAGTCAAAAAGTCGAGTTCAACATTGAAGATTCAAATAAACCAATTCGCAGTCAATCATGTAGCTCAGATATCTCACTTCCACACGAACAAAAACAACTCAGAAAGTTTAGCAAGTTGTATTTTCTCCTAGATCAATCAACATGTCTCCAAATCAGAACGTGCATGTGTGCTATTGTCACTTTCGAGTTCCACGCAAATTTCATAGATCAAATGATGATAGTCAATGAAAAGTAAGATTATCGTTGAGCATTCCATAGACCTATTTTCAAACAACTTCTCCACTAATGTAGTCACTCCCTAGACTTGGATCAGTAGGTATTTTTAAGCTTGTAGGCCTAGGTGTTTGGCTTCAAAGAAAGGATAGGATAGCACAAAGAAGAGAGTATAAGCATGTAATGTTCATATTGTTAGCACAAATTTGAGCTTCTCTTCTTTTTCTTTTAGCCTTGGCCACTTTTGGTCTTATTTAGTCATTTTTTTTCTTCAAGGCTTTATCTATCTTTTTATTTTCTCATTCATCATTTTTGTTAATAATAAACTCATCCAAATGTAGCAATTCAAGTGCATCTAATGAGAATCACTATACTCCCTTTAGGTAAGGATAATTTTTTTTCCCTTCAATTTAGGCTCATATAGGTGGGTATAATGAGTTGCCAAAGTTTTTTTTTTTTTTTGAATGATGGCTAATAGTATGTTGAACATACTCCATTCTTTTTCAATTAAGCTCAAAATGGGACTAGAGATTGATATATATCATGGTAAGCTTGAAAGGCTCAAACGATCCAAAGATCGCCTAAATAATTTCCAAGTCAAGTTCATAACTATAAAATTTTGCCTCAAAGTGTCATCATCAAATAGTTTCTAAGGTACTCTAAGATGCTCAAACACAATTCGTCAAGTTCACAAAGATTATCACTATTACAAATGCAATTTACAAGATTATGACTCAAATGTGCTTAATGAATTCCTCATCTTAGACATGCTCACTCAAAACAAGATATTCACAAACAAGTCTTACAATCATCAAAACTCAAGTTTACATACATAGTGAGACTAATATAATCATGGAAGAGAGACCACTACTATGATTCATTCTTATATTACTAAATGAACTCATTTTCAAGAAAATTTTTGTTGGTGCTCAAGAAACGATCAATTTTCAAATAAGAAGCATGGCACAGTAACGTAATGCACTCCCCCAAACTTAATTTATGCATTGTCCTCAATGTACTAGGCATGGAAAATGAGATAAAGCATTTACCTCTGACAACGACCGTCAGTGATCGTTGTCCAATTCCTCATCAGCTCATGGGGCAAATTAATGGAACATAACACAGCACGCACGGAGTCTCACCAAAAATAAAAAACAAAACAAAACAAAAGCAAAAGCAAAACAAACCCCAAAGCAAAGCAAAAACAAAGCAAAAAGATAAGAAAAAGTTCTTGATTTATAGTCCCAAGCTGGACTTTTTACTACATGTCCTCAAAGGTTGGAATCGTTTGTGGAGCACGAATCTCCGTAATCAACTGGGTAATGCCTCAACCTCTCGTCATTAACGACATAAGTGCCTAGAATATGATCACTTAACTTAATGGCTCCATGCGGGTATATCTTGGTAACAATGAATGGTCCAACCCATGAAGCCTTTCGCTTGCTTTGGAAAATGCGAGGTGGTGGCGCTTTATGCAATTGAACTGTCTCTCCCTTCATAAACGTATCTTTTTTTCTTCTTCGCCTTCCTTGGCTTCACCCTGTCACGTCTTTTGCCTTCTTCAGTCTCTAGTTTGGGATTCACCTTCACCTCATCAGTACCTTGTACCACATCATCAGGAAAAATATTAATTTTATCAACAATAAAACATGTGTGCGTGTTGTATGCTTGTGGTGAAGTTTGAAACATGGTAAAGGTGACATGATCCTCTCCTACACGGATGATCAACTTCCCTTCTTCAACATCGATAATAGCTCTTCCGGTAGCTAGAAATGGGCGCCTCAGGATCAATGGCATGCTCGCATCCTCCTCCATATCCAACACAAGGAAATCCACCTGGAAAGTGAATTGATCTATCTTGACTGGCACATCCTCGATGATTCCTAGTAGGTAGGTGATAGACATGTCCGCCATTTGCAACACCACCCTTGTGGTCTTCGGCTCTCCCAGTCCAAGTCGCCTAAAAACAGACAACGTCATTAAGTTCACACTAGCACCCAAATCACATAATGATTTAATGGAAGAAATTGGCCCAATTGTCCAAGGAATAGAAAAACTCCCTGGATCCTTCAACTTCGTGGCCGACTTCTTTTGCATAATGGCACTACATTCCTCGGTCAATAAGATAGTTTCGTGCTCTCCCAATTTCTGCTTCTTAGACATCATATTCTTTAAGAATTTAGCATAATTTGGCATTTCTCGTAATGCATCAATAAATGGTATGTCTATATGCAAATTCTTAAGCATGTCTAAAAATTTGGCAAAGTTTGAATAAACCTTTGCCCTATTGACTGCTGCAGGAAATGGGAGACGAATATGTGCCTTTTCTAGTGGTGTGCTAGGTGTAGTGAACTTAGTAGACTTACCCTTGGCACGTGATTGCTCATTCCCCTCTTGCTTGATTTTTAGCTTTTTAGTCTCCTTCTCTTTGCCAAGTTCCTTTCCACTTCTTAGGGTCACAGCATTGGCTTGCTCCCTTGGATTCTTCTCTGTGTCACTCGGTAAAGTTCCTTGTGCTCTCCCAGCCAAGATAGTTGCCAATTGCCCTACTTGAATCTCCAAGTTTTTGATAGATGAATCTTGCTTATTCATCCTTGTTTCAGTTGATGATATGAACTTGGTCAATAGCTCCTCCAAGCTCGATTGTGGTGGATAACCCGGTGGTGGTTGTGGTTGATACCTCAACCCCTTATTGTATGTATTTGGGTAGGGGTTGTTTTGTGGCCGGTTTCCTAAATAATTCACAGCTTCATTAGTCTGAACGAATGGGTTACCTGTTTGGCATTCAACGCTCGGATGATTGCCTCCGCATAGGTCACAAGTAAGATTCAAATTTCTATGTTCTAGGGTGACGAGTTTTCCTATTTCATTCATTATACCTTGGTCCGGCTATAACAAGTCTAGCATTAATCTACAATAAATCACTCCCGTGTCCTTATTGAATGATTAATCCCGAAAAACTCTTTGTGAAAACTACTAGCCTTCGATTTTGGTAAATCTATTTCTATCTTACGTGTGCTAGATTTTACTTGGTTTGTCTCAACCTAAAACCCACGGCCTAAACTACGTCGTATCGCAATATCCTATGGTCAATTCAATCACGATTACCAAAATCATGCAAAAGATAGCTAATCTTTTACAAGCATTAAAAACATAAATTATGCACAAAGATCATGGAAATCGAATCAAAACCAGTAATTAACTCAAGGGTTCAAACATGGGAACCCATATGTCTTGATAAACAAAATTGGCCAACAACCATATTCAAATTATAATGCAAAAATATGTATTTAAACAAATTCAATGTCAAAATCTGAAATTCAAAACAACTAAGTTCAGAAATACTAAGATAACGAGGATGTCACTCCGTGCATCGCTCCGTTCTTCCGTTCCTTGCGTTGCTCTTGCTCTTCAATGAATTGTGGTATGTTTTGTTGTGGATGGAGGAAGAAGAGGCTGCCCTTAGGTCTCAGAAAAAGTGTCAAAAGTCCTCTAGTTTTCGTGCCTAGGTCTGATAAGTAAAGAAAATCCGAATAGGGAGGAGTCCACCTTGAACCAAACATGGAAAGTATTTTCTTTTTCATAAAACACTTATTGGCGATCGATCTCCGTTCAGTGCAGATCGATCGCCACTTCCTACTGGACGTTCATAGCCAAATAATTCATATCCACGATCGATCGCGGCTTCCCACCGATTGATCGTGAGAATTCTCTGTACATTGGCGATCGATCTTCATTATTTGCCGATTGATCGCTAATACTCTGATTGGTTCCTCAATGCATAATTCCACGATCGATCGCGGTGTTTATGCCGATCGATCGCCGAGCTAATAAGAATTCTAACTTTTAGATGTCAGTCCACCTTTCAACATCTTCGCTCGGTTTGGTCCTTTTTCAACAGTTTTAGCTTGTTTCATCCACTTTTATTCCATTGGACCTAGATTCCTGAAATACACAAATATATACCAAAAATGTAAAATCGTCCAGGAATCAACACGAAAATCCATATAAACTCATAGCAAAATAAGTGTAAAATTCACACTTATCAAGCTCTGATACCACTCCCAGGTGCGGCATCATGAGATATAAAATAAAGAAAATGAAGAATAAAATGGACACAAGAATTTACGTGGAAAACCCCTAAAAATATTAGGGTAAAAACCACGAGCAAGATGAAAAGATTCCACTATAATATTTTGTAGGGTATAACCTCTCACTATCTTTCAAAGAGAACAACACTCTCAATATAGGAGAAAACTACCTCACAAATATTATAGAATACACACTCAAATGTAGAGATATGAGAGAACACTCTGAAATGGAATGATTGAAATGAAATCAGAAGAGCTCTATTTATAGGGTTGAAGATGTGCATTAAATACACGTCTCCCAACTGCCATCTCTCCAAGTCCCACCTATCCAATTAATGCAGGCGGCTGCTAACAATACATTCTTCCTTTTTTTAGCTTTTAACATCCCGTCTCCCATTTTCGTGTTGCACCCATTAAAAAAACACATGCGTCTTCATTCATTTTAAATATATTATTGGTATGCATTAATGGTTGGAAATGCAATAAATATTCTCGAATTCAATCTAAAGTACATGATTCGTACATTTTAGATTGGGGAATGATGTCTATTCTAAAAAAATCATGGCACTAATCATTCCCTGACTTTACTTTTGGCTTAGCCAAATCCATATTCTCTATATTTATTTTGACAAATTATCTTAATTTATGATTATTAACAAATAATCCTTACAATAATAATAATACCAAATAATTAGAGTTATGGAATTGGAATGAAGTAATTAACAAATATAAACTCTGTTTTCATTACGACATTGTTTTCATCAATATATCATTTCCCGGGATAAATTTGCTTTTAGTCCCAATTTTTTTACAACTAACAGTTTTGGTTCTTATTCATTTTAACTCAACATTTTTATCCCTAATATTTCGATAATATAACACAATTTGTCCTTCCAGTTAACTTTCGTTGTGCCAATATACTCAAAATAAAGTGCAAACATCATACACACACAAGAACACAAATATTTACGTGGTTCGACAATTGCCTACGTCCACGGGAGACAAACATAATTTATTGGAAATTTCAAACGAGAATTACAAACTCTCCAGAATCACCTCACAACTCACATATACTGGTACAGAAAGCTCAAAAGCTTATTATATGAAGAGATTACAGATTTGAGGGATGATTTTCAGATGTGAGTTTGAGGAGTATTTATAGGTGCAAAATCCTTCGGTGGACAATTTCATGGCAACTTCTTCTTCCTGCATTTTTGACTTCAAAGCCATCAAAGGAATAGTATTCAACAGCCTCCATTTCTATAGTAATAGGAAAAGTAGCCACCGACCACCGATCACCGTCCAACAATCTCAACCTTGGTGACCCTAGGCGCTGGATACTCGAGAGATGTTGATCAAGTCCAAACAGTGTTGAAACTTGATCCCTGTTACTACCTTTGTTAACATGTCTGCATGATTATCTGCAGTCCCGATTTTCTTGAGTAGAATATCTCCTTCTTCTACGATTTCCCGAACAAAGTGGTAGCGAACATCGATGTGTTTGGTGCGACTGTGATGGACTTGGTTCTTTGCCAGACATATGTCACTTTGACTGTCGCAGAAAATCTCTGTATTTTTCTGCCTGATGCCCAAGCCTTTCACCAAATTATATAACCAGATGCCTTCCTTGAATGCTTCTGTGATCGTCATATACTATGCCTCTGTAGTAGACAAAGTAACTGTAGACTATAACGTGGATCTCCAACTTACTGGTCCTCCTGCCATGGTAAACACATAACGAGTAGTTGATCGACGCTTATCAAGATCACCAGCATAATCCAAATCGACGTATCCAACTAGACGATTGCTCTCGTCTTTCTGAAATTTCAGACCAACATCCACGGTACCCTGAATATACCGCAAAATTCACTTTATTGCATGCCAATGTTCTTTATCAGGGTTGTGCATGTATCATCTCACCATGCTAACTGCATGAGAAATGTCAGGTCTTGTGCACACCATTGCATACATCAGAGCTCTGACAGCATTTGCATAAGGAATGCAATCCATTTGTCTCATCTCGGCATATGTAGTAGGAGACATCGATGCAGTCAGTTTCAAATGTGGAGCTAACGGAGTACTTACGGGTTTGGTATTTCCATCTATACCAAATCTATGGAGTACATTCTTCAGATACTGAGTCCGTGTCAGACAGACTGTGCCCTTTATTCTGTCTCTCTTGATCTCCATCCCAAGAATCCTTTTCTCCTCTCCAAGATCTTTCATTTCGAACTCTAAGCTCTGCTGAGCCTTCAGCTTGTCGATCTCATGCGATCAGCATATCATCAACATAGAAGAGCAAATAGATAAATGTACCATCTTGGAGTTTCTTCAGGTATACACAATTATCAAAATGGCTGTGTGTGTCCTCTGTTTCTTCATAAAGCTGTCAAAGCATTTGTATCACTGTCTCGGTGACTGCTTGAGACCATAGAGTGACTTGTCGAGCTTACAAGCCCACTTTTCATGACATTGAACTTTGAATCCATCAGGTTGAGCCATATAGATCTCCTCGTCCAAAGTTCCATGAAGGAATGCCATTTTGACATCAAGCTGGGCCAGCTCAAGGTCAAACTGTGCAACAAAGCTAATAAGAGCCGAATAGACGAATGCTTTACAACAATTGAGTCTATTCCTTCTTTGTGAGCGTAGTCTTATGCTACTAGTCTAGCTTTGTATCTGATACTGTCTTTGCCTGATGCACCTTCCTTCTTTGCAAAGACCCATTTACAATGGTCATATACATCCAGTACCCCATATACCTTGTAAGAGTTATCCTACTCTAGTGTCACGCACGCTTGTGGCGGCGATATTAAGATTTGGTCGTTCCTTGGCTATATCAACATATATATATATAACCAAACGCACAATTATTCAATGCAATCAAAATACATTATGCATTTCACAAATGCTCTCATATAAAGAAATGCTCGTACGTCGCACGTACCTTAAATCCTCGTAGTCCAAGCCAAACCTTGCTTGGGTTCCATGCCCCGAGGAATGATGTGCTAACACGATAAATAATTCACAATTATTTACGAACATGTAACCCATGCTCAAGCACATCCATAACCCTCAAAAATATTGTCAACACACGACAATTAACCATTTAAAAGACCCGGGGCAGGGCACATGCAGTGAGGGAAAACGAATGAGACATTATCGAAAATTGTTCAAGAACACCCTTCAAATTTTCGAACCCTTAACCTCACAATTCGAACCCAAACTAAGCACCATAATACATCTAAAACATGTAATAAACGACCCATAACAAGAATCACCACCCCCAGCCAAAACCCCTAAATTCGAACCCCAAACCCTACGAAATTAGGGAAATATTTCGAACCAATCAACACAAAAAGGCAGGGAATTACATGAGAAGCATGAAAAAGGGGTAAGGAAGGTTACCCATACGAAGATCGGAAGGAAAATCGCTCAAAAACGAAGAACCCTAGAATTTGGGCATCTGCGCTGTTCTGCAAAATCCGAACGCAAAACGCGACGAAACTTCAAATTGCCGGTGTGGAAAGCTGTGCCTGGACAAGACGAAGCCAACGGCGGGTCGACGCGCCGGATGGCGGCCGGACGGCGGCGGGCGCAGCGCTTTTACGCGCGGGGGTGAGGGAGATCGGAAATGGCGCAGACGGGGAGAGAGAGTGACGTGCAAGGTGAGGAAAAATGGTTTCTTTTATTAAAATCTCGGGTTCAACTGGTATTTATAGCAAAAATACCCCGAAATACTAATAGCCCCACAAATACATCATGATTCATTAAAAATCATCTGTTTTCAAAAACTCTCTCTCTAACTCCAAACAAAGCACCCCAGATCCCGAGTCACACTAAAAACCCAACTCTTAGGTTTTTCACCCAAATGAGAATACAATCTCAACCTCGGGATCCAACGATCCCAACTACCCAAATAAACGAGCCCAGAAGGCCCAACACCGCGATTAAACTCCAAATCGCCACGTAAAACAACTTTAGGGGTTATTAACACTCCGGGATTAACACCTATAATTCCTGGTCATCACAATATCCCCCACTAAAAGAATTTCATCCTCGAAATTAGCACCGGTGTATCACGTAACACCCAGGCTACACAACAACATGAAGCCATAACCTCGATTCTTGACCATATCAGAATCGTCTTAAAAAAACGCGAGGATACCTACCTCACATCAATCTCTGAAACAGAGCGACTTACCAAAACCAACATATCACCCAAGAGGCAAAACGTACCTCAATGCGGTTCATCCCAAAATTCAGTCCCTCATGACTGCAAAACAACCAATACTTACGACTGTAGATCGGACAGTCATCCTTAGTTCTAATACAACTAGTAAGAACGCATCCTGAATGACACCTCAACCGTGAGAACGTTGACCTCGTGTCAAACTCTGGAGTGGAATAGACTTCCAAATCCATCTTAACGCCAAAGAGCGTCAGCACAGCTCAACGCTAATAATCCAAAAGCAGTTAGTCAACTGAAACTGCAAGGATTCGAATCGCTCCCGATTCCATCGTAGATATCATTCAAAGACATCTCTATCATGACTCACGATGTCTAACATACATCGTTACGAGGGAAACACTAGTATACCACGGTGTACACATACCAAACCTGGTTTCCACTTTCAAACCTTTTCCATCGAAGGAGCAGTCGCATCATTGCAACTCAATTTGGGCAACTCACAGCCACAGATTCACGCAAAAGACATCTCACAAGATGTCCACCTCCGGATGTTCCAAGAATCACATCCTGATCATAAATAAACAATCGAGACTCTACAGAGTTAAAATTCTGAAAGGACATGCAATAAACCCATTGCATCCTCAACGCTTGTGTCGACAGCGACACCTCCGAATTCCTGCCATCCCTTGATAATCCTAGGATTTAACAATCCAAACTTGGGAAGGCTATCGTATAACTCGGAGGAAAACACCAACAAGGAAATACCTTAACCCACACAAGATAATCCCTCCTCAAAGGGAGTCAACTAACTTCACGATTATTCCTCATAATTATCGTGCCATGGAGATTCCCAATCTCAAGGTGTTCCATATCTTTCATCAGAGATTTAACCATCCAAAAATAGCATAACTCTATGCTTGACAAAGAGGAAATCAATAACTGGCATCCGTATACTCACCGGTCTACCTGCCTTAGCACGGATATCACATGCATACTCAATGCACTTGACTCGGGTATCTACACAACTGTCAATTCTGAGTCACTCCCTACCCAGTGGGGAATGATAATCGACGATTGACAACACGGCGTGATTCTCAAAATCAACACCACATGCACCAACTTACCGAATCTTTCAAAGATTCCCAAATAGGTATAATACTACCTCCTTCCTCACAAGGGAAGTGCCATCGAACTCGAGATCCACTAGTCTCGAACCACTGTTCGGAAAAACTGGATACAATAACACCCATTGCATCCCAAATACACGAATTTCCCAGATCGAGTCAACAACGACTTGATGACTCTCTTGTTGGTACTTCAACATCATGAGCTGTCCCAGACAAGTCTCACCAAGATTAAACATAAACGTATACACGTTTCAGTGAGGCATACACAACCTCAACTTCAAATGACGTGGTGACTACTAGAGTCCACCACAATCCACATCGTATCACCTTACGATTTGCCAAACTTGGTTCCAACGAGCAGTATAACGGCTCTAGCAAGCCCATCATGGTGCTGCACACACGCGGCAGACAAACTAGTCTCTGCCTCTTTAGGTTTACCTCAAACCTACCAACAAGACGGACGTTTCCGTACGGCACACCATACCGTGGGAAGAAAAATCAATAGAGTAGTGGGTCTGTACCCAACGTTCCTCTAATGCCGATACACTCTGGACACTCCTATGTCCCTATGTACTTAACATAACCTGATCCTACTCCCTTATGACCCATCCTACACCCTCATGGGTGGTGTGACCATGTCTACCACATGTCATATCAATAGAAAGCGAGTAATTTCCTCCACGATTACTCCTGTCATCAAATTATATGGCCAAAAAGCCATCCCAACGAGCATACCTCAAGGGTATCACCACTCGTAATATGATCACCTCAAACAATTGCTGCGGTACAATCACATGTACAGCGCGTCCATCCATTTCTCGAGCAGCCCGCTCGGTATAAGGGTCACGTCGACCGGTGACGTAGACACCACCTTGTGCTCGGCACTAGCACCCAAGGCATACAACTGAATACGTATACTCAACGCATTGTTCATCGTAATGATGATGCATGTCTAATAAGACATCTCCTACACCATCGTCATCGTCATCCCGTGACGATACATATCCACTCATGGCATCTAAGGCATCGTCAACTAGTGACGATACATGTCAACAATGACATCTAAACAACCTAGTCAACTCGTGACGGTCCATGTACATCAACGTATGCCATCCACCATTATGCTAATGAAATAGCAATATCCCATACCTCATCGCTAACAAGATAGCGGCATACCTGTCTTCGTCGCTCGATAATAGTGCGTAATCAGCACTCATCGCTCGAAGGCGGCATAATCCTGTGTTGAGTACATAATGGCACAATCCATTGCTATAGAATCGACGACATGATACCTCGTCATATAATAAGTGGCATGAAACCTCGCTATACACCTGAGCATGAATCATCGTCCACATAATAGCGGAAAGAGGCATCGCTATCAACATATCTGGCGGCACGAATCATCGCCAATCCTCATAGAAGAATGAGTCATCATCATTGACACAGCGGAATGAACCATCGCTATCATCCGTGTCATCATAAAGAAATGAATCATCATCCTCGACACAGCGGAATACATCACCGCTATCATCCGTGTCCGCCGGTATAAACCATCGCCAATCATCATAGAAAATGTACATAAATAAAGAAATGCATGAATCTTCCTAGTTAAACACATTAACGCACTTTTATTGTCCCTATTCCAAATATTCATGCACGAAATCATTAGATCTTAATGTAATTGATTAACATCATCGCATCATAACGTCTTATGGCATCTTACCACATAATAATATCGTATGGCCTCTTACCATATGGGCATCTTACCCCGTGGCATCTTACCACATAATAACATCGTATGGCCTCTTACCATATGGGCATCTTACCCCGTGGCATCTTACCACATAATAACATCGTATGGCCTCTTACCATATGGGCATCTTACCCCGTGGCATCTTACCACATAATAACATCGTATGGCCTCTTACCATATGGGCATCTTACCCCGTGGCATCTTACCACATAATAACATCGTATACAACATAATATGAATGCAAACATAAATGCATAAATCATAAATACAACCACAACTCATAAATAATCAACATATGAAATTATGGTTCCTTCTTACTTTTCCACGTAAGCGGAATTCTTCCTCGCTTCTTATGGAATCCACGTAAGCGGAATTCTTGCTTCTTATGGAATCCACGTAAGCGGAATTCTTCCTTGCTTCTTATGGAATCCACGTAAGCGGAATTCTTGCTTCTTATGGAATTGAGTCATTTATCATTAGTGTATTTCAATGCTTCTTACTTCTCCACGTAAGCGGAATTCTTCCTCGCTTCTTATGGAGTCCACGTAAGCGGAATTCTTCCTCGCTTCTTATGGAATTTAGCGTAAGCATTAAAATCCTCACTAGGATAACCTTGACTCGTGAAATACACCTCTTATATTTCACAACATACATATGCAAAACGATGCGTATCAACATGTATCATATCATAATGCACTATCTTATGCATACCTTGATTTACCTTGTGTTAAATAACTAAACACATAATACATGTTACCGTTGGGATGCCCGTACATATGTATAATCATCATTCCTTTTCATACTCCATATTTCCTGTAACCTGCAACCATTATGGTTAGCAACAATAGCCATATACGCTATGCATCAACCATGCAATACATATACGCAACCACTTGCATGTCAATACGTATACCGAGACACAATGGTTAGCAATACCATTTTTCATATCATAAAAGCACATAAACAATTAGTTATGTCGTACAACACTAATGCCATCATGCATAAATATGTGCTATCAATAACTTCCTAGGCCCTTAACAGCCCCAATGAGCAACCACTGCTCTGATACCACTAATGTAAGGACCCCAAGCCCTTAACCCTTGATTAGTGTATTAATCAATATGTGTGGCACATGCTTCCAATAAAAATCGATCGGGAAACTCAGATGATACTTTATCATTGAATGGCAAATACAAAATTTTCTTTAATACTCAATGTTATAAGATCATCATCCTAACAACAAATAGACTTATAAAGTTCACCCATTACCATCCCCTTTACACCACTTTTTACATTGTGGACTTTTATAAAAATTTGGGCAGAGTCTCCCCATAAATTGAGCTATCCCGAAACAAAGCACATCACATAATATAATTCCCGGCCAGGGAATACACAATACTCAACAGAATACAGAACACGAAGTAAATTCCCAGCCAGGGAAGACACCACACAGCAAGACAACTAAAGTGGGTTTCAACACCCACATAGTACACCAATGACTCTCGTATCATTAGCAATTCTACCCTTAATTGCATGCATATAGAATGAAAGAGAGGAAGGCTCATGCCTTTATATACAACTCATATACAAGTGTAATCGTGCTCACATGCGAGCATCATAAATGTGTATATAACCCTCGGGTGTATATAAGTACTCTACGATACCGTGCTCCATCAAGCCCTGGTACCACGATCCTGGGAGTAAATCCAATCAACAGCTCGAGCTCAACTCCAAAGCCATCAATGTACCTGTTCACCTGCCCCAACAGAGACAGCCCCCAACGGGGTGAGCATACCAATACACAAAATCCCATAATCACAATAATGAAATTCATAATTTACAACAAAAGTAAATACTAATGAATTTTAATGATACTCCCTGGATGGTAACGTCCTCATCCGGGATTCCGTGTATTGTCCCTGTTCTCACAATCATGAAACTCATCAAATCTCAAAAATCAGTAAATCAACACATTGATTTAACTCATCGTATGCCTAATTCTCGAATGTCAATATATAGTGATTCCAAATTCATTATATAGGCAAATATGGATATCTCAATAGCAAATACTGATTTCTCAACCTCGCTATCAATCACAGATAGCTCAAATGCCTAGCATTTATTTTACCAATTCTCCATTATACTTAGACATCTCGCATGTCTTATAATGAATACATGATTCCACGATCATTCTCAGGCATCTCAATGCCCTACAATGGTCATATACATCCAGTACCCCATATACCTTGTAAGAGTTATCCTACTCTAGTGTCACGCACGCTTGTGGCGGCGATATTAAGATTTGGTCGTTCCTTGGCTATATCAACATATATATATAACCAAACGCACAATTATTCAATGCAATCAAAATACATTATGCATTTCACAAATGCTCTCATATAAAGAAATGCTCGTACGTCGCACGTACCTTAAATCCTCGTAGTCCAAGCCAAACCTTGCTTGGGTTCCATGCCCCGAGCAATGATGTGCTAACACGATAAATAATTCACAATTATTTACGAACATGTAACCCATGCTCAAGCACATCCATAACCCTCAAAAATATTGTCAACACACGACAATTAACCATTTAAAAGACCCGGGGCAGGGCACATGCAGGGAGGGAAAACGAATGAGACATTATCGAAAATTGTTCAAGAACACCCTTCAAATTTTCGAACCCTTAACCTCACAATTCGAACCCAAACTAAGCACCATAATACATCTAAAACATGTAATAAACGACCCATAAGAAGAATCACCACCCCCCAGCCAAAACCCCCAAATTCGAACCCCAAACCCTACGAAATTAGGGAAATATTTCGAACCAATCAACACAAAAAGGCAGGGAATTACATGAGAAGCATGAAAAAGGGGTAAGGAAGGTTACCCATACGAAGATCGGAAGGAAAATCGCTCAAAAACGAAGAACCCTAGAATTTGGGCATCTGCGCTGTTCTGCAAAATCCGAACGCAAAACGCGATGAAACTTCGAATTGCCGGTGTGGAAAGCTGCGCCTGGACGAGACGAAGCCAACGGCGGGTCGGACGCGCCGGATGGCTGCCGGACGGCGGCGGGCGCAGCGCTTTTACGCGCGGGGGTGAGGGAGATCGGAAATGGCGCAGACGGGGAGAGAGAGTGACGGGCAAGGTGAGGAAAAATGGTTTCTTTTATTAAAATCTCGGGTTCAACTGGTATTTATAGCAAAAATACCCCGAAATACTAATAGCCCCACAAATACATCATGATTCATTAAAAATCATCTGTTTCCAAAAACCCTCTCTCTAACTCCAAAACCCCCTACCGGTGCCCACACAAAGCACCCAGATCCCGAGTCACACTAAAAACCCAACTCTTAGGTTTTTCACCCAAATGAGAATACAATCTCAACCTCGGGATCCAACGATCCCAACTACCCAAATAAACGAGCCCAGAAGGCCCAACACCGCGATTAAACTCCAAATCGCCACGTTAAACAACTTTAGTGGTTATTAACACTCCGGGATTAACATCTATAATCCCTGGTCATCACATCCACCATTGATTTCTTTGAAGTTTGAGAACCATTGACGATGTGGGCACATATGATAAGAACAACCAGAAACCAGAATCCATCTATCAGATGAATTGAATGAATATGATGAAACCGAGAATGCCAAGTCATCTTCATTGTTACAATTTTGTTGTGCCACGTTTGCAATTGACTTATCCTTGTTAGGACAATCCTTCTTCCCGTGACCTTTCTGATAACAATAGGCACATTCATCATTTGCAGGACGTCTTCGTGTTGATTTTCCTATGGACTTCGATCTGGATCTGCCTCGTCCCTTGACAGATTGTCTGTTGTTATTTCTCCATCTGGATACCATCAATGCTTCAGATGTGGTATCTCTGTGATCATGCTGGTCTTTCCTCCAATATTCATTGTTTACCAACGCATTGGAAACATCCATGAATTTGACTTCGTCTTTGCCGTATAACAAAGTTGTGGTCAGATGATCATAAGATTCTGGTAGGGAATTCAACAATAGTAACGCCATATATTCATCTTTAACTTCAACTTCTAGATTTTGCAGATCGGCAATAATTTGTTGAAATTATCAAGATGCTCTATCATTGGCGTACCTTTCTTATACTGAAATGGAAAAGCTTCTTTTTCAGACAGAGTCGGTTCTCTATGCTTTTCGTCATGTACTTGTCATCCAGCTTCTTCCAGAGACTCGTTGCGGAAGTCTCTTTCATGACAAAGTACTTCTGCTCCTTGGATAAGCAGAGCCGGATCGTGAGCAGACTTGCTTGTTCCAATCCTCAGGTGACATGTCCTTGGGCTTGGACTCCAAGGCTGTTAGGATCGGTCCGGAGTGTTTAGAGGGGGTGAATGAACACTACTATTAAAAATTAATCCCTTGTGATTTCTTTCGGTTTAGTGAAGGAAATCTGTTTCTTAATCAACTCTTCTGCAGAACAGACCACTGAATATTTTAGTACGGAACGGTCTGTTCTTTAGATTAGTAAGAACGGCTCGATGGCTTGAATAGTATAGCGAATGCAGAATGATAAAACACGGAATATGTTTCTGGAAGTTCGAAGGTGGTGTAATCCTTCTACGCCTCCCCTTCTTCCAATTAAGGAAGGATTCCACTAGAAGACTTTGATTTATACAATCCTGTTGTACAAACCCGATTCAGCTGGATTTACCTCACTACCAGACTGAAACTCCTAGTCTCTCGATCTGTTCAGACAGATTTTGTCTGACAGTTACAATTGATTCTCACTTCTATATCTCAGTACAGAATACACAAGATAGACTAAATTAGTCTATGCACACAATGATCCTAATGTGATCAAATATTACAATATGCTTGTGTTTATGAAGATTTTCAGCTCGAAAAAGTCTGAGCTTGTAAGCTTGTGCTGTTTTGCTTTCTTTTGCGTTTTTCGATTGATCAGACTCACTTCTTGAGCTCTTCTGTTGCATCCTTATATAGTTGCATATACCAACGGCATTATTTCCCTTAATGTGCAACTCTTGACTCTGCTTAAACTCTGAGTAAGCTGCAGTCTTCTTCTTTAGGGTAGTTGCCGTTCTGGTTCATGCTTTCGGCGACTGTCAGGTAAGCTCTTCTTTGTATTCTTACCTTTTATGGTAAACTTCAGTCTTTGGTCTTTTTCAGCATTAATTGCAACATTAAATGCTTCAATAAATAGCCGTTAATGATTCGGATTGAAGAACCAATTCTTATTTAGCCTTGACTGCTCTGATCTGATATGGTTGAGATCGATCTGAAGCTTCGATCTGGTCAGGCTGATTTCCATGGATCCGATCTGATTTGCGATATACCATATCAGCTTGATCTGTTTTGAGCGATCGATCTGGTCAGTCTGATTTCCATCGATCCGATCTGATTTGTTTTGTCATCTTTAAAATCCGGAACTAACAAAGGCTATATTAGATCCTTCCCGAAATAAGAGATCTAATACTTCACATTGCCACATGCCAAAGTTGTTGGTGCCGTCAAATTTCTCCGCCTCGAACTTTGCATTTGATAGCATGGTTCGTCTCATTGAACCGCTAGTGGACGCTTCTTGATCCATTATTTTGACCTTTTTTTCTCTTCTTTTTTTTTGGTAGCTATTTAGCAGAAACATATGCTACCGTTGCGTCGGAAGGGTCAAAATAGTGGGGAACCAGTCCTGGATCGGCAAAGACGGGCGAAATATGGTTCGAACCGGGCTCTTTCTGTTCTGATGAATAGTACTGGCCGTGAATAGTGATGGATCGTAAATAGTAACATGCTGATGAATAGTGTTGGACCAAAAATGGGCCTATATGTGGGCTTGGACACGGGTTCGGGTCGAGTCCAACGGGCCGACCTGGTTCAGATGTGGAATTGAAGCCTCTCTTTCCAATTTTTCCGAAAGTTTACGTAACTATTTTCAAAAAATATTTCAAGACTTTAACTTCAATTTCCCGTTGACTCGGAAGTCAAAATCATGAACCCAAAATTGGTGCGGATTCCCCCGACGAGACGAATCTAGTGGTGTGATCAGAAATAAATTTCGGACACTTTCAATTTTCGAGCATTTTCACGAACACGTGACTCTGATACCATTTGTTGTGCCAGAATACCCAAAATAATGTGCAAACATCACACACACAAGAACACAAATATTTACGTTGTTTGGCAATTGCCTACGTCCACGGGAGACAAACACAATTTATTGAAAATTTCAGATGAGAATTACAAACTCTCAAAGATCACCTCACAACTCACATATACTGGTACAGAAAGTTCAAAAGCTTATTATATGAAGAGATTACAGATTTGAGGGATGATTTTCAGATGTGAGTTTGAGGAGTATTTATAGGTGCAAAATCCTTCGGTGGACAATTTCATGGCAACTTCTTCTTCCTCCATTTTTGACTTCAAAGCCATCAAAGGAATAGTATTCAAAAACCTCTATTTCAACAGTAATAAGAAAAGTAGCCACCGGCCACCGTCCAACAACTTTAACCATAAAGTTGAACTCAATGACTAATTATATTATAATTTTGAAAATTTAGGGACCAAAGTGTTGATTTGAATTATTATTTTTAATACACTTAAAATAAAAATATATCATTTTATAAATAAAAAATTATATGAATTATTATTAATGAATATTTTTAATACACTTAAAAATAAAAATAATATTTTAATACACTTTTTTTCCTCTTTTTTTTTAATATTTTAAGACACTTAAAAAAATATATGATTTCAAACATCTACATATGAATCAAATAACTTATCTTCTTCTATATATAATCACTATTAATAATAACTTCTTCATCCCACTTGATCCATCTTCATCATCCAAGATACTCACACTCTTGATATTATTATTCCCCATTTCTAAATTAATTTATAAATCAAAACTTCATCCATCAACATACCCTAGTTGTTATGGTTAACTTCCTTTGATGCTATCTACAGACTTACATAACATAAAAACAAGTCATGTAAGTCTTGATATTTCGATATAACATGTACTGACGTATAAAAATATTAAAGGAACGCATCAAGAGTAAAGGACGCTAGCATTTCACATAGAAATAGGCAATCAATCAAAGTCTTCTATTCCAAAGATTGGAATTACGAAAGTGTCAGAGACTCAGTATAAAGGAACATTCATTTCGACATTATCTTCATCAATACACTAGTTCGGGCTGCACCGTGACTTAGGCTAGCTGCATTCTAACATCATAGCCACTTCTCAGGTGAAGTTTGAGCACTTGGCGAACAGAACATAAGAATGCCTCCCTCACTTTCCCATGTTTATGGAATGAGGGTTTTTGTCCCTGATGACAAATATTCTATAACATCACACCTTCAACAGCTAAGATTGTGGTTGAGACTTGAGAGGACTCTGATTTACAGGAAATAAGGGTTGTCATTTTGTAAAATAAATCTAGAAAATATTTTAAAAGGAAAATGTATCTACATCTAACTATAAGGGTTGTCATTTTGTAAATTAAACCTCAGATATGACACCACAACATCGATAATCAACATATGTTCCTGCTGCTATATGAGGTAAATACATTCAGTGCATTACATGGGATGCAGCAACAACTATGTTCTCACATGGTAATTACAAGGAAATTGCATACCAATTTCGATGGCGGTAAATAACAAGCGAAGGGGAACAACCTTAGGAAACTGTGAAGGGACATAATGACTACACCGCAAGCTATGGCCTCTTTTATTCGTAAGCTGCAGAATCAAGAAGTCCATGTTTTCGAACTCTTTAATACAATCAAAACTTCACGGTAAGTCAGTAACAATATGGTAACAAATGCCCATACTTGCCTCCAGGTCTTCTCTTATTTATTTTCTTACTCCAAGAGTAGAATCATTTTCCCAGAGATATTGATCTGGGTTATATTCGGCCCTGTTTTAAAAGCATGTGGATAGATTACAAACAAAAATAAACTGCAAGGAAAGATCTTGCGCCTCCGTAGTTTTGGTTCAATAAAAGCCGTGATCAAGTCAAATATATAAAGATATTCAAGAAACCTAACCTCACTCATAAACTATCAGTGAAATCTAATAACAACCATAATGCTTAAATCTTCTAGAATTTGAATTAGAAACACATGCTTTGTTGTCACATTGAAATGTGATGAAGAACTGGCCATATAACTACGTTCAATTTGCATGCAATGTCGTTACCACGTTCTACTAAATATATCATTATGGCCCTTCTTTTACGTTGTATCATAATTAACTAAAAAAAGGAGCATAATGTACACAACACAAATAGGCACCCAATGCATCCTCCACAATAAATGAGGCTTAATACTACCAGTTCATGTTAAAAAGAACATCATTCTATCCAAAAGAACCGACCCATATTGCTAAGATATATAATCAAGAGGATATTTCTACAAAAAATGTACATGTCCAGCAGTTTTTTTTGATACCGACTATTCAGATGCCAAAGCTCATTCATCACATATGTGAGCATGTGCCACATTCTCAACATAAGTAAAATCATACATGTTCCAATCTACAATGATAAAGTGGCCATTCAACAACAAAGCATCAGGAAAATAATGCTAAAATGTATTAAACCAGAATGAATTTTGTCACAAAAACATTAAAAAAGTAAACTTTCAGTAAAAGATACAAGATTTATGTTGAACAAGAAACTTAAGACTGATCGGCTGAAGAAAAGGAGGGACCTTAAGCAACAAAAAACTAACCTTGAAATGCTTAACCAAAAGTTTGCACACATGAAAGCCCATGTTTTTACAGTCTTATACATAGAATCAAAAGAGCTGGATGACTAAAGAAAAAACCCGGAAAGAACTATACTTCAAATAAAGTAACCTTGAAGTTTAGAGAATAACGATTATTTAGAGCACAAACATGGAACTGTGAGACAAACTTCTTTTCCCACTCCATATAGGCTGCACACCTAAAACATAAGCTCTCAACTCATCATCTTCATTATCACTAAAGTTCTCTACTTTTAAACTCCAAAACCTCATAACACTATCAAACAAAAGGGCACAACAATCATTATACACAGACCTGATTCCAAGCCCGAGACTCCGGTCCAGATTCGGTGGCTTCTTCTCCAACATTTGACACCCGCGTGGAGAGTCAGCCGGTTTCAGGCCCCTGCTGCTGCAGGACGAGTTTCAGTTTTGTGCGCTTGTAGCGTTTCAAGGAAGCCACAACATACAACACGAAGGAAACCACACGTTTTCCTTAGCTATTTCTCAAGGAAGCAACAACCACACGAAGGAAACAACAGTTTCAAAGGCTTTGCTTGGAACATCTCAAGGAAGCAACAATCTGAAGGAAGCCACAACAAACAACATCCTTTAGCTATTTCTCAAAAAAAAAAAAAAAAAGAAAAGAAGCAAAAGAACCCAACCGAAGAAGGAAACCACGTGATATTATGAAAAAAAACGTTAGAGAAGTTGCTTGCCACCTCCTTTACTATCCATCGTTGTTTTGTTTTCTTTTCATAATAGAAGAGGTACTGAATTCTTCTCACAATAGAATAAAGTAGGAGATATGGGCATTGATATGACTGAAAGAGGGTGAACAGTAAACTGAAAGAGGGTGAACAGTAAAAAAGCGTGGCCTGCGGTTAATGACATAGTACGTTTTGGCAGTGTAAAACAAAGATGCAAAGGGCAAAATAAAGAAACGTTGTAAAGACCCAAAAAAATAATAATAATAAAGTTGATAAAACACTGTTCATCGGATCGTTGTTTCGTTTTCTTCTCATAATAGAAGAGGTACTGAATTGTTCTCACAATAGAATAAAGTAGGAGATATGGACGTT
Source organism: Haberlea rhodopensis (assembly GCA_907163345.1). Taxonomy (NCBI): domain Eukaryota; kingdom Viridiplantae; phylum Streptophyta; class Magnoliopsida; order Lamiales; family Gesneriaceae; genus Haberlea; species Haberlea rhodopensis. The sequence goes on along the minus strand of CAJQUN010000131.1, from coordinate 44,879 downwards.
GATATGACTGAAAGAGGGTGAACAGTAAAATGAAAGAGGGTGAATAGTAAAAAAGCGTGGCCTGCAGTTAATGACATAGTACGTTTTGGCAGTGTAAAACAAAGATGCAAAGGGCAAAATAAAGAAACGTTGTATTTAAAAAAAATAAAGACCCGAAAAAATAATAATAAAGTTGGTAAAACAGTGTTCATCGTTGGGAGAAAATTAGATACTGTAGAAAGGCTTCAAGGCTTAGGGTTGTCATTTTGTAAATTAAACCTCAGATATGACACCACAACATCGATAATCAACATATGTTCCTGCTGCTATATGAGGTAAATACATTCAGTGCATTACATGGCATGCAACAACAACTATGTTCTCACATGGTAATTACAAGGAAATTGCATACCAATTTCGATGGCGGTAAATAACAAGCGGAAGGGGAATAACCTTAGGAAACTGTGAAGGGACATAATGACTACACCGCAAGCTATGGCCTCTTTTATTCGTAAGCTGCAGAATCAAAAAGTCCATGTTTTCGAACTCTTTAATACGATCAGAAATTCACGGTAAGTCAGTAACAATATGGTAACAAATGCCCATACTTGCCTCCAGGTCTTCTCTTATTTATTTTCTTCCTCCAAGAGTAGAATCATTTTCCCAGAGATATCGATCTGGGTTATATTCGGCCCTGTTTTAAAAGCATGTGGATAGATTACAAACAAAAATAAACTGCAAGGAAAGATCTTGCGCCTCCGTAGTTTTGGTTCAATAAAAGTCGTGATCAAGTCAAATATATAAAGATATTCAAGAAACCTAACCTCACTCATAAACTATCAGTGAAATCTAATAACAACCATAATGCTTAAATCTTCTAGAATTTGAATTAGAAACACATGCTTTGTTGTCACATTGAAATGTGATGAAGAACTGGCCATATAACTACGTTCAATTTGCATGCAATGTCGTTATCACGTTCTACTAAATATATCATTATGACCCTTCTTTTACGTTGTATCATAATTAACTAAAAAAAGGAGCATAATGTACACAACACAAATAGGCACCCAATGCATCCTCCACAATAAATGAGGCTTATACTACCAGTTCATGTTAAAAAGAACATCATTCTATCCAAAAGAACCGACCCATATTGCTAAGATATATAATCAAGAGGATATTTCTACAAAAAATGTACATGTCCAGCAGTTTTTTTTGATACTGACTATTCAGATGCCAAAGCTCATTCATCACATATGTGAGCATGTGCCACATTCTCAACATAAATAAAATCATACATGTTCCCATCTACAATGATAAAGTGGCCATTCAACAACAAAGCATCAGGAAAATAATGCTAAAATGCATTAAACCAGAATGAATTTTGTCACAAAAACATTAAAAAAGTAAACTTTCAGTAAAAGATACAAGATTTATGTTGAACAAGAAACTTAAGACTGATCGGCTGAAGAAAAGGAGGGACCTTAAGCAACAAAAAACTAACCTTGAAATGCTTAACCAAAAGTTTGCACACATGAAAGCCCATGTTTTTACAGTCTTATACATAGAATCAAAAGAGCTGGATGACTAAAGAAAAAACCCGGAAAGAACTATACTTCAAATAAGTAACCTTGAAGTTTAGAGAATAACGATTATTTAGAGCACAAACATGGAACCGTGAGACAAACTTCTTTTCCCACTCCATATAGGCTGCACACCTAAAACATAAGCTCTCAACTCATCATCTTCATTATCACTAAAGTTCTCTACTTTTAAACTCCAAAACCTCATAACACTATCATACAAAAGGGCACAACAATCATTATACACAGACCTGATTCCAAGCCCGAGACTCCGGTCCAGATTCGGTGGCTTCTTCTCCAACATTTGACACCCGCGTGGAGAGTCAGCCGGTTTCAGGCCCCTGCTGCTGCAGGACGAGTTTCAGTTTTGTGCGCTTGTAGCGTTTCAAGGAAGCCACAACATACAACACGAAGGAAACCACACGTTTTCCTTAGCTATTTCTCAAGGAAGCAACAACCACACGAAGGAAACAACAGTTTCAAAGGCTTTGCTTGGAACATCTCAAGGAAGCAACAATCTGAAGGAAGCCACAACAAACAACATCCTTTAGCTATTTCTCAAAAAAAAAAAAAAAAAAAAGAAGCAAAAGAACCCAACCGAAGAAGGAAACCACGTGATATTATGAAAAAAAACGTTAGAGAAGTTGCTTGCCACCTCCTTTACTATCCATCGTTGTTTTGTTTTCTTTTCATAATAGAAGAGGTACTGAATTCTTCTCACAATAGAATAAAGTAGGAGATATGGGCATTGATATGACTGAAAGAGGGTGAACAGTAAACTGAAAGAGGGTGAACAGTAAAAAAGCGTGGCCTGCGGTTAATGACATAGTACGTTTTGGCAGTGTAAAACAAAGATGCAAAGGGCAAAATAAAGAAACGTTGTAAAGACCCAAAAAAATAATAATAATAAAGTTGATAAAACACTGTTCATCGGATCGTTGTTTCGTTTTCTTCTCATAATAGAAGAGGTACTGAATTGTTCTCACAATAGAATAAAGTAGGAGATATGGACGTTGATATGACTGAAAGAGGGTGAACAGTAAAATGAAAGAGGGTGAATAGTAAAAAAGCGTGGCCTGCAGTTAATGACATAGTACGTTTTGGCAGTGTAAAACAAAGATGCAAAGGGCAAAATAAAGAAACGTTGTATTTAAAAAAAATAAAGACCCGAAAAAATAATAATAAAGTTGGTAAAACAGTGTTCATCGTTGGGAGAAAATTAGACACTGTAGAAAGGCTTCAAGGCTTATTATATTGTAGTAATTCTTTCCTCTCATTCATTTCTTCTCATTCTCTTCCCGCTCAACCCTCGTTTTTAAATTGCTCCCGTTTTCAAAAATCTGTGTTCTACTTTCACTTCAATCCCTTCTCCATTCAATCACGTCAAGTTCATTAAAATTCAGTTTCTTGAACCTTTTCTTCCCTGACAAGAATCTTATTTCTTGTTTTTACTTGAAATTCTTTAAATGGGAAGGGTTTTCACGATCTATTTCGATGAGATCGAACAAGAGTACTATATGTGCAAGATCTGCAGAACCCACATTGTCCGAGAACAAAGCCATGCAAATCTCTATGAGGTAAATTGTATTCCCATATCTTTGTGTGTAATCTTGTGTTTTACCGAATGTATAATGTTGGTTGTATTCTATACCTTGTTGAATTCATATATTGTTTGTTATTGAGAAATTTCTCTGCCTCATTATTTAGAGAAAATTATTGATCTTGGTTCATGGTGTGGAAGTTTGGACTAAAATGAGCATTCCCTTATGATATGTCTGAATATTGAAGAAAACAAAGCGTATTTCTCTATTGTCGTTCAACGACCAGAAAAGTTACCGATTCAGGTTTAAATGGATGTTCCTCTACAATATGCTCCAAATTTTAAGACATTATTCACCATTTTCATGTTACTTAACTAGTACTTCAGTCCAATTCTAACTTGATTTTCATCGTTTGGCAGCCAGAACTTGCTCGAAGTGGAGGTCGGTTTTTTTTAACATTCGTAAGATCAATGTTCATTAATGTTTACATTACGAAAAAGGGGAGATTTAGTCTTGAAATCTGGAAAACATTAATTTTGATGGCTTGGTTAAATTTCAGAAGTGGAACTATGATTTCGTTATGAATTACAGTCTTTACTAGCTTAACCTTACTAAGCATATCTATATACTATTTTCCTTGGCATCGTGCAAGGCACGGTGCCAGCGATCATCCGTTTAGGTATACATAAAATAAAGATACACACATGTGAATTATTCAAATATAATAGCTGCACTCCGATGACGCCGTTACTATATTGTACATTACGAAAGCTGCAAACGATAAACTGACTTTCTTTTTACGAATAGCACATGATAGTCTTGCGGCTGGTGTAGTTGGGGCCAACTCAGCGTATTTTGGTGTGCTTTCAAAAACAACAACATAGTAACAAAGCATGAAGGGATAACACAAAGAAGCACGAGTTCCTCATTCCAGTTAGGATTCAAATTGCCTTTAATCATAGTTGATTGTACTTTCTAAGAACACAAAGAAGCAGCATGAAAGTTGTAAGAAACTTGATAACATATGGAATTGAATTGACAAATTAAGTTTTGCGAAATTTAAATTAACATAACAACATGCTACCCAAGAGTTCTCACTCCAAATGCTGAATTAAGATGAAAGCAAAAGAAATGATAATGCTAAGAAGGAAAACAACTTATCTGCATCAAAAAATATCTAAATTAGTAAAAAGAAATTTTATATATATATATATATATATATATATATAGTCATATTCCAAGATATGACTAATAACTACAGTTGATGTGGTTAGTGGGGGGAAAAACAAGTCTAATGATTAACAAATCACATTTTTCTTGACATGTAATGCAGACGAAAAGGGAAAAAAAGGAACCTAGCAACTAAGAAAGAAACAATTCAAGTAAACCAAATAAATAGGAACAAAACAAAATATCTACAATATATGAATTCATTCCAAATTGTGTGCCATCTGATTTTGTGTACACACGTACATCATGCGGGCATTCTGAAGGAACATCAGTTAATTCATTCCAAATTGTCGCGACATGGTCAACAACGGGCAAATTATAAACTCTATGATCCAAAGAAGGATCAGCACATAACACAATTTTGTATGAGGCTAGGTCAGGCATATCCCTCAAACTCATAAAGAAATTTGCATGTGGACTGAGTTTCATGATGTCCATGATAAATGATATAACCTTAGCATCCAAATCACTTGTCTGGGACAACCGATTAACAAGCTCATCTTCCGTTTCGTAGAAGTACAGTTGCAGTTGTAGTCCACACCCCTCTGTAGGGACCAGATCTCTTATAAAATGGTAAATACCGCCCTAGACCTTAAATGTGTAAATCCCTTTGGATCCCTTACAAATTCATGATCGAAATAGATTCCTATGGAAGTAAATGCAGAAGAGTTGTTATATGTGCGACACCGTGTTGAAAATAGTCCGCTAGATGTGAGGAAGTTTCAGTGAAGAGTTGCCATAAGGAAAGAGGCATTTTCGTGCGGGGAAGGTCGATACTGCCACTCGCGCAACAGAAGCCCGGTGGTTCCCAGAAGAAGAGACGTTCACCACAATACTAACAATCTGCAGCTGAAGGCTGGCTCCACACTTTTCTCGGAATGCAGACAATCCTATCTAGATATCTTAAAATCCTCGCCTCCTGGTATTAACCACATCACCGGCATTCACTGATCAAGATTTAAATAGAGCATCAACAAAAGCAATAGACATAGCGTGAGCAACATAAAATATTAGTAGCAAACATCAACAAAACTAAACATAAAGTTATAATGAGTAAAACTAATATCGAATGCGAAATGTTAGTTAGGAAGAGAAGCTTAAATTTTATAGTAATTTTAATAATTCTTTAGTAAATTTGTATGATTATCTGTATAAAATAATCACACGGTATTATCCTCTATGAGCCTTGAAAGATGTGGAAACTCCTAAGCTCGTGAAAAATAAATGTCATGGGCCAGCTAAAATCAATAATAATAACTTCAAAAAGCTTGTATTTTGTAGCTACTTGCCTAGTGCTCCCCGACTATATGAGGTAGGATATTTCTGTTTTTTATTTAGGCGGGATGTGACAATCACAAGTGAAAAAAAAAATGATCTAAAAATAGATAACCAAGTTACACAGATCACATAATCCAATGATCATATAATCTCATAATGTCCATATAGAATAATGAAACTACACACAAAAGCTATGATGCATTTTAAAGCATCCTAAACGAGCATCGTTAAAAATATCATTTAAATCAAAATGTCTCTAATTAAATAAACTTGTGAGATAAATTAGAGTCTAAGATACAACCTAAATTAGGCGCGATTAGGGGTGAACAAAAGTTCGGTTAAACCGAAAAAACGAAATATTTTGGAAAATCGGTTCGGTTATTTCGGAAATTCGGTTTTCATTTTTTAAAAAATCGGTTAATTCGGTTCGGTTTCGGTTTTCATTTTAAAAATATCGGTTAACCGATAAACCAAATTTTTTAATATTTTTTTAAAAAATAAATTGTTTTTTTTAAAAAAAATCAATTAATATCATTCTTTATTTAAATTTTACTTTTTAAATTTTTAAAATCAAATAATCTAATTATTTTAATTTTTAAAATCACATTATCTAATTTTAAAAATTGTTTTATTTTTTTTAAAAAAATATCGGTTAATTCGGTTACCGACTGAAATAACCGAGTTGTTATCGGTTCGGTCGGTTCGGTTTTGAAAAATAAATCGATCAGTTCGGTTACAGTTTTAAAAATCGGTTCGGTTCGGTTTTCAGAAATTCGGTTCGGTCGGTAACCGAACCGACCGAATGCTCATCCCTAGGCGCGATGGCCCACCCGCGCTAGGGAAATGATGAGGCCTGTAGGCATTAGTATTTGTTGGGTACAGTGCTGACTTTCTGCGGACAAGGGATCAAATGGAAGCGGATGGGCCTGAAATAACAAGATGTAGTCAAAACGTGGAAGCAACATAAAGTAAAAAGCTGAAAAGAGAAACATACCTAGCAAAGGCAGAGCAGGGTTCATGGGGTAAAGAGTTGGATAAGCACGGCCTTCCTGAGTATCATGGATGTTGGCCCTTAGCCAACAACCAAGAAGCGCGGTGATGGATTTTGTTGTACCTAAAGAGACATTGGGGGGAGATCAACGTTAGGGAGGAAGTGGAAACGAAACCATGAGGAAGACATCCAAAATGTACCACGTATTGCAAAGAGATGGGCTCGTAAAATGACAAACAATAGCACTCCCACAGGTAAATAGCAGGAAGCACAACAGGAAACCGCAGGCCGCAAAACGAGAAGCATAGTGTCACACTACGGAACTTTCTAACGGATTCCGGCATATTAGAGGCTTTGGACGTCCCGGAAGCTCCCGAAAGTTTGAAGAACACTTTAGAGCACCCCGGAAGATTGTAGGCATCACTTGTATATTCTTTGTAATATAGAGTTTTCTATAATCTTGTAGGAGATATCCATGGAACCTTGTAAAAACATGTATAAGTGATCTTTCTCCACCGTTAGATCAAATCGATCATAACCATTGAGGAGATGTACTTGTATATATAGGGGGTATGAGTTAATTTGTAACCATCAAGTTTTCAATCTAGCATTCAAGCAATACAAAACATTCTCTCAAAATCTCTTTGTGTTATCTCTTTCTAGCACTTTAGCAACCAACTCGGGAGGAAGGCTGACTTGCTAGCAACGCGGGGTTACTAGTCAAGTGCCGCACGGGTTCGAGAAAGTCTGGGTGAAACTCTTATCCCGTGACAAGTGGTATCAGAGCCTTGGTCTTCTCTTAAACTTTCCGCACTCGAGGTTGTTCGTTGGTGGTGTTGCTAGAAAGAAGAATGTCGGACTCAGGGGTGGTCCAACAACCCGAGAAGCATGAGAAGGAACCGAGGAAGGGTCGAGGCCAGTCAAGGGAATCCTCGGTCGACTTTGTGGATGGCATGGAGAATCGGATGATCTGACTGGAGCAATACATGGCGGATCACTCCCAAGCCTTCGAGGATGTGGCCGACAGGGTAGTAGAACTTGAAGTGAACACCTCAGGGGAGGAGTTTCAAGTCCAGGTACTCCAACAAATTAACTCTATCAATTTTGATGTGAAGAATCAATTCGATGAATTTAGGGGCATGATTGAGGCCTTGCACGAAGAGTTCAAAACTCTCAAGGCCGACATGATTATATGCAAAAGGGCCTTGGCTAATGCAGGGGATCATGTGGCCACGGCACCAACCCGGATCGACGTTCCAAGGCAAAGACCATACAATGGGACTCACAATGCCAAGGAACTCGACAACTTTCTGTGGAACTTAGAACAATACCTTGCAGCCTCAAATGTGCGGGACGACGAGGCCAAGATTCGCACGGCACTCCTATTCCTTACCGACACAGCCACACTATGGTGGAGGAGGCGACACACTGACATTGAGCGAGGCACATGCCGCATGGAAACATGGGAAGACTTCAAGGCCGAGCTCAAGCGACAATTCTACCCCGAAATGTGAATATGAGGCTCGGGGACGCCTACGACAGCTCACACATAACAAAACTATAAAAGAGTACATCAAGGAGTTCCACGAGATCATATTGGAGATCCCAGAGCTGACAGATCGAGAAGCATTCTTCGCATTCCTTGATGGGCTCAGGCCATGGGCAAAACAAGAGCTCCAACGCCGTCAAGTGTAGGATTTTATGGCAATTGCTTATGCCGAGAGCCTTATTGAGTTGCGGCCCTCCAACGATAGGAATAACAAAGGCAAGAGGATGACAAGGGCAAAGGTGTGGGTGGCAACCAGTGAAACACAAGCCAAACCTACAACAGGGGCAATGCATCAAGACCATCAACCAATAGGTCCAATGACCGGGAACGGACTTGCTTCCTGTCACAAGACCGACCACTTCATGGCCAATTGCCCAAAAGTAAACAAGCTAACAGCTCTTGCAGACGAAGATGTTGAGCCATAGGAGGAGGGCACACAAATTGGATCTCTACGGCTCCTCAATGCCGTCAAGGCAAAGGTGGAGCGCGCCATATGACCCAAGGGTGGGTCTATGTTTGTGAATGCCTTGGTTAGGGGGCGACGAGTCAAGGCATTCGGGAGCCACACACGAGGCGGCGAAGAAGCTGGGGCTTGCCATCACTCCGACCGGAGGATCAATCAAGTCAGTGAATGGAAAGGCCAAACCAATTGCTGGGGCGACCAAGGGAGTGAAGACAACGATAGGAGAATGTCAGGGGTATGTCTCCTACACAGTGGTGCCCATGGACGACTACGACATGGTGCTCGGGCTGGAATGGCTCGATGAGGTACGGGCTTGCATTCCACCCTTTTCAGTTTCCTTATATATTCTTGATGCAAATAATCCTTGCACTATACCGGCCAAGAAGGAGGCCAAGGGGCCGAGCATGTTGTCGGCCATTCAATTTGCAAAGGGGCTTAGGCGTAATGAGGAGACCTACGCCATAGTTCCTAAGATGGACGAAGGGCCGAGGACTGAGGGCTTGGGGGAGTTGCCCATGGAAGTCAAGGACGTGCTTGAGGACTTCAAGGACATCATGCCAAGGAACTCGCAAAGAAGCTATCACCAAGGAGGGACGTAGACCACAAGATCGAGCTAGTGGCGGATGCTAGCCCGCCCTCACGCACACCCTATCGGATGACACTTCCAGAATTGGAGGAATTGGGGAAACAACTCAAGGAACTACTTGATGCGGGGATGATCCAGCCATCCAAGTCCCCATATGGTGCACCGGTGCTTTTCAAAAGAAGCACGACGGATCTCTATGCATGTGCGTAGGCTATCGGGCCTTGAACAAATTGACGATCCGAAACAAGTACCCAATACCGCTCATTGACGAGTTGTTCGACCAGCTTGGAGGGGCCAAGTGATTTTCAAAGATAGACTTGAGGTCTGGATATTGGCAGGTGTAGATTGCCGTAGGGGACGAGCCGAAGATCGTATGGTCACGAGGTACGGGTCTTATGAATTTCTAGTTATGCCTTTTGGCCTCACCAATGCACCGGCGACATTTTGCACCCTCATGAACAAGGTATTACACCCTTACTTGGATAAATTTGTGGTTGTTTACCTTGATGATATTGTTATCTACTCATCCACTTTGGGGGAGCACGTGGAGCATTTGAGAAAGTGTTTCAGGCAATTCGGGAGAACGAACTATACATCAAATTGGAAAAGTGCTCTTTTGCCCGAGACGAGGTGTCATTCTTGGGACACAACATTAAGACCGGGAGGATCATGATGGAAGAAGCCAAGGTGAAGGCCATACGAGATTGGGAGGCTCCAACCAATGTGCCCCAACTCCGATCTTTTCTAGGGCTATCCAACTATTACTGCCGCTTCATACAGGGGTATTCTAACATTGCCACACCCCTCACTAATCTCTTGAAGAAGAACAAAAAGTGGGAGTGGGATCCAAAGTGCCGGGAAGCATTTGAAGAGCTAAAGAGCAAGGTGACAGAGTAACCAGTCTTAGCCCTGCCGTATCACACAAAGTCATACGAGGTGCAATGATGTCTCGGACTAATGCCATTGGGGGTGTTCTTATGCAAAATGGGCATCCCATTGTCTTTGAGAGCCGCAAGTTGAATGATGCCAAGCGGCGCTACACGGTCCATGAGAAGAAGATGACTGCAGTTGTCCATTGTCTACGAGAATGGAGGCATTACTTGCTTGGGAGCAAGTTTATTGTGCGGACAGACAATGTTGCCACGAGCTACTTCCAAACCCAAAAGAAGCTCACTCCAAAGCAAGCGAGATGGCAGGAATTTCTTGCGGAGTTCGACGACACGTTGGAGTACAAGACGGGGGAAACAAATCGTGTAGCCGATGCTTTAAGCCGGAAGATGGAGCTTGCAGCCATAAGCCAACCCACAAGCATGTTGAAGGATCGCATACGGGAAGGACTAGATCAAGATCCAATGGCGAAGAACATCATGGACTTCGCTAGGGAAGGAAAAACCCGACGCTTTTGAATCCGAGATGGCTTGCTATTCATGAAGGGAGACCGCCTCTTCATGCCCAAGTGGGAAATTTGCGACGGGAAATACTCAAGGAGTGTCACGATTCAAAGTAGGCCGGCCACCCTGGGATGCATCACACTATGGCACTCATGGAGGATTCTTATTATTGGCCAAGGATGTGAGAGGATGTGGATGCCCATGTGAGGACTTGTTTTGTGTGCCAACAAGACATGATGGAACAGCAGCGGTCAGCCGGTCTCCTACAACCACTTTCCATTCCTGAGCACCCGTTCGAGAGCATATCAATGGACTTCATTACAGCACTACCCAAGTCAGAAGAGTGAGGGACTATCGTTGTTGTGGTGGACAGGCTTTCTAAGTATCCCGTCTTTATTGCTGCACCGCCAGACATCACTGCCGTTGACACAACCAAGCTTTTCACTAATTAGTGGTCAAGCATTGGGGCATTCCGAAGACCATTGTGAGTGATCGTGACCCTCGCCTCACGGGGAAGTTTGGGTCCAAGCTATTCAAGCTTTTGGGGTCCGATCTGCATTCTCAACGAGCTTCCACCCGCAAACGGATGGACAGACCGAGTGGTTGAATGCACTACTAGAATTATACTTACGGCACTATGTGAGTGCCAACCAGCGAGATTGGGCGAAGCTCTTAGACACAGCCCAGCTCTCTTATAATTTGCAGCGGAACGAATCTACTGGACGTAGTCCATTTGAGTTAGCCACAGGCAGACAGCCAATGGCATCGCATAACATTGCCACGGGCTACACATGGAGCAGCCCCACAGCATGCACATTCGCCAAGTCCATACATGAGAAGACTGACTTGGCTCGGGCATCCTTGAACAAAGCCGCCAAAAAGATGAAGAAGTAGGCAGATCTTAAGCGACGAGCGGTCGAGTTCAAGGAAGGGGACATTGTAATGGTGAATCTAGTACCCCAACAGTTCAAATCATTGCGGGCAGTACACAAGGGGTTGATACGTAGATATGAAGGCCCCATTCCCATCGAGAGACGTATATGCACAATGTTATTGACTACAATTACCGCCAAAATTAAAGATCCATCCAGTGTTTCATGTGAGTTAGTTGAAGCAATATCATGCGGACATGGAGGATCCAAGCCGTGGGACATCACATCGGGCGTCCACTGCTGTGGTCACATCATATGCCAAAGGCGTGGAGGAGATTCTGGCCGACCGAGTGATACGTAAAAGAGGAGTTCCCGCATACACCGAGTACTTCGTGCGATGGAAGGGTCTACCGAGGCAGAATCTAGCTGGGAGCACAAAGACCACTTGTGGCAGTTTGCACACAAGATCAAGGAGTTCCGTGATATGCAGGCGACGAGGGCGTCACCAAATTAGGTGGGGGAGAATGTCACACTCCGGAACTTTCTAGCGGAGTCTGGCATATTAGAGGCTTTGGGACGTCCCGGAAGCTCCCGGAAGTTTGAAGAACACTTTAGAGCACCTCGGAAGATTCTAGGCCTCACTTGTATATTCTTTTGTAATATAAAGTTTTCTAGAATCTTGTAGGAGATATCCATGGAAACTTATAGAAACATATAAAAGTGCAGAAGATCCTAGAATGTATCCCAACCTAAAAGTTGTCCCTGATCTCTCAATTCAATCACTGTTGCTTTCCACCACATTGTTGCTTTCTTAGCCAGCTGGAACTCATCTAATCTCAACCAGGCTGACTTTTCACATGGAGTTGTTACAAAAATATGATCAACACGCTCCAACCATTCCTGAGCTGGCTCACCAGATTTAGTGCCTTCAAAGCGAGGCGGCTGATAACTCAAAAATTGACTCAAAGTCAATTCACCCGGTAATAATACCTGTTCTACTAGTCCCTGCCCTACCGATGGTGGTGGCAAAGGAACCAAACCAGCACTAGCATTCAAACTCATAGTATCTCCAAATTCTTATCGAGGATTCACAGGTATTCTAGCTGCTATACTGCAATTCAAGGGTTAACAATAATACTCAAACAAATACAACATGTTAGTGTTGTTAGGAATCCGATCAAGCAATACACAGCGGAAAATAAAAACTAGATTCCTACCATGGACCTATACAAAGTAATCATATCGAGATTGAAGAATCATACCCTTGTAGCGTGTTTGAAGCAGATTCCTCGTTGCAACACCACGAGTCGCGAACAAAGATTGCACCTTTGTCTCTACGGTATCCACACGATCAAATCAAAAAGGGCGTTCAAGAACAAGTTGCTAGACTCGTTCTTAAACCGAAATAAAACTCACGGTTCGAAACCGATCAACGACGGCCGTAAAACCACCACTATTCACGGCGGTGGCCGTGAAGATGTCAAGTGAGAGTGAGGCGGCCGAGAGCCTTATTTTGGTGGCTACTAGGTTTCTTGGAAATTAACTCTTAATTATTCTCAAAACCTTGTTAGTTTATTATATATTAGATTTAATTAAAGACTTTCAAAAAGCCTCATTGGCCCAAACTCAATATCTTAATTAAATCCATATATCTAATATTTGTAATTAAGACTCTTCTTAATTAATTAATTCATCCAATGAATTTTATCTCCCTTTATTAATTTAATTTTGTGCGACCCGATATGATCTTGCAATGTTGGCAGTGACATAAAATCTAATTTTATGTCACAAGCAATGAGCGGTATCTAGCAACACATCAAGGCTACCCAAATTACAAGAATGTCATTTACTCGACATAACCTATGAACTGTGATAATATCAACCATGTAACTTAATCCCTTTGTCCAATGTGTTTAGATTGAACACGAGTCATGAAATAGTTATACTCGTATATTCAATCTTTTATTTCTTGATCCCCAAGTAGAACTAGAATAAACGAATAAGCTCGATATCACATATCGACTCATTCGAGCATGACCATGCATTTTAGTCTTACTTGATCAAGGGCCCAAACACTTCTCCTGTTATATAGGAGGGACAAATCCTATCTTGATCACTCAACATCCCTCTACATAATTTGTGGTGTATCCAATGATTGTCTTTATAGTTTATCCTGTTACAGGTAACGTTTGACAATATCAAGATACACGACTCCTTATGTTGGGATCTCTGGTGATCTCAACTCATAAGGATTACATACATTATTATCACTATGAGAATTGCTTATGACGTTCATATAACTATCCATGTAGCATTCTCATGGTGGGTCTGTCCAGTACATCGTTCTCTAACATGCACCCATGTGTTGATTTGATATCATATCCATGAACAATTCATCAATCAATACATACTAGCCTCAATGCATTATCATTATCCTTATTCATGATAATACTTGAATAGGGACAATCTTTAAGAATAATACAATATTATTCTAAGGAGATTAACATATATGTATATATATTCATATTACACAGATACTGGAACAATATATATAATAATGAATTGCCTTTATTAAAATCATAATTCATTGTATGCCAAAATCAATCATCTAATGAATTGTCTTAGGGCATATTCCAACAAATCTCCCACTTGAACTAAGACCAATCAAACATGTACTTAATGCCTAAAGATCTAGTATGACGATCATGCTTCTGCTGTGACAGTGGCTTCGTCAATGGGTCAGATACATTATCATATGTTGGTACTTTGCATATTTTAACATATCCCCTTTCAACGATTTCTCGAATGAAATGAAAGCGCCGAAGTATGTGCTTGGATCTTTGGTGAGATCTAGGTTCCTTAGCCAATGCGATCGCTCCATTGTTGTCACAATAGAGTTCTATCGGATCCAGTATGCTAGGCATAACCCCAAGCTCAGAAATGAACTTCTTGATCCAAACGGCTTCCTTTGCTGCATCTGAGGCAGCAATATATTCAGCTTCAGTTGTAGAATCCGCTACTGTCTCTTGCTTTGAACTCTTCCAGCTCACAGCACCTCATTTAGGCAAAACACATATCCTGATTGCGATCGGAAATCATCTTTGTCGGTTTGGAAGCTTGCATCAGTGTAACCCATTACATTGAGCTCTTCCTCACCGCCATAAATCAAGAATGTATCCTTAGTTCTTCTCAAGTACTTTAGGATATTCTTGACAGCAATCCAGTGACATTCACCTGGATCAACCTGATATCTGCTCGTCATGCTCAGGGCATACGAGACATTGGGACGAGTACATACCATGGCATACATGATAGATCCAATAGCTGACGCATATGGAATCTTACTCATGCGTTGTCTCTCATCTGGTGTTGAAGGACACCGATCCTTCGAGAGATGTATCCCATGTGTCATAGGCACGAATCATTTCTTTGATTCTTGCATGCTAAACCGTTTTAGCACTTTGTCTATGTATGTATTTTGACTTAGGCCAAGTAATCTTCTTGATCTATCTCTATAGATCTTGATATCTAATACATAGGTGGCTTCACCCAAATCTTTCATAGAAAAGCAATTCTCTAGCCAAATCTTTACAGATTGTAAGGCAGGGATATCATTCTCAATGAGAAGTATGTCATCTACATACAAAACTAGGAAGATAATTATGCTCCCACTGACCTTCTTGTAGACACAAGGTTCATCTACGTTTTTGATGAAACCAAACTCTTTTACTGCATCATCAAAACGAAGATTCCAACTCCGAGAAGCTTGCTTCAATCCATAAATGGATCATTGTAGCTTGCATATCTTTCAAGCATCCTTTGGATCAACAAAACCCTCAGGTTGTGTCATGTACACATCATCAAGTAAATTTCCATTAAGGAAAGTTGTTTTGACATCCATCTGCCATAATCATGAAATGCAGCTATTGCAAGTAAGATCCTAATGAATTTAACCATGGCAACTGGTGAAAAAGTTTCATCATAGTCAATACCATGAATTTGTTTGAAACCTTTAGCAACCAGTCGACCTTTAACGGTTTGTACATTACCATCCATGTCAGTCTTTTTCTTGAAAATCCATTTGCACCCTATGGGTCTTACCCCTTCAGGCGGGTCAACCAAAGTCCATACTTGGTTTGCATACATGGATTCCATCTCAGATCATGGCCTCTTGCCATTTCTCAGAATCAGGGCCCATTATAGCTTCTTGATAAGATGACGGCTCCTCCTCATCAATAAGTAGTAAGTCACCTTGTTGAGTCACAAGAAATCCATATCTCTGTGGCTCACGGTGTTCTCTTAGAGGCCTATGCTGGGCTTGTGTCTCTTGAGCAGGCATTTCATCCACAACAACTTGTGGTGTCTGCTCTGTTTCCATCTCTATATCATGTTCAATGTTGTCTTGTGGTTGAACTTCACTAAGTTCTATTTGTCTCCCACTGGTTCTTCTCGAAATAAATTCTCTTTCAAGAAAGACACCAGTCCGAGCAACAACTACTTTGTTCTCGGTGGGATAATAGAAATAATATCATTTCGTTTCTTTAGGATACCCCACAAATAAACACTTATCAGATTTGAGTCCAAGTTTATTGGAGGCGTGACGTCTCACGTAAGCCTCACAACCCAAATCTTCATAAAAGACATACTAGGACGGTTCTTAGTCCATATTTCATATGGTGTCTTTTCAACTGATTTAGATGGAACACGGTTCAGTATAAATATTATTGTTTCTAAAGCATGTCCCCAAAAGGAAGTCGGAAGATCTACATGACTCATCATTAATCGAACCATGTCCAACAAAGTTCGATTCCTCCTTTCGGATACACCATTCCATTGTGGAGTATAAGGAGGTGTGAGTTGTGGGACTATCCCACACTCCTTTAGATAGTCATGAAACTCTTAGCTTATGTATTCTCCTCCTCGATCTGATCGGAGGATTTTGATACTTTTGCCAAGTTGGTTTTGTACTTCATTCTTGAAATCTTTGAACTTTTCAAAGGTTTCATGTTTATGTTTCATTGAGTACACATACCCATATCTACTGAAGTCGTCAGTAAATGTAACGAAATATTGAAAACCACCTCTAGCTTGTGTGCTTATTGGTCCACATACATCACTATGTATGAGACTCAATAAATCATTTGTCCTTTCAACATGTCCTTGAAAGGGGCTTTAGTCATCTTGCCCATTAAACAAGATTCACATGTTTCATATGATTCAAAATCAAATGAATCTAATACTCCATCATTATGAAGTTTCGATATGCGATTCTCGTTTAAATGGCCCAAGCGACAATGCCAGAGATAAGTTGGATTAGAATCATTATTCTTAATCTTTTTAGTATTTATGTTATAGACATGCATATCAAGATTTAATACATAAAGACCATTAATCAATTGTGCACTAGCATAAAACATATCATTCAAATAAATGGAGCAACATTTGTCCTTTATAATAAATGAAAACCCAATCTTGTCCAAACAAGAAATTGAAATAATGTTTCTCGTAATAGAAGGCACAAAATAACAGTCTTTTAAATCCAATAATAAACCAGAAGGCAAAGTTAAAGAGTAATCTCCTATAGCTAATGCAGCAACTCTTGCTCCATTTCCCACTCGGAGATCAACCTCGCCTTTCGCCAACATCCTACTCCTTTTGAGATCCTGCACATTAACACAAATGTGAGAACCACATCCAGTATCTAATACCCATGATGAAGAAGTAGATAAATTGACTTCTATAACAAAAATACCTGAAGTGGAAGTCACACTTCCCTTCGTCTTCTTAAGATCTTCCCGATATAATTTGCAGTTCCTCTTCCAATGTCCGGTCTCACCGCAATGGAAGCAGTTCCCTTCCTTAGCCTCTCCACCCTTTGGCTTATGTGCAGAAGCATGAGGCTTAGATTTAACAAAGACTTTCTTGTTCTTCTTAAAGCCTTTTGCTTTAGCCTTTCCCTTGCTCTTATTCACAATAAGAACATTATTGGGTTTAGACTTCTTTGTGTTTGCTTCATATGTTCTCAACATACAAAGCAACCGCGGTAGAGTCTTTTCGATTTCAATCATATTGTAATTCAAGACAAATTGACTGTAGCTATCAGGAAACGATTGCAAGATTACGTCAGTGGCCAACTCTTGGTCCAATGGAAAACCCAGCTTCTCAAGATTCTCAATATACCCAATCATCTTCAGTACATGAGTTCCAACAAGGCTTCCTTCTACCATTCTGCACTGGAATAACGCTCTAGAGACATCATACATCTCTTGTCTATCTTGTTGGTGGTAGAGTTGCTTTAAGTGCTCGATCATATCGAACGCCTCCATTTCCTCATGTTGCTTCTGAAGCTCAGAGTTCATGGTGGCAAGCATAAGGCAACCAACATCAAGTGCGTCATTTTGATGCTTCTTGTAAGCATCCTTATCGGCTTTAGCGGTCGTCACGGGAGGTTCCTCAGCAGGTAAGGGTTCCTCTAGGACATATTGTTTTTTCTCTTGTTTGAGGACAATCCTCAAATTGCTATACCAGTCTAGGAAATTAGTCCCATTCAGTTTGTCCTTCTCAAGGACCGATCGCAATGACTGTGTGCTAGTTACGTTGTTTGATGCCATGGATATCTACAATATAAATATGCAAAATAAGTTTATGATTCTAATCATTTAATAATGTCTTATATTAAATGACACTCCCACTATTTTGTTTAAAATTATCAACCCTCGAAACCTAGTGGGCCAAGATCCATATTTCACCTAATCCTGAGTTAGCTTTGGCTAATCACCCAAGACTCGGTTATTTAGGTAGACAACACTTTGTCAATTACATCACATGTAATTCTTGGATGGTTGGACGAACAACACTTTCTTCAAATTCATCTAATGAATTATTATCAATCGAAGTCTTGACGAGTACTTTTAATTTTGGAAGGCATCTAAAACTTAAAATTATTAGAGGGATTTATTAATCTCATGATTTTATTGATAATTAAAAATATGTCTGGTACATATACGCATATACATATCTACATATATGTATAACAATCATCAATATAAACATTATAAGATAAACATGCATCACATACATCAACTTAAATAAAACGTGACATGGTTATAGCCCCTACTAAAGATTTTCTCAAGCCAATGAGAAAATCCTAAAAGGTCAACCTAAGGTAACTTCTCCAAGCACCTCTTTGGCTCCCTTTTGTGAATGGCCTCCTCATCCCGGCACCTTGGTCCATCTTCATTGATCTCCATCAACAAAATAAACTATACTATATAACAATTACATGATATAGAGAATTCCTCGAGTTACATTCGAGGGGAACATAGGAGAGGGATAACATTTTAGGAAAAATAGAGAGGGCACGACACACAGGCCGTAATAAATTACAAACATTCACAAAATCCTATCTAATAGGTCATAGGGCTATAACCATGCACCATGCTCAAACAACACATAAAACATGCTATAACAATTAATGAGTTAAATTCTACACATTTTAAAATTTAATTCTAATTAAAAACTGTAAAATAAAATTTTATGAAAATTATCGTATTCTCGGGACATCACATGCCGCGGATACTCGGCGCGTCTCAAGCCATGGACCTTCTAACCCTAGCAAGCCCACGGTTGCAGCCATGTCTCGGACCAAGGGTTCGAAAACCCTAGCCCAACACACGGCCCAACCATGCAAAAGACTAGGGTTAAAAAACCTAGCAATGTGCGGCGGCGACTTGACCTCCTCGAGCCAAAAGGGTTCGAAACCCTAGCCACAAAAGCGGCGGCAGCCGAGAGCCATGGAGCCAAGGGTTCGAAACCCTAGCCCTCATGCGGCGGCTCGGCCCATGCTCGAGCCAATGGCTTCGGATTCTGGATGGTGGTGGCCGAACCAACATGAGCCAAGGGCTCGGTCGGCACACTCGTGTATCGTATACGTCAATCCGTCAATTATATCACATATAATATTACGATGATTGCCACAAAATCGATTATCACATATCATATATGAATCATACAGTTTCAAAGCATGCAAAAGATTCAAAACCATGATTAAACAATTAATCACATATTTCCGATATGAGCTTTGAACCTGGCTCTGATACCACTGTTAGGAATCCGATCAAGCAATACGCAGTGGAAAATAAAAGCTGGATTCCTACCTTGGACCTATACAAAGTAATCATATCGAGGAATAGAATCATACCCTTGTAGCGTGTTTGAAGCAGATTCCTCGTTGCGACACCACGAGTCACGAACAAAGATTTGCACATTTGTCTCTACGGTATCCACACGATCAAATCAAAAAGGGCGTTCAAGAACAAGTTGATAGACTCGTTCTTAAATCGAAACAAAACTCACAGTTCGAAACCGATCAACGACGGTCGTAAAACCACCACTATTCATGGCGGTGGCCGTGAAGATGTCAAGTGAGAGTGAGGCGGCCAAGAGCCTTATTTTGGTGGCTACTAGGTTTCTTGGAAATTAACTCTTAATTATTCTCAAAACCTTGTTAGTTTATTATATATTAGATTTAATTAAAGACTTTCAAAAAGCCTCATAGGCCCAAACCCAATATCTTAATTAAATCCATATATATAATATTTGTAATTAAGGCTCTTCTTAATTAATTAATTCATCCAATGAGTTTTATCTCCCTTTATTGATTTAATCTTTTGTGCGACCCGATAGGATCTTGCAATGTTGGCAGTGACATAAAATCTAATTTTATGTCACAAGCAATGAGCGGTATCTAGCAACACATCAAGGCTACTCAAATTACAAGAATGTCATTGGCTCGACATAACCTATGGACTGTGATAATATCAACCATGTAACTTAATCCCTTTGTCCAATGTGTTTAGATTGAACACGAGTCATGGAATAGTCATACTCGTATATTCAATCTTTTATTTCTTGATCCCCAAGTAGAACTAGAATAAACGAATAAGCTCGATATCACATATCGACTCATTCGAGCATGGCCATGCATTTTAGTCTTACTTGATCAAGGGCCCAAACACTTCTCCTGTTATATAGGAGGGACAAATCCTATCTTGATCACTCAACATCCCTCTACATAATTCGTGGTGTATCCAATGATTGTCTTTATAGTTTACCCTGTTACAGGTAACTTTTGACAATATCAAGATACACGACTCCTTATGTTGGTATCTCTGGTGATCTCAAGTCGTAAGGATTACATACATTATTATCACTATGAGAATTGCTTATGACGTTCATATAACTATCCATGTAGCATTCTCATGGTTGGTCTGTCCAGTACATCGTTCTCTAACATGCACCCATGTGTTGATTTGATATCTCATATCCATTAACAATTCATCAATCAATACATACAAGCCTCAATGCATTATAATTATCCTTATTCATGTTAATACTTGACTAGGGACAATCTTTAAGAATAATACAATATTATTCTAAGGACATTAACATATATGTATATATATTCATATTACACAGATTCTGGAACAATATATATAATAATGAATTGCCTTTATTAAAATCACAATTCATTGTATGCCAAAATCAATCATCTAATGAGTTGTCTTAGGGCATATTCCAACAAGTGTACCATTCTATACTACATCACATACTTAAACATGCTTTATAAGTGAACATTCATCTCACTAGTTCATTTCATCTACCCATTGTTCAACCCAGTTATCTAACCATTGCCCTAATACCACTAATGTGGGGCTTCGTTACCTTAGTCCTCAATAAGTATATATGATTAAGTAAATGACAGTCTTTTACTTATCATGATTAAGAAAATCACACTACTGATCAAGAGTTATACTACATCTTTGTATTTCATTAATTACATACATAATAGTATGTACAACATTTACGTTGTCAAAACATCTATTACATATACATCTTGATCAGTTACGTCCTAGCAGTGGACAGGAGATTCACCACCCAGGCTTTCCCCGCCTATGAGTCCCTACAGAACAACCACACAACATGAGTATATAGAGGATATTGAAATAAAATGCATAAATATTGTATTTATGTACTTCATGCATTGTAATACTCTTCTTTGGTTGTTCTTGTACAATATCAAATCACAGTATAATACAATATGTCATGACACATTCAATGAATCTCATTCATCACCATGTTATAACGAAGCACATATGATATTACTTTTTCGCTCAATATGTCAGTTGAACCTCATCACATCTTTATATTAGCAGCATATATCATATACCCAGCTCACGCGTTATAACAATCCAATCTCATGCCCAACGACATCATGCCTCATAGCACAAATCACATGCCTCATAGCACAAATCACATGCTTCAACATCAATCACATGGTATCTAAAAAATATATACCACCATCATATATATTTATCATAAATATAACATCGATACTTACCTGTCGTGCGGTACAAAAGATAGAAAATCATGAGTCAATGCTTAACATCCTCTCTGTCCTGTCCCCTGTGATGGTGCTACATGAATATCAACAATTTCAATGTTATAATAGGCCTCACTACAAAATCTTATGAAAATATAACATTTTTCAAATCTTGGTCCCTCACGATCGATCGCTTCTCACGCGGTCGATCGCCAAAATGTTCTGCCCCTTAGCGATCGCTCGACATGTTTCACGAGATCGATCACCTTCTATCGGTCGCTATCACGCGATCGATCGCCGATATGTTCTACCACCTTATTTTTTCCCCTCGTCATGGCGATCGATCGTCACATAGCTCGCGATCGATCGTCCGACTCTGAAAATTTAAAACATTACGATTTTCGAGCTTATCTCCATGGTTTACAACCTACACCTCAAATTTCAACATCAAAACTTGATAAATTCATACTACATCAGTTTAAGAACATATTTCCATAATCCCATAACCTATTTCATTGAATTCATCTCATATTAATTCTTCATCCACATACAAAACTCAATTTCAAGCTTTTCAATTCAACTATCAACAAATGAACATCAAATTCATGCTATCCTTACCAAATCCACAAGAACTTCAACTATGATCAAGTTTTCCACTTGATTTCCAAGCTTCAAGTCAAGAGGAATTGACAAGAGAATTCAAGGGTTTGAAAGTAACTTTGTAGAGAATTTTAGGTGAAAATATGTGTTACTATGTTTTCAAATCTGAATTCCTCTATTTATACTTAATACTAATTCATGCTAAATTCATTCCATGTGTTTTATCATGCATCAAATCCATTCCTACGAAAAAAAAATGCATCAAATCCATGTCTTCCATGTAGGGTTACTACTACACCATGTATATCTCACTTCATATTACATCTTGTATCATTGTCCAACTATCTTTACATCATTTCATTGTCTTTACCACATGTAAAATAACAATTCATAATAAATTATAGAACAAAACTATTCCTTATAGTTTTTATTTCCCAAATGTACCTCTTGTTCCATTTACATTTTATATATCTTCCATATCAACATATATCCATCTATTCTTTCATACTCGGTTCAATCCAAACCCGAGTCCACACCATACCGTAATAATCACACCATTACCAACATAATTCAATTAACATATATGATTCATATCTAGGCATTACTATATATATGTGTGTGTGTGTGGTGAGATAATGAAAAGATGATATACAAGTTATATATTGTTTAACATACCAGAGTGCGTGTTATGAGAGTCATCTTGATAGATTTGTATCATAAAGTAATGATTAATGATACTAGAGATAATGGTTGAGAAGGGGATTGATGATGAGATCAGTTGTTTTTTTCCTTGGTTATCATTGTGTAATGATGTGATGGCGAGATATAATCGGAAATCATGGGATATAGTGGGTGTCGTAACATCACTATATTGATTTGTATCTCATAATGAGGTGATGACATGTTACGAGTAATCAGTTTGAGGGATGTAGGTGTATGTGACAGTACGGTATCAACGTATAGTATATGGTTGATTGTCATTACACAGATAATTGGAGTTCTACGGTATATTGAGGAACTGTGTGATTATGATATAAGTATATGAGATTTCTAATGACATTTCTAGTAATCACTTTACGTTCGATAGGAGTTGAACGAGGACATATGGTGAACTGATGTCGTAATGATGTTATGACATGTGATTGTTATATGACATGGAAACATAAGACATGATGGTTATTCAAATTCTAATGGAATGATTGAACGAATGAATAATGGCGATGATTTGATTTATGAGACTCAATTATCAATTAGTCCTTGGTGTGAGAATTAAAAAAAAAACTCATGTGGTATAGAATTCATGTCGAGGACATATAATTATTGTCGAGATCCTACGATGGTTATATTAATATATGTACTTGAAAGGGGATTGGTGTAACGGGTGTCTATACAATTATATATGTATGCAAATCATTAATGATAATTGTTTAATTAAAGAGTTTGATCAGGTTGATAAGTTCTTGTACAAGAATTGAGTTCAAATCTTGAGACAATAGAGTGAGAAGAATGTAATTACATTTTCCGAGAACGGTTGGGATATGTGCTGTAGGCTTTTGGATCCATGAATAGTGGTTGGTTGATAAAGAACCCGTGTTACCGATAATTGCGCTAACTCGATGAACCTAGAGTGGGAAAAGCCAATGTATTGTTGTTGGGTTTCCGTACCCCGGCGTCAGATCCAAACACAGCGAAAAATAAACATAAATGAATCTGACCCAGGGACAGATCGATCGCGCCTGATTCATATATAAACATGCAAATATCATAATATAATGCACGAAAAGGGATTGCCGATAACAGCGAAATCAATCTGATGGCGGTGATCCTCGAGTCCAATCAACCTGACCAGATCTACAAGCCCGACACCGGTGCTAGTGTGATGACGGCTTTTCTATGAGAATGTGTATTGAATGTAATAGGTTAACCCTAGAGTGGACCTTATATTTATAGGGTTTATGAGACAGCTAATTGGGCTAGGGCTCATAAAGCCCATCGCGCCAACGTTTGGCTTGCTGTGTATTTTATGCTAACAATCTCTCACTTGCCCAAAAGCCAACACAAAACAATAAAATCATAATCCAAGTAAGTCAATCCAATTGAACAACTTGATGTACAACGATTGTACATAATTATGAAACATAAATATATCAAATGATTTAATTTTAGAACTTTCTATAGATGAAACACTTTCAAATATAGAAACTCCACTAGAATGAAGAGCTTTCAAAAATTAATTTCATCTATACTAAATCACTCAATTTGAGCACTTAAGCTTTAAGTCTCAATTCTCATCGATAGATCGGCGGCCGGTTGATTGTGACCAAGCGAGGCTCAAGTGTATCATAGCAGTAGGATCACAAGCTTTGTGATTTTAGAAGTCAAACAACTTCTTTGGGCTTACCCTGAATGCCCCATTGTCAATTAAACTCCTTTAATAGACAATGACCGAAATATAATTCCAGCAATAACCTACCGATCGTGGGTAGCGCCTAGCATCTGCGCTTCACGAAGACCTAGATACAATTAACTAGCAACGTACGAGAACCTGTCAGCCATAGTTAGCGTGCAGTACATTCCTTTCACTCAATTTGTCCCGATTGAATCAAGGGCATTGGTTGGTCGAGGCCCCTTGTGATTTCAATAACTATGTATTTATTTCACGTTATATGATTCATTGTGTGCGTATATGAAAAACTCCTTTTTCACAAGCACTACCCACTCTGGCCAGAGATTCCTTGAATCATATACAGAAAAACACATAGGACATCCTGGTTCATCAAGACCAGTGGTGAATCCCCAACGATAATCATAGGCCTCTGACAGCATCACTGAATACCCAAAATAACAACTTTATGACCCGCATGTGATCAGTCATTAAATCAAAGTACACATCTATCTGTCAAGACCTCAACGACGACTTGGGTCATGAGGAGTAATGGTGCACAACTATGACTAGGAATTCTATACTCGACAAATGATAACCACTTATAGAATTCTGAGTAGGGTCGTTCAGTGAACTCATTCCTAATGAGCACCTATTCATGTGTGCTGACTTCTCCAAGCCAAACGCCGATGAAACACGGCGCACTGCACTAGACACATCATGAATACCAGTCTCTAACGAGCATATATCGATATCCCATTCTCGAAGGCTCATCGACCAGGAACATTTAGAAATCGCAGTCGAGAATGTATTTCATGGTCACCATCATATGCGTAACCACATTCTATGGACTATAGTAATCTCAAGGACTTCATCAACACATCAAGATGCATGGGTAAACAGATGAAGAAGTGCCATATGCATTAATATTCAAACAAAGATTTGTCATAATAAGATTACAAGTACAATCAATCAACTATTGATTTACTTAATCATGTATAACAACAATATCTTTCACTTTCTTAAAGCCAACTACTCATGTGTCTTAAGACCATCTTCCCAAGATTTCTAACAGACACCAATCCTTGTAAAGGCTTTGTCAGTAGATTCACTATATTTTTCTGTTGAAGCGATTCTCGATAATAATGGTGCGTCTACCATCTCTCTCATTAGATGGTGTTAGGATCGGTCCGGAGTGTTTAGAGGGGGGGTGAATGAACACTCCTTGTAAAATTTAATCCCTTGTGATTTCTTTCGGATTAGTGAAAGAAATCTGTTTCTTAATCAACTCTTTTATAGAACAGACCACTGAATGTATAAGTGCGGAACGGTCTGTTTTTATATTTGTAAGAACGGCTCGATGGCTTGAATGAAAGAACGAGTGCAGAAAGATAAGACACAGGATATGTTTCTGGAAGTTCGAAGGTGGTGTAATCCTTCTACGTCTCCCCTTCTTCCAATTAAGGAAGGTTTCTACTAGAAGACTTTGATTTATACAATCCTGTTGTACAAACCCGATTCAGCTAGATTTACCTCACTACCAGACTGAAACTCCTAGTCACTCGATCTGTTCAGACACTCTCTGTCTGACAGTTACAATTTGTTTCTCACTTCTATTTTTCAATACAGAATACACAAGATGTGAACAGTGATCCTAAATGATCAAATATTACAATGTAATCGTGCTTAAGAATAATTTTAGCTTGAGAGATTCTGAGCTTGAACGCTTGTGCTGTTTTTGATTGATCAGCGAGAGTCTTGTTTTTTTTATCTGTATTGTTGTTGCATCCTTTTATAGTTGCATGTACCAACGACATTATTTCCCTTAATGTGCAACTCTTGACTCTGCTTAGTCTCTGAGTAAGCTACAGTCTTTTTCTTCAGGATACTTGCCGTTCTGGTTCATGCTTTCAGCGATTGTCAGGTAAGCTCTTCTTTGTCTTCTTACCTTTTATGGTAATCTTCAGTCTTTGGTCCTTTGTAGCATTAATTGCGACATTAAATGCTACAATAAATAGCCGTTAATGATTCGGACTGAAGAGCCACTCTTTATGCATTCTTGACTGCTCTGATCTGATAAAGATTGAGATCGATCTGAAGCTTCGATCTAGTCAGTCTGATATCTATCGATCCGGTCTGATATGTGATATGCCTTATGAGCTTGATCTGTTTTGAGCTATCGATCTTGTCAGTCTGATTACCCTCGATCCGGTCTGATATGCTTTGTCATCTTATCAGCTTGATCTGTTTTGGGTGATCGATCTGGTCAGTCTGATTTCTCTCGATCCGGTCTGATATGTTTTGTCATCTTTAAAATCTCATCGATAAAGTTCGAAACTAACAAATTCCCCCTTTTTGATGATGACAAAACCTAGCTTCTAAGTCTTTTTAACCAGTCTGATAAGAACTCTGAAGCGTATACTTTCGGATCGATTACTTCTTCTTGTTCAAAATAAATGAACATTATTAAGTTGGATCGATTAAGCCTTTTATTATTAAGCCTTTTATTTTAGTTCAAAATAAATGAACAAGGACTTATCAAAGAAAGATTTCTTTATTGATCACCAACAATCTTGCATACAGACAGTCTGAATATTTAAGCAATCTATTTTCTTGAAGACTGAGACTGATGCGGCTTGAAGTCTTTTTTCTTTTCCCCCTTTTTGTCAGCAGCAATCTCTTGGAGAAAATCTACAACTTGTGCTAGCTGAGCGCTGATAGCGTCAAGACGAACGTCTTGAGCGCGAAGGGAATTGGCGACGGATGCTCTAACTTCAGTGGCCAGCTCGATCTGCTCTTTTCTCAGGCTATTTTTATAGGAAGCTTGCTGAGAGAACAGATCATTTAGTCCTCGCTGAAGGCTGCCGATACTGGCTGTCATCTTCTCTTTGAATGAATCAAAGTCCAAAGCTGTAAGCCTCTGACCTTGATGAACTTCTATAACACGTTGAGAGAGTGACAGGCAGTTGTCAGATAAGTGCTGAAGGGTCCTTGCCAGGGATGGAGGTGCATCAGATAGTCGGCTTGCAGAGTAATCTGATGATGACACTGCATGATCATCTTCTTCAGCAATCAGTACAAGTGAAGATACAGCAGCTTGATGACTTTCGGACCGGATCAAAGTGACCAGAGCAGAAGAAAATGCTTGTATGATAGCCATATCTTCATCTAATTGGACTGTAGGAGTGCTGGGTCTGGAGGGCTCCTCAATTTGTAGAGCTGCAACAACTGTGGACACCACCAGATCCGGATCGACGAACTCTGGTGCGCCAACTGTTGCAAGTTCTGCGGTTGGACTGATTTGAACGTGGGAGACTGATGATCCCAAAGGAATAGATGTTGTTGGAGAGTCCAACAAGACATTTAATGGTTCATCTTCTGTAGCAGTCGGAGCATTAGGCAATGGCTGCTCCGCTGTCTGATCGGCTACTAGATCTGCAGTCTGATCTGCTGCGCGATCTGCTGGCTGATCTGCTGCTCCAGAGGGAATAACCTCAATGAAAGGTTCTGCCAGAGTCTTGCTTGCAGATGGATGATCCGGGCTGGTTACTGGAGTGGATATGTTGATTTTTTGTCGTTGAAATCGGACAGCTAAATGGAGAGCATGAATATCCATCTCTAATTGAGCAATAACAGCCCCATCATCTCTGGCAGTTGGAGCATTCGGATCGAAGTTCGCTTTCTTAGCAGCTAAGAGCGGAGTCGCCAGTCTGAATCTTGGATTGGCCTTAAATAGCTCTTTGCGCTGCACAGCATCCGAACATCATCGGTCTCTGTCCCCTTCAGAACTTCTTCTTCCATTTTCTGAAGGCGTATGAGTTTGCCGAAGAAAATCTCAATGTGGTTGATCGTTTTGTACTCGACGTACTCATCAAAAACCACAATGAGCTCCTTCACTTGCTCTTCAACGTCCTCCATAGCAATGTCAATTGCTGTCTGCGCTGCAGATTTGGGCTTAGAGGAGAGTGGTTCGGAGAGAATGGCTTTCCCCTTGCCGGTGGAGGAAGGGGACTTGATCCCTGATTGGGTATAGTCTCCCAACTCAGTGATAACAATCCCTTTGACCACGGGAATGGCAGAGGGGACTCGGATGGTTACTTTGGGTGCAGTGGTTGAAGTGGTTGAAATTTGGGTTGTAGGTTGGGGTGCAGGGGTGGCTTTTGTTGGAGGCAATATGGGTAAAGTTTTGAGAGGTAGAGTTTTGATTGGTTTGGTAATCTGGGTTCTTGGCTTCTTGGGAAGGGGCTTGGTTGGTGGCGAGGGAGCAGACTGAGTGTCTTCAGAGTCAGTCTGGATAGTTAACTTTCGCTTGACCCGAGGTTTACGAGCAACAGCCTGTTCTTCTCCCTTCTCAATCTTGACTGCCACCAGATTGGTAGGGGTAGGTGGAGCACTCTTGGACTTCAGCAGTGCTAGCCCTTTGGAGTTGAGAATTTTGAAGGGACTCAGAGCAGACTGCTTCCCCAGCTCAATGTCCAAAGTTTCCAGTGGCTTGCTGAGAGGAACATCAAAGCAGACGGCATGTTTGGAGGTAATCACTGTTTCCATCAGGACTCCAAATAGAATCACGGACCAGTTCATCTTCTGTCCGGAAACAATAGCAGCCATGGCGCTGAACTTCTCGGCAGTGACGGCGTCAAAACTTCCAGCTTTGCCCAATAATGGCTTGCCCACAATTTTGCACAGCACCTGGAAATGAAAGAGCATTTCCTTCTTTTGAATGAGGGCTGCAGGCGGTGGCCAAAAATAGAAATCTTCCCCTGAAGAGCTGTGAGAGAAGCTTGAGGAATCTGCCCAAACTCAGTCAGTCCGGAGTTGGGAAGACCAAAGGTCTTGGCCAGCGTCATCGGCGAGATTTCAAATATTTTGCCCTTTACAGAGGTGGAGATAGATGTCTTCTGGGATACAGCATTGGCAAACATTTCACAAATCTCTGATTCGAAAACCACCGTGCCACACTCTAGAAAATTCCGTAATCCAGACGATTCCAAAGCTCGGAAAATGGAGACCATCTCTGCATCTTCAGCCCTGTAAATATCATTGAACTCAACGGAGAGAGAGTTGTGAGTTATGGTAGCCATTGGAGTAAAATGGAAGAATATACGAAGAGTTTTGAGAGGTTATGAGAGAGTTAGAAAGCAGACATCGGTAAATGGTAAAAAGTGAATGAAAATGAAATGTTCAGCCCGCTAAATAAGAGAGAGAAGACACGTGTCTTTATCTCGAAGACTGATAACTAACTAATTTAAACTAAACGGTCAGGATAAAAGAAAGATAAGTCGGTTAAAATTTGCAATCAGTCCGGGCTGTTTTTGTTTTAAATAAATACAAAATAAAGGATTTATTGTCCAGACAGATCATAGGAATAACATCAGATTGACATAGATCGGTCTGAAAGTTCGGACCGGTCTGTGTCTTTCTGAACATTGTATTATCGATCTGTGCCAACAAAAATCTTTAAACGCGAAAAGAAGAAAACACTCTAAACTATCAAGATAAGTCAATTAAACCAAGAATTTGACCGAAATAATTAAACTTAGCCTCAGGGAGCGGTTTGGTGAAGATGTCTGCTGCTTGATGCTCTGTTGAGATGTGCTCGATCCGAATCTCCTTTTTGCCAACATGATCTCGAATGAAATGATGTCTTATATCAATATGCTTTGTTCGAGAGTGCAGAACTGGATTATATGTTATAGCGAGTGCACTTGTTTTGTCGCAAAATATCGGAGAGTCAACAGCTTGGATGCCATAGTCTTTGAGCTGGTGTTGAATCCAGAGCATTTGAGCGCAACAGCTTCCAGCGGCAAGATATTCTGCTTCAGCTGTAGATGTGGCAATTGATGTTTGCTTCTTACTGAACCAAGAGATCAATCTTTCACCTAGAAATTGACATGTTCCACTGGTGCTTTTACGATCAATCTTACAGCCAGCGTAGTCTGCGTCTGAATATCCGATCAAGCTGAAGTTAGAATCTTTGGAGTACCAAAGACCAACGTTATGAGATCCTTTCAAGTATTTCAGAATACGCTTAGCAGCAATAAAATGTGATTGCTTTGGTTCTGACTGAAATCTGGCGCACATACAGACTGAGAACATAATATCAGGCCGGCTCGCTTGTAAGATATAAGAGCGATCCGATTAGTCCTCAAGACATAGTCACTTCGACTGCCGTTCCCCCTTCGTCTTTGTCTAACTTGATTGTAGGACTCATTGGAGTGGATGCAGTTGAGCATGTTTCCATTCCGAATCTCTTAAGCATCTCTTTGGTATACTTGGTTTGGTTGATGAAAATACCATTGCTGAGCTGTTTGACTTGGAGACCCAAAAAGAATGAGAGTTCTCCCATCATGCTTATCTCAAACTGTCCCTGCATCAACTTGGAAAATTTCTCGCATAGTTTGGGGTTAGTTGACCCAAAGATTATATCATCAACATAAATATGAACTAACAGGGTATGTTCCCCCTTAATAAATTTAAAGAGAGTTTTATCAACTGAGCCGATCTGAAAATCATGGTTCAGCAGAAATTGAGATAGAGTGTCATACCAGGCTCTTGGTGCTTGTTTCAGACCATATACTGCTTTATTCAGTAGATATACATGATTAGGGAATGAGTGGTTCTGAAATCCAGGAGGCTGCTCAATGTAAACTTCCTTCTGAAGCTTATCATTAAGAAAGGCGCTCTTGACGTCCATCTGATATACCTTGAAGTCTTTAAAGGCAGCATATGCAAGAAAGATTCTGATTGCTTCAAGTCTGGCGACTGGTGCAAATGATTCATCGAAGTCAATTCCTTCTTCTTGTCGGAATCCTTGTGCCACCAGTCTGGCCTTGTTTCTAACCACAGTTCCATCTGCGTCCAGCTTGTTTCTGAAAACCCATCTGGTTCCAATAACAGGCAAATCGCTTGGTCTGGGGGTTAGACTTCAAACTTGATTTTGTTCGAATTGATTAAGCTCTTCTTGCATGGCCTTAATCCAGTTGAAATCAGTCAGAGCTTCATCGATCTTCTTAGGTTCCAGAGTTGAGATGAAGGCAGCATGAGTGAACTCATCCATCATCTGTCCTCTGGTTCTAATCGGTGCAGAGGGACTTCCAATCACTAGATTATGTGGATGCCTCTTAGTCCATCGATAGCTTGACTCTGGATTGTCTGGTCCAGCCGGATGAGTAGTAGTAGTGGTATGATCAGCATCTGCTTTGATATGAGAGTTTGGATCATCCGGATCGGCTCGATCTGAAGAAGCTTCATTGCCTTGATCCGATCTGGCTGGTACTTTAGGTTCTGGTGGATTGTCTCTTGACCTGTTAGCTACAATCTCATCATCACTGTTAGCTTTGAGATGGATGTTTTCCATCTGATTTTGAATTGATTCTTTGTTACCCTCAACACACAAAGATTAATCAAAAACTACATGAACTGATTCTTCTACAGTTAAGGTTCGATTATTAAAAACTCGATAAGCTTTGCTAGTTGTTGAATATCCTAAGAATATTCCATTTTCTGACTTAGCTTCAAATGCTGTAAGATGATTCTTACCGTTGTTGTGAACGAAGCATTTACAGCCAAATACATGAAGGTGGGAGATAGACGGTCTGTTACCAGTCCATATTTCATATGGAGTGAGATTCAGTTTCTTGTTAATCATAGACCGATTTTGAGTGTAGCATGCAGTATTTACAGCTTCTGCCCAGAACTTTTGTGAAATTCTAGAATCAACAAGCATTGTTCTTGCTGCTTCTTTGAGCGTTCTGTTCCTTCGTTCTGCAACTCCATTCTGTTGAGGAGTTCGAGCGGCTGAAAACTCATGCTTAATTCCATGATCTTCTAGAAATGATTCAAGATTCTGATTTGAAAACTCAGTGCCTTTGTCACTTCGAATCCTGTCTATGCTGGATGATTTCTCATTCTGAGTGCGTTTCAGCAGCTTGATTAACTTCGGACCGGTATGATCTTTACTGCTCAAAAATATAGTCCAGGTAAAGCGTGAGTAATCATCAATAACAACAAGAGTATACCGCATTCCCCCTAAACTTGTTATTGGTATAGGACCAAACAAGTCCATATGCAATAGTTCTAAACAACGGGAGGAGGATTTGGCATTCTTGTTTTTGAAGGATGATCTGATCTGTTTGCCTATTTGGCAAGCTTCGCAGATATTATCCTTAGCAAAATCGATCTTGGGCAGACCGATAACTAAATCATGTTTACACAGGCTAGAAATAGTCTTAAAATTGATATGATTCAAGCGTTTATGCCATAGCCAGTGTTTATTATCATTGTTAGCGATGAAGCAAGTAGGATTATCAGGTTGAGCATGATTCCAGTTAATCTTATATGTATTTCCATTTCTGATTCCTACAAGCATGGTCATACCATCTGACGATTTAACAGTGCAAGTGTGTTTGTGAAATTCTACAGCATAACCATTATCACAAAGTTGACTTATACTAATCAGATTATAGCACAGATTTTCAACTAACAGCACATCATTGATAATAATGTTACCATGGACAATCTTACCCTTGCCCACGGTCTTACCCTTTGAGTTATCTCCGAAAATGATCTTGGGTCCAGTACATTCTGTAACTTCAGACAGCAGCTCGATGTTTCCAGTCATGTGACGAGAACACCCGCTGTCCAAGTACCAGTCTGATGCAAGTTTCTTCGGTACCTGTCATCAAATATAATTATTGTTGGTACCCAATCCTATTTGGGTCCAGAACGGATTAGCCCTTTGGGAACCCACACCTGTATCAGCTTTAATGGCTTGTGTGTGTGTGGTGTGCTGTGAGCTGGTCTGTTTCGATGTTGTGTGTGATAATGTGTGCGATATGGAAACCTTTTATTCTCATTGGGTAGTCTATATCTTCGTTGAACTGGTTTTGAATTATAGTAATTGTATTGTCTTCCTTGCCTTCGATCTTGCACCCTTAGATTTGGTCTGAAAGACGCAAAGCTTGCTGGTGCCTTTTCTTTGGCTTGGTTGACATATCCAACTCCTTTTCTCAAACCTTGATTCACGAAAGAGACTCCCGTTTGAATCGTAGGTGCTTCAGTCTCATATACTGTGCTGGATTTAACAAATGTCATTTGTTTGATTTTGTTCTTTACCAGCAACAGTTCAGATTCATCTTTGGTGGATTCTTTGGTGTCAAAGCCTATGCCGGTGAAATCACCAACGTTTCTTTGTACCTCTTGTAATTCTTCCAAAGATGTTCTGGATTTTGTCCATGTTTTGAATATATGAGAAAGCTTAGCATTTTGTGTGCTAATTCTCTTATTTTCTTCATGGAGCTGATCATAGGAGATTTTCAGCTTATTCAGCTCGATCTGGAGATTGTTGCACTCACCCTGCTCAGAGCAGCTTGATTTGTTGTGCTCATCCATTTGATCATTGACTTTAGCTTTATTTTTCTCAAATGATTCAGCTAATATCCTATAATCATTAGCCATGTCTTGCAGTGCGGACATGAGCTCTTCACGTGTAAATTCATTTGAGGCAAAATCAAATACCTCGTCTGTCTGACTCATCTCTTCGTCTGCCATTAGACATTGAATATCTTCTTCGCTTTCGCTGGAAGAATATTCGGAGCTTTCTGAATCGGAGTCAGTCTGAGCCCACTTGCTGTTTCCTTCTTCAGCTACTAGGACCTTTTGGGATTTTCCATGATTTTTGCGGTCTTTGTAGTGCTTCTTTTTCCTGTCATCGCGATGCTTCTCCTTCCGTTCTTCTTTCTTCGGTCTGGTGCAATCTGCAATGAAATGTCCGGTCTTACCAAAATTGTAGCAAGCCTGATCATTAACAGCATCGTCCTTTCTTGATTTATAATGAGAAGGTTTAAAATTCCTCTTATTTTTAGACATGAATTTACCAAATTTCTTGGTAAATAATGACATAGCATCATTACTTATCTGTTCGATAGATCGATCTGATATGGAGGCGATCTGGTCTGGAATAGCTGCCAGTGCTTTGTTTGGTTGAGAGATGAATGGCTCTGCTTCACCTCTGCTTATCAGTTCGAACTCATATGCTTTAAGATCTGTGAACAGATCATGAAGTTCAACCTTGTTCAGATCTTTGGACTCCCTCATTGCAATGGTCTTAACATCCCATTCTTTTGGCAGGGCTCTCATAACTTTCAGAGCGATCTCTCTGTTTGAGTATTCTTTGCCCAGACCATTCAGTTCATTAATGATACCAGTGACTCTTTCATCAAACTCATTTAGAGTTTCTCCACTCTTCTTCTTTATGCTCTCGAATCTTTGAAGAGCAACAGTCAGCTTGTTTTCTTTGGTTTGGTCGTTGCCTTCACATAGTTGTGCTATCTTCTCCCAAATTTCTTTGGCAGTAGAGCACATTTTGATTTTGCTGAACATGTTCTTGTCCAATGTTTTGAACAAGATGTCTTTGGCAACGTTGTCGAGATTTGCTTTCTTTCTTTCCTCATTCGTCCCGAGGGATCTCTCCTTCTCTACCATTTGTGGTTCTCCACCAGTAATGGCGACTGCTGTATTGACTTTCAGAATCTTCATTGGTCCATCAGTGATGACGAACCACATATCATCATCCTGAGCTGCCAGATGAGCTTGCATTCTGATTCTCCAGTCATCATAGTCTTCTTTTGAGAACATAGGAATTTTGTTGAATGATGCCATCAGCTCAAGTGTCTTTGTGCTGATTAAGATGACCTGCTCTGATACCACTTGTTAGGATCGGTCCGGAGTGTTTAGAGGGGGGGGTGAATGAACACTCCTTGTAAATTTAATACCTTGTGATTTCTTTCGGATTAGTGAAAGAAATCTGTTTCTTAATCAACTCTTTTATAGAACAGACCACTGAATGTATACGTGCGGAACGGTCTGTTTTTATATTTGTAAGAACGGCTCGATGGCTTGAATGAAAGAACGAGTGCAGAAAGATAAGACACATGATATGTTTCTGGAAGTTCGAAGGTGGTGTAATCCTTCTACGTCTCCCCTTCTTCCAATTAAGGAAGGTTTCTACTAGAAGACTTTGATTTATACAATCCTGTTGTACAAACCCGATTCAGCTGGATTTACCTCACTACCAGACTGAAACTCCTAGTCACTCGATCTGTTCAGACACTCTCTGTCTGACAGTTACAATTTGTTTCTCACTTCTATTTTTCAATACAGAATACACAAGATGCGCACAGTGATCCTAAATGATCAAATATTACAATGTAATCGTGCTTAAGAATAATTTCAGCTTGAGAGATTCTGAGCTTGAACGCTTGTGCTGTTTTTGATTGATCAGCGAGAGTCTTGTTTTTTTTATCTGTATTGTTGTTGCATCCTTTTATAGTTGCATGTACAAACGACATTATTTCCCTTAATGTGCAACTCTTGACTCTGCTTAGTCTCTGAGTAAGCTACAGTCTTCTTCTTCAGGATACTTGCCGTTCTGGTTCATGCTTTCGGCGACTGTCAGGTAAGCTCTTCTTTGTCTTCTTACCTTTTATGGTAATCTTCAGTCTTTGGTCCTTTGTAGCATTAATTGCGACATTAAATGCTACAATAAATAGCCATTAATGATTCGGACTGAAGAGCCACTCTTTATGCATCCTTGACTGCTCTGATCTGATAAAGATTGAGATCGATCTGAAGCTTCGATCTAGTCAGCCTGATATCTATCGATCCGGTGTTATATGTGATATGCCTTATCAGCTTGATCTGTTTTGAGCTATCGATCTGGTCAGTCTGATTACCCTCGATCCGGTCTGATATGATTTGTCATCTTATCAGCTTGATCTGTTTTGGGTGATCGATCTGGTCAGTCTGATTTCTCTCGATCCGGTATGATATGTTTTGTCATCTTTAAAATCTCATCGATAAAGTTCGGAACTAACAGATGGTATTTTCTCAATATAAGTTTGGATACTGATGAGATATTGGCTATTCATAATAGCTCAAATGTTGTCATAGTACCAGGGACTGTGTCAACCGCACTAGAAATTACACCAAACTCTTGGATGAAATTTCATATCCAAACTGCATTTTTGCTGCATCGTATGCTGCAATGTATTCAGCTTCAGTGGTGGAATCCAATGTGGTGTCTTGCTTGAAACGTTTCCAAGAGACATCACCATCATTGAGCTTAAATACAAATCCGAACATCGATATGGTATCATCTACATCCAATTTAAAAACCAGCATCAGCTTAGCCTTCAACTTTTATTTCTCCACTTACAGATCCAAAAACCATGAACATATCATAAGTTCTTCATAAGAACTTGAGGATTATTTTCACAGTTTTCCAGTGACTTTCATCGGGATCTGTCTGATGTCTGCTCATTACTGTAAGAACATACATCAGGCCAAGTACATACCATAGCATACAGTATGCTATTAAAAGTAGAAATATCAGGTACCAATGTCATCTTTTCTCTCTCCTCATCAATCTTAAGACCCATTGACTCGAGAGATGAATACTATGACATATTATGAAGTAACTCATTTTTCGACTATTCTATGCTAAACCCTTTTAGCACAATGTTTATGTACGTAAATTGAGAGCTCTCAAGCATCCTTTAGGGGTGAGCAAAACTTCGGTTTAACCGAAATAACCGACCGAACCGAATAAATTTGGAAATTCGGTTCGGTCAATTCGGAAGTTCGGTTTTATTTTTTTAAATATCGGTTAAATCAGTTCGGTTATCGGTTAACCGATTTAACCGATCTAGCTGATTTTTATTATTATTTTTATTTTTTTATATTTTTAAAATCAGTTTTTAATTTATTTTTTATAATTTTTTATATTTTTTTTACATTTTCCAAATATATCGGTTAATTTGGTTACCGACCGAATTAACCGATATTTTATCGGTTTGGTTTTGTTCGGTTTCTTAAAAAAGTTCGGTTTGTTCGGTTTTGTAAAAAAAAATTTGGTTTCAGCTAATTCGGTTCGGTTACTAACCGAATTAACCGAATGCTCACCCCTATCTATCCATATAGATCCTTATGCTAAGCACGTATGACTCTTCTCCCAATCTTACATGGAGAAATTAGTAGATAATCATGCTTTAATTGACTACAAAAGTTGAAACTTGGATAATATTCACAAACTCGGTTTACCATTTGCAATTTAAGCGCACTAACTTAGAAAACTTGAATTCAAGATTTTAAATCTTTCAAATTCATGTTATAAGCGTACTAGCTTATAAATTTAAAATTAACCAATTTGAGATATTACAACGCCTAGTCAAAATTTGTGGCTTCGATTTATCACTTATGTTTTAAGAGTACAAAACTTAGAAACTCGAATTTAAGATTTTATAGTCTTGCAGATTCAAGCTTATGGGTCAAATTCTTAGACTACACAAGTATAATCTACTCACAATTTCCCATAGCAAAACTCATTTGCTAAATTTTATTGCAATCTCATTCTTGAAGTGTTTAAACATCTCATTGGCCTCGTTTTTGCTACATAACAAAAAGTAACAACAATATCATGTGTAAATATTTATAAAGTAACAAATTACTTTTCTCACATATCTAGTTTACACAATCTTTCCATCATTATTGTGAGTTAACTCTAGAGACGTTACGATTCTTCTAACAAATGAATAACGATTTTGTTAACTTAGTGCCCACACCAGCAATAAATTTAACATTACAATTTGTGTTTTGAACTATGGTTTAAATGATCTCATGCCACAAACCATAAGATTTAATACAATAAGTAATAACATAAATTTTATTGCTTTCAACAAATATCGTCATTACATTTATTTAGAATTGCTCAATTCTTGGAGTTTACAACTTCAAAGATACACAATCTAATTAAGCGGTAAGCGCTAGATCATCCAAATCATTTGAGAGACTATCTTCTTCGGTCAGATTTACTTGATCCATAGCCTTCCCACGATCGTCTTTATTGTGACAATCTTTCACCATGTGATTAGGTTTTCCACATTTGTAGCACGTGCCTTTGAACTTCTCGCCTTTCCAGATTTCGAGGCCATGACGTCAAACTTGCGCTTTGTTCCGACGTGTTTTTCCACTAAGTTCACTCGTGCTTCATGTTGGTGCCAATTTTCCTGCCTTTCAGAAATTCTGTTGTCCTCTTCGATTCTCAAGCGAACCACAAGGTCTTCAAGATTCATCTCTTTTTCGTCTGTGCTTGAGATAATTCTTGAAGTCCTTCCACGAAGGATGCAACTTCTCAATCATTGCGGCCACTTGGAATGAATCACTTAGAACCATTCCCTCCGCATGAATTTCGTGCATGATTACATGCAAATCTTGCACTTGCGCTATCATCGGCTTTGTGTCAACCATTTTGAAATCCAGGAATCGTCCAATGATGAATTTCTTCATGCCAGCATCCTCGGATCTATAGTATTTCTCCAAGGATTGCCACAATTCCTTGGCCGTCTTCACTAGACAATACACATTGTATAATGTGTTGTCCAGTCCGTTGAGAATATAATTCTTGCACAGGAAATCGCTTTGTTTCCACGCATCAACCGCATCCCTCTTTTGGTTGTCGGTTTCACTCTCCATAATAGTAGGAGCATCCTCATTGAGGAACCTTGACAAACCCAAGGTTGTCAAATAAAACAACATCTTTTGTTGCCATCGCTTGAAATCATGCTCATTGAACTTTTCAGGTCTTTCACCATGATGAATTGGAGTCGTTGTTGTACTCGACGAAGCCATTTGTTGCTACTATTGTCTTAAGATTGTTGTACAAAATTTATGGATGTGAGTCTTAGGAAAGAAGCAAGCAAAAACAACAAATGGTTTTGTATTAGAAATGTCGAGGCTAGATTTGGAATCTCCGTCCTTAAGATAATATTGCCCGGCTACGGTGCTAACGGTTCAATTGGCAATTTGTCTCTCAAGATACAACGACTATAATTTGTGATAGGAGCACTCCAAATCACAAATCTTTTAAACCACAAAGGTTTAAAAGCACTCAACATTAAACAAGGATGAAGATCCTCAAATTTTGATCTTCAAAATGATGTGAATTTCTAAAATTCCATGTTAAACAAGTGAGGGGAACTATTATATTTATAGTAAACCAAAAGATATGTTCAAACGGAAACCATTTGGAGGCACCACATCGCGAAAAATCGCACCCAAACATGAATGGACACACCATTCCGCGCAACAAGCGCCGATCGATCGAGCCCCTTATTCCAAAAAAAAGGAATTTTTCTGTCGTTCTCGATCGATCGAGACCTTGTGCTCGATCGATCGAGCGCCTAATTTTTTTTTTCTTTCTTTAGTTTACTTCAATATTTACCACATTATCGCCTTTGCCAACGAAGCTTTTGTATTTATTGTGACACTAATACAATCTGTAAGGGCTATTTCAATACGTTGGGCATTAAAAATTTGTAAAACTTTAAATCGACAAAACAGAGCCGGTTGGACATCCAAAAATGTAATTTTGCGAACCTACGCTGGAGGGAAGTAAAACAAGAGATCATTTGAGAAACACCGCAACTTCAAGACTTCGAAAACTCACGTCGTCTTGCCAGCATTTGTCTGCACAAACACAGAATACAATAACAAAATAAATTTCAAGAAAGTTAGAAGATCTCTAAACGCAAAAAAAAGGATCATGACTTGGCTAAAAAAATATCCATGCTTGGGGACTTTGGATGCGATCTTTGCTAAAAATTTAAGGATCATGACTTGGCTAAAAAACTGTATTATTATTTAAGTATCAAAATTGGTCCCAAAATCTCAATATTAGTCTCAAACTTTTAGGACTAGTCAAATATAGTCCAACATAAATGATATTTCATCAAAAGTAGTCACAAAGCCCCACTATTCAATTATGAGACAATTTTTGATAAAATATAACGTGTGGGGTTATATTTGACTAGTATTGAAAAAACCATATTATATTGGATTACTTTTGTAATTTTCTCAAATAATTAATATCTATATATACAAACACCTGGAGTAGATATTCATTAAAGAGGATCCAAATAAATTCAATACATCCATTGAATTTAACTGATTCTGGTGCTGCACAATGGGCGAAAAGTACTTTTCGCCAAAATGATATATTACAAATTTTGTATTGCTTATACGTTTTGGTGTGGTTCTGTCTTTCGTGTCCCACGCCACGGCAAAGTAAAGGTAATGTACAGAATGACGCTAAATTCGTGGTATATACATTTTTTATATATTTTCTAGACTACGCCTGGTAATCTTCCAGCGAGTGCTCCATTGGCCATTGCCCTTTTCTTTCTTTTATCACATTCATTGACCTTTAATTACTCACCCTTCTCTATTTTCTCTAAAGATATTGTTTCCTTCGAGATTCAACTTTTTAGCAGCATTTGAGGTCCTGTTCCTTCAAATCACCACATATTTTGAAGCTACAAACTAGACTTAGTATTCAGTACTCTGATTGCCATTCATCCCTTAATTCTTCCTCGTTATTTCCAAGAAAACTAACACCAAAGTCCACAAAAAGATGAAAGATTTCCCGTCTTGTTTTGGTGAAAGTGTCGTCCAAGTTGCATCAAACACAAACACAACCAAAGTCGGAGCTCAAAATCTTGTTACATGTGTGTACAAGTACCAATCTAAATCCATTTCAGGCTTCATCACAGTTACATGGGTCAAGCATTTGATGGGCCAAGAACTCACGGTTGGAATCCAAAATTCGACCAAAGAATCCCTCTGCAAAGCCGACATCAAAACATGGCTGTTTTCCAAGAGAAAAGGGTTCAAAACCTTGGTATTAGATTTAGTATCCGTCCATATTTTCTGGGATTTATCGTCTGCCGGTTCAGGGCCTGAACCTTTACATGGATTCTATCTAGCCATTCTTGTAAACCAAGAATTGTGCTTGCTCGTTGGAGACTTAACCAATGAGGCCTACAAGAAGATACATTCAAGTTCACCCTTTTCTGTTAATTCTAGAGCCATTTTCGTCGCGAAAAAGGAGCATATATTTGGGAAGAGATTGTATAATTCAAAGGCACAATTTTGTGATAAGGGAGCTGTGCATGATATAAGAATTGAACATGATGCCAATGATAGCCATGATCATTGCCTAGTGATATATATAGACAACAAGACGATGATGCAAGTGGCGCGATTGAATGGAATTTTAGGGGAAATGATACTATTGTGGTAGATGGACTTTTGATCGAAGTGTATTGGGATGCACTAATTGGTTGTATGAAAGTGGTGTTAGTACAGCCATTTTCTTGTTCAGAACTGGTGTTCCAGATCATAAATCGAGTGGTGATTTGGTTTTTCACTGGTATTATCTGCTTGGAAGAATGAATAGAAGGAAGGTTGATTACATGATTATTTGATGAAAAAATATTCAATTTTTTAAAAATAATTTTTAGTTTGCAGGAATGGGGGTAGCACTTGGAAGTGGGATATCAATGGTCTTAGTAACTGGTTTGAAGGTTTCAAATTGTTTGGTTATTTAATTATTGATGTTGATGTTTTTCTACATGTTAATACAATTAAGCAGTGTAATTTTCTTTATTATGTCTGAATGTTCAATTTCTTCGCTTATTTTTTTAATTTATTACAATTTTATTTGTCCTTAATAAATCAAATGGGTACATGAAGGTTCCTAGTTTCGTCTGGTTGATCGTTTGGTTTCGCTTTTGCATTTATGTTGTGATTTGTACTACCTTTAGTCGTGTTTTTTTTCGTTACTTATCGGTGTCTTTGTATATGTGTCTACTGGTCCTTCACCACTAATTGGTCGTTGTACTAATTATCCTTGGCTTGTCTTAATATATCTTCAGGTTCATGCTAAAAAAAAATCAAATGGGCCTCTTATCTTACTAAAAGTAACTATTGATAAATATATTCTCATTTTCATTATATATATAAATATACACACGTTTGCTCCGAAATTTTGCGTATATGTGCCGCGTATGAGATGGTACCAAATTATTTGAAATGTAACTTCTAAAGTCACACACACACACATATATATATATATATATATAATATATATATTATATATATACACATCACGTTTGCTCCGAATTTTGCGTATGTGTGCCACGTATGAGATACACCAAATTATTTGAAATGTAACTTCTAAGTCAAATGATGTGAATCTCGATTTGACTGTTAATTCTAATATCCCGGTCATGGATGCTACTAAAATGGAAATTTTAACGGAGGATGAAGAAATCGAATTCGCGAATGACATGAAATTAATTCTGCCACTCCCAAATAGAATTAAACAATTTTATAACCAAAATAGGAAGGTGAATAAAAACTGAAGGAAAGCTAAATTTACAAAGGATTCTAAGGAATATAAAGTGCATACTTGCTTTGTAAAGAGAACTGTTGATGATGACTGATGTTGATTGGAATGCTGATCATTTATGACACAATTTGGTATATTGATAAGAGTATGATAAGTCATAATTGTTAGAGTAAAAAGCGGACAACCCCTAACTTTATACCATTTGGCACTTTACCTCCAACCTTTCAAAATGTGCACTTAATCCACAACAATTTTAAGTAGTGCACTTCGTTACCTATATATATTCAAGAACAAATTTTCAGAATATTCTCGCTGCAAATTCCCCCACGTGCATCGCACATGGCCACGATCAAGGGTATGTATGTCTTTTCGTGTATTTTTTGCAGGAATTTTAAGAATATACCCAATCAGAAAATGCATGAAAAGTAATTTTACGAGTATACCATGGTCGATGAATTTTACTCATAAAATTCCTATAGAAATACATGAAAAATATACATACTCTCGCTCGTGGCATGTTAGTCACATGTCACGGAATTTGTAGTCAGAATATTCGAGAAAATTGTTCATAAATATTGTTTAGGGGTTTAAGTGCACATTTGAAAGGTTAGGAGATAAAGTGCTACATGGTTTTAAACATTGGGGGTTTTTTCCACGTTTGATCCTAATTTTTAATTATTCATCTCTCACTTCGTATATCATCAATTGCGCAAACCGTGTCTGTGTACTCCATACTGCATGACTGGAAACGTGGGTGAGGACCCAAGGAGCTGCTTTGGAATGTTTAGTCACGATACAACAGCAGCTTGACCAAACTGATAACTGATATGAGTTTGGCCAGTAGTTGGATTTTTCATGGCCACCAAATTGAGCCAATTAGCCATGCTGAAAATATTTTATTTGGTCTAACAAAAGCCCTATGTCACGTTCCGTGATCTTCCGGACCAATTGCCATCCCTAGTGATTCTTCTTCATTCAACTTTTTCAATCTTCCAACTCTGTATTGTTCAAGTAGTTCTCATTGATTGCTGTCAAACTCATTAGATAATTTCTCAAGTTTATAACAGTAAGCATGCTCAATCCCTGATCCAGTCCCCGAAACCAAAGGAAAAGAAGCGAAAGTAGCATGATTTGGTGTCCCAGAGGTACTAACTATTCATTTATAATGCACATAATATCCTTGACTAAAGGAGAATCAAGATGTCTAGCAGTCAAGTCCATATATATTCATCTATGAAATAACATAGATACCCATATACCCATCACACCACACCCATAGAGTTTCCTTGTTACTTCGAATAGTTCCAAAGCACCCTTTAACAACTAAATATTTGGTTCAACACCTTAGGTCCTTCAAACCGTCCACCCCCTTCCTATGTCGCACAAATTGTAGTCCAGGCGACAGGGGATGTCAATATTCCATACACGGATGGACATATGCCAAATTTTTTATCAATAACATCAATGGGAATGGGATATGTACAATCAAAAACATTCAACTTCATACAGTAAACAAACCGGCTAACTCCATTTTCCCTCTTAAAAAAAGAGCACCGTGGCCAACAATGCACTTTGGCTATGATGAATC
This sequence comes from Haberlea rhodopensis, assembly GCA_907163345.1. Classification (NCBI taxonomy): domain Eukaryota; kingdom Viridiplantae; phylum Streptophyta; class Magnoliopsida; order Lamiales; family Gesneriaceae; genus Haberlea; species Haberlea rhodopensis. Next base: position 217 of record CAJQUN010000131.1, on the reverse strand, counting down.
AACAAGCACATTAGAAATGAAGCCCACAGTCTCTCAGCCGCTAGGGTATGCCCAAGTATCGGAAAGGCATTGCCACACTCCACAAAAAAATGATATCCAAAAGACAAGTGCGGAGTAGAGAAACTTTCCCTTCACATTTTGGTATTTTGTTGTCAAACATCATGTATCCCTCGAAATTCAGTCTGCAATCGAGTGTTTTTTTTTTTTCATTCTGGAA